>JADANN010000075.1:0-382305 GCA_018806985.1 Angiostrongylus vasorum | reverse complement strand
ATAGATGACTGTTTTATCCTTTGCTCAACACAAGAGGAAATGGACAAATGTTTCGAGTTGTTGAATGAACAGTCAGAGTATATCAAGTTCACCTGAGAGAAACCGAAAGAAAACTGCCTTCCATTCCTGAACTTCCAAATTATCCTGTCAGAAAATGGCTACATTACGAAGTGGTACCGAAAGCCAAGTAATAAAAACATCTTGGTTCATTACATCTCTTCTCACCCCCTCTCACACGAAAAGGGCGCTTGTAGGAAACATGTTTCGAACAGGAACCAACGTGTGCACGGGGAGAGTGCAGAGAGAGGAGGCCTGGAACTTGGCGCGGCAAATAGCCATTTCTAATGGCTACGAAACTGTAGTTCGGGATAGATGTAGAGGAAATCCTAGGCCTCCAAACGACAACTCTAGCGATAAAATGGTCCCGTTTATCCTACCCTTCATCACAAATGATGTAAGTGCAGCTATAAAACGCTGTTTAAGAAGGGCGGGTTTAGAGAATTCGGTAAACGTAGTTGAAATGCCACCGAGTAATCTTAGGTGCCAGCTAGTTCGTAACAGCCTATATGACCGTCTATGTGCAACGCAAAAATTGCATAGTTTGCCCTAATGGTAAAGATGGTGATTGCATGAGCTCGCGTATAGTTTATCTGATCTCCTCTGTAAGGCGTACGGAGACGAATACATTGGCGGAACATGCAGACCCCTCTGCGGCCGCATAAAAGAACACCTAGTCGGCAAACGTAAACAAAATACCCCACTAGGCACGCATAGGACCCAGAGACATAGCGGGGAGGACTTTGAAGCACGTGTCACGATCCTCGCACAGGAATCGAGAACACAAGTGCGCAAAACTCTCGAGGCGTTCTGGATTAATTCCAGAAAACCGAAAATGAACCGCAGGGAAGAATGCCTCATTATCACGCGTGATATTGGACAGTATATAAGGCTGTTATTTTGATGGGAGAGACATGTTACGCTTCCATGTGAATTCTGTGCGGTTGGTCTCCACGCGACATACTCAGTGGAAGCCTCATAGAAAGCGGTGAGTGTGCAAAGCTGTGTTCAATGTGATTGAAATCTTTGTTCAGCGTTTTCTCTGTTTGGTTATGGAGGTGTTTGGCCGAATAGATTGCTGTCAACTTGACCTTTCCAGGCCCTGAGGAAGGCGAAATCCGCCGAAACGCCAGCTTGTTCGTGAATAAAGAATAAAAATAACACCTCGTGTTGCTCAACAAGAATACGAAGAATTCTCTGAAATAAACTGTGAATAAAAAACCACATCTATTTGCATGGCGATCTAAACTATAGTTTTTGCTCAGCAATTGTATGAATCATCTGTACCACTTGTAGTCCCATTAATCGTCCACTGACTTGGGCGCACCACTTAAATTTCAATTTTTTCCTTGTCGCGTGCAAAAAATAGCCCATCCGAGTGAACCCTGCTCGCCCTACGGATTCGCAGACCGTCATATCATTCTTGTTGGACCTTCATGAAGATCTCTGACTTGTGGCTCGATGGTCTTCCAGCTGTGTGTTTCACATGCCGAGGAATTCGATCACTAACGGCTCATGACAATCGCTTTTCACCTAAGCGTGTATTGCATCGTCTCTGACTTTTTTCATCGCCGATCCCTAAAAAAAGGCACTCAACTGCGTAAACACACACGCATGCATCATCACTATGTCCTCTGCACCACCCGCCCCACTTCTCAGGGCCGCGCGAACGCAGCCCCACACGCAAAAATTTAGCTGTTGGCTTACTTCAACTCGAAGCAGCCACACGGGTCAGCCCATGCGAAAGTGCAATGCACGGGCCTCACCATGGGGGGTCCCGCCTTCCTGATCGCGAGAGCCCCCCCCAGCCAGGTAAGTTTATGGGTGGTCGCCGACCGTCTGCGTACTTGTGGCCGCGTCGTACATTCCGCTTGTTCCAACATCAATTCGACCTCGTTACGCGAGACGCAGATATCACAGACGCCAACGTCCCCAGCGTCGCAGTACTCCATTAGATGCAAGCTGGCTCCCGTTGCCGATCAACTGATAATCAGCCGCTTGCTGATGAAATACAAGATTTAGCCGAAAGATTTTTTTTGTTCTTATAAACTATTTTGCAGTGTTTTTGCATACGTTACAAGAGATAGAATCTTGCACGAAGGAGACGGCGGTCTGATCCCGTGTAGAATTTTGGGACAACAGCGACATCGGTTAGGCAAGACCTTCTATTTACTATGATGTGGTCTATTTCGTTATGGTACTCTCCATTGGGAAACTCCCACGTCCAGTGTTGAGGGGCGGGGCTTCTGGAATTGCGTGTTACCATGGATTGTCTTGGTCGCCATGATAAACTTATACAGCCGCTCACCCTGGTCGTTCCATTCTAATCCGTTAGTCCCAATGTGACGTTCTTCAGACGTTCTTCTTGGTCCAGTCTTGGCGTTGAAATCTCCAATGAAACCTCGAAGAATGTGTGGTCTTCTCTGTTGAACTTCTCCAAGTCCATATAGAATGCTTGGACTTCTTCTTCGTCATAGTTTAATGTCGGCACGCAAACGACGAAGATTGTCGAACCTGGTATTGGTCCATATCTTTTTAATCATTAACGTCGATTTGGGTAGGATTTGAATGGCAGTAAGATTTTAGCAGGTTTTCCGTAATCGTCCTACCCAACGCTGCCTAATTGGGGGCTCTTGCGAGGTCTGGGGGATGACGCTCGTTTCTTTTGCTTGGTTTAGCTTTTATTGATATCCACGTTTAGCTTGTTGGGCTCTGAACGTGGGGACTTGGTATAGTATAAGGTATAAGCAGGGTTTTGAAAAGGATTTCATACGATAGACCACATCCACACGATAACAATACTCATTGAAGTATCGCGAGAGTACAAAAGGCCACTCTGTCCCACTTTCATCGATTTGAAGTATCCTTTTGACTCAAATGAGATAGAACCAGCCATGGAAGCCCTTTATAGCCAAGGAGTCCCTACTCACTATATAAAAAATCCTTCGTGAGCTTTACAAAAATTTTGCAACCAAAATATCACCATTCTACGAAGATATTAACATCGACGTCAAGAGAGGGGGCTAGGCAAGGCGACACGTCGATGGTCGGCAATTACACCATCCATCTTCGCTTTGCTGATGACATCGTCCTTATAACAGCAAATATTAGCCAAGCGGAACGTATGCTTGCCGACTTTGATAGAGCCTGTGGAAAGATTGGCCTTCGACTAGATCTCACAAAAACGATGTTCATGAGGAACGGATTGGCTTTGTATGCCCCATTCACGGTCAACGGGAAGAATATCTCCGAATGCTTCAGCTATGTTTATCTAGGTTGAAAAATCAGCATTTTGAACGACTTAGCTCCAGAGTTGAGCAGAAGGAAACGAACGGCTTGGGGAGCTTTCAAGAGCATCGAGGATGTAGTGAAGAGAACAAAGAACACCCGACTCCGTGCACACCTTTTCGACTCAACGGTACTTTCCGCCCTAACGTATGCGTCAGAAATCTGGTCGCTGCGTAAGCGGAATGAAAGATCACTCAGCGTTATTGAACGCGCAGTCGAAAGGACGATGCTAGGAGTATCTCGTTTCACGCAAGTAAGGGAACGGATCCGAAGCTCCGACCTGCGTCAACGATCAAAAATCAAAGATGCCGTTCTGTACGCCAAACAGTCGAAGATTAGGTGGGCCGGACATGTAATTTGTATGGATGACAACTGATGGACAAGAGCCGTTAGTGATTGGATTCCTCGGGATGTTAAACACAATGCAGGAAGACCACCGACTCGATGGTCAGAGCTCTTCACGAAAAGCCTAGAAGAAAGATATGATGCTCGACGAGTCCCTAGAGCGAGCAGAACCCACTGGGCTACTCTTGCACGCGACAGGGTAAAATGGAAGATTTACTGGCGTTCGCTCGAGTCACTCGGCGATCAACGGGACTACAGGTGATACAAGTGAAGTTCTCCGGCTATTATTGGAGATAGAATGAAAACACCGATCACTTATCTGAAGTCGATTTTTCGAGGATACCATACGAAGGACGAATGATATTTAAAAGTTTGGGCTTTGATCAGCTAGATTTCCCACTTTGGTATTCAGGGAATAGAACAAAACAAGAAGACCATTATTTTGGAATGTATATTTCACGGATCAACCGAAAATATGGTGGGGAGCGTTTACCGCAATGGTCGGAGCGGCTGTGCAACACACATGGGTTCGATAACGTGCCCCAGCGTCATCAAGCCCTCCATCCATCCGAAGTCAGCGAATTAGTGTCGAACTTGCCTGGAAGGGCAGCAACGCTGGCCTGATATATTGGTAGACACCGTGAGTCATTGTAAAAGCCAGATGCGTATTCATTCACCTCCAACGACGCTTAATGAAGTTCAATGCATGGCGCACATCTAAACTATTGATCAACACCGCGAGCTTATGTCTCCAACTTTACACCGAAAGTGGTCGGAATTTCAAAGAATGCGGCACCTTGTGGAATCCGTAAAGTGGAGAACGTATGCAAAACTACTGTAGATATATAGATGACTGTTTTATCCTTTGCTCAACACAAGAGGAAATGGACAAATGTTTCGAGTTGTTGAATGAACAGTCAGAGTATATCAAGTTCACCCTGAGAGAAACCGAAAGAAAACTGCCTTCCATTCCTGAACTTCCAAATTATCCTGTCAGAAAATGGCTACATTACGAAGTGGTACCGAAAGCCAAGTAATAAAAAACATCTTGGTTCATTACATCTCTTCTCACCCCTCTCACACGAAAAGGGCGCTTGTAGGAAACATGTTTCGAACAGGAACCAACGTGTGCACGGGGAGAGTGCAGAGAGAGGAGGCCTGGAACTTGGCGCGGCAAATAGCCATTTCTAATGGCTACGAAACTGTAGTTCGGGATAGATGTAGAGGAAATCCTAGGCCTCCAAACGACAACTCTAGCGATAAAATGGTCCCGTTTATCCTACCCTTCATCACAAATGATGTAAGTGCAGCTATAAAACGCTGTTTAAGAAGGGCGGGTTTAGAGAATTCGGTAAACGTAGTTGAAATGCCACCGAGTAATCTTAGGTGCCAGCTAGTTCGTAACAGCCTATATGACCGTCTATGTGCAACGCAAAATTGCATAGTTTGCCCTAATGGTAAAGATGGTGATTGCATGAGCTCGCGTATAGTTTATCTGATCTCCTCTGTAAGGCGTACGGAGACGAATACATTGGCGGAACATGCAGACCCCTCTGCGGCCGCATAAAAGAACACCTAGTCGGCAAACGTAAACAAAATACCCCACTAGGCACGCATAGGACCCAGAGACATAGCGGGGAGGACTTTGAAGCACGTGTCACGATCCTCGCACAGGAATCGAGAACACAAGTGCGCAAAACTCTCGAGGCGTTCTGGATTAATTCCAGAAAACCGAAAATGAACCGCAGGGAAGAATGCCTCATTATCACGCGTGATATTGGACAGTATATAAGGCTGTTATTTTGATGGGAGAGACATGTTACGCTTCCATGTGAATTCTGTGCGGTTGGTCTCCACGCGACATACTCAGTGGAAGCCTCATAGAAAGCGGTGAGTGTGCAAAGCTGTGTTCAATGTGATTGAAATCTTTGTTCAGCGTTTTCTCTGTTTGGTTATGGAGGTGTTTGGCCGAATAGATTGCTGTCAACTTGACCTTTCCAGGCCCTGAGGAAGGCGAAATCCGCCGAAACGCCAGCTTGTTCGTGAATAAAGAATAAAAAATAACACCTCGTGTTGCTCAACAAGAATACGAAGAATTCTCTGAAATAAACTGTGAATAAAAAACCACATCTATTTGCATGGCGATCTAAACTATAGTTTTTGCTCAGCAATTGTATGAATCATCTGTACCACTTGTAGTCCCATTAATCGTCCACTGACTTGGGCGCACCACTTAAATTTCAATTTTTCCTTGTCGCGTGCAAAAAATAGCCCATCCGAGTGAACCCTGCTCGCCCTACGGATTCGCAGACCGTCATATCATTCTTGTTGGACCTTCATGAAGATCTCTGACTTGTGGCTCGATGGTCTTCCAGCTGTGTGTTTCACATGCCGAGGAATTCGATCACTAACGGCTCATGACAATCGCTTTTCACCTAAGCGTGTATTGCATCGTCTCTGACTTTTTCATCGCCGATCCCTAAAAAAAGGCACTCAACTGCGTAAACACACACGCATGCATCATCACTATGTCCTCTGCACCACCCGCCCCACTTCTCAGGGCCGCGCGAACGCAGCCCCACACGCAAAAATTTAGCTGTTGGCTTACTTCAACTCGAAGCAGCCACACGGGTCAGCCCATGCGAAAGTGCAATGCACGGGCCTCACCATGGGGGGTCCCGCCTTCCTGATCGCGAGAGCCCCCCAGCCAGGTAAGTTTATGGGTGGTCGCCGACCGTCTGCGTACTTGTGGCCGCGTCGTACATTCCGCTTGTTCCAACATCAATTCGACCTCGTTACGCGAGACGCAGATATCACAGACGCCAACGTCCCCAGCGTCGCAGTACTCCATTAGATGCAAGCTGGCTCCCCGTTGCCGATCAACTGATAATCAGCCGCTTGCTGATGAAATACAAGATTTAGCCGAAAGATTTTTTTTTGTTCTTATAAACTATTTTGCAGTGTTTTGCATACGTTACAAGAGATAGAATCTTGCACGAAGGAGACGGCGGTCTGATCCCCGTGTAGAATTTTGGGACAACAGCGACATCGGTTAGGCAAGACCTTCTATTTACTATGATGTGGTCTATTTCTGTTATGGTACTCTCCATTGGGAAACTCCCACGTCCAGTGTTGAGGGGGCGGGGCTTCTGGAATTGCGTGTTACCATGGATTGTCTTGGTCGCCATGATAAACTTATACAGCCGCTCACCCTGGTCGTTCCATTCTAATCCGTTAGTCCCAATGTGACGTTCTTCAGACGTTCTTCTTGGTCCAGTCTTGGCGTTGAAATCTCCAATGAAACCTCGAAGAATGTGTGGTCTTCTCTGTTGAACTTCTCCAAGTCCATATAGAATGCTTGGACTTCTTCTTCGTCATAGTTTAATGTCGGCACGCTTCGAGTTGAAGTAAGCCAACAGCTAAATTTTTGCGTGTGGGGCTGCGTTCGCGCGGCCCTGAGAAGTGGGGCGGGTGGTGCAGAGGACATAGTGATGATGCATGCGTGTGTGTTTACGCAGTTGAGTGCCTTTTTTTTAGGGATCGGCGATGAAAAAGTCAGAGACGATGCAATACACGCTTAGGTGAAAAGCGATTGTCATGAGCCGTTAGTGATCGAATTCCTCGGCATGTGAAACACACAGCTGGAAGACCATCGAGCCACAAGTCAGAGATCTTCATGAAGGTCCAACAAGAATGATATGACGGTCTGCGAATCCGTAGGGCGAGCAGGGTTCACTCGGATGGGCTATTTTTTGCACGCGACAAGGAAAAATTGAAATTTAAGTGGTGCGCCCAAGTCAGTGGACGATTAATGGGACTACAAGTGGTACAGATGATTCATACAATTGCTGAGCAAAAACTATAGTTTAGATCGCCATGCAAATAGATGTGGTTTTTTATTCACAGTTTATTTCAGAGAATTCTTCGTATTCTTGTTGAGCAACACGAGGTGTTATTTTTTTATTCTTTATTCACGAACAAGCTGGCGTTTCGGCGGATTTCGCCTTCCTCAGGGCCTGGAAAGGTCAAGTTGACAGCAATCTATTCGGCCAAACACCTCCATAACCAAACAGAGAAAACGCTGAACAAAGATTTCAATCACATTGAACACAGCTTTGCACACTCACCGCTTTCTATGAGGCTTCCACTGAGTATGTCGCGTGGAGACCAACCGCACAGAATTCACATGGAAGCGTAACATGTCTCTCCCATCAAAATAACAGCCTTATATACTGTCCAATATCACGCGTGATAATGAGGCATTCTTCCCTGCGGTTCATTTTCGGTTTTCTGGAATTAATCCAGAACGCCTCGAGAGTTTTGCGCACTTGTGTTCTCGATTCCTGTGCGAGGATCGTGACACGTGCTTCAAAGTCCTCCCCGCTATGTCTCTGGGTCCTATGCGTGCCTAGTGGGGGTATTTTGTTTACGTTTGCCGACTAGGTGTTCTTTTATGCGGCCGCAGGGGGTCTGCATGTTCCGCCAATGTATTCGTCTCCGTACGCCTTACAGAGGAGATCAGATAAACTATACGCGAGCTCATGCAATCACCATCTTTACCATTAGGGCAAACTATGCAATTTTGCGTTGCACATAGACGGTCATATAGGCTGTTACGAACTAGCTGGCACCTAAGATTACTCGGTGGCATTTCAACTACGTTTACCGAATTCTCTAAACCCGCCCTTCTTAAACAGCGTTTTATAGCTGCACTTACATCATTTGTGATGAAGGGTAGGATAAACGGGACCATTTTATCGCTAGAGTTGTCGTTTGGAGGCCTAGGATTTCCTCTACATCTATCCCGAACTACAGTTTCGTAGCCATTAGAAATGGCTATTTGCCGCGCCAAGTTCCAGGCCTCCTCTCTCTGCACTCTCCCCCGTGCACACGTTGGTTCCTGTTCGAAACATGTTTCCTACAAGCGCCCTTTTCGTGTGAGAGGGGTGAGAAGAGATGTAATGAACCAAGATGTTTTTATTACTTGGCTTTCGGTACCACTTCGTAATGTAGCCATTTTCTGACAGGATAATTTGGAAGTTCAGGAATGGAAGGCAGTTTTCTTTCGGTTTCTCTCGGGTGAACTTGATATACTCTGACTGTTCATTCAACAACTCGAAACATTTGTCCATTTCCTCTTGTGTTGAGCAAAGGATAAAACAGTCATCTATATATCTACAGTAGTTTTGCATACGTTCTCCACTTTACGGATTCCACAAGGTGCCGCATTCTTTGAAATTCCGACCACTTTCGGTGTAAAGTTGGAGACATAAGCTCGCGGTGTTGATCAATAGTTTAGATGTGCGCCATGCATTGAACTTCATTAAGCGTCGTTGGAGGTGAATGAATACGCATCTGGCTTTTACAATGACTCACGGTGTCTACCAATATATCAGGCCAGCGTTGCTGCCCTTCCAGGCAAGTTCGACACTAATTCGCTGACTTCGGATGGATGGAGGGCTTGATGACGCTGGGGCACGTTATCGAACCCATGTGTGTTGCACAGCCGCTCCGACCATTGCGGTAAACGCTCCCCACCATATTTTCGGTTGATCCGTGAAATATACATTCCAAAATAATGGTCTTCTTGTTTTGTTCTATTCCCTGAATACCAAAGTGGGAAATCTAGCTGATCAAAGCCCAAACTTTTAAATATCATTCGTCCTTCGTATGGTATCCTCGAAAAATCGACTTCAGATAAGTGATCGGTGTTTTCATTCTATCTCCAATAATAGCCGGAGAACTTCACTTGTATCACCTGTAGTCCCGTTGATCGCCGAGTGACTCGAGCGAACGCCAGTAAATCTTCCATTTTACCCTGTCGCGTGCAAGAGTAGCCCAGTGGGTTCTGCTCGCTCTAGGGACTCGTCGAGCATCATATCTTTCTTCTAGGCTTTTCGTGAAGAGCTCTGACCATCGAGTCGGTGGTCTTCCTGCATTGTGTTTAACATCCCGAGGAATCCAATCACTAACGGCTCTTGTCCATCAGTTGTCATCCATACAAATTACATGTCCGGCCCACCTAATCTTCGACTGTTTGGCGTACAGAACGGCATCTTTGATTTTTGATCGTTGACGCAGGTCGGAGCTTCGGATCCGTTCCCTTACTTGCGTGAAACGAGATACTCCTAGCATCGTCCTTTCGACTGCGCGTTCAATAACGCTGAGTGATCTTTCATTCCGCTTACGCAGCGACCAGATTTCTGACGCATACGTTAGGGCGGAAAGTACCGTTGAGTCGAAAAGGTGTGCACGGAGTCGGGTGTTCTTTGTTCTCTTCACTACATCCTCGATGCTCTTGAAAGCTCCCCAAGCCGTTCGTTTCCTTCTGCTCAACTCTGGAGCTAAGTCGTTCAAAATGCTGATTTTTCAACCTAGATAAACATAGCTGAAGCATTCGGAGATATTCTTCCCGTTGACCGTGAATGGGGCATACAAAGCCAATCCGTTCCTCATGAACATCGTTTTTGTGAGATCTAGTCGAAGGCCAATCTTTCCACAGGCTCTATCAAAGTCGGCAAGCATACGTTCCGCTTGGCTAATATTTGCTGTTATAAGGACGATGTCATCAGCAAAGCGAAGATGGATGGTGTAATTGCCGACCATCGACGTGTCGCCTTGCCTAGCCCCCTCTCTTGACGTCGATGTTAATATCTTCGTAGAATGGTGATATTTTGGTTGCAAAATTTTTGTAAAGCTCACGAAGGATTTTTATATAGTGAGTAGGGACTCCTTGGCTATAAAGGGCTTCCATGGCTGGTTCTATCTCATTTGAGTCAAAAGGATACTTCAAATCGATGAAAGTGGGACAGAGTGGCCTTTTGTACTCTCGCGATACTTCAATGAGTATTGTTATCGTGTGGATGTGGTCTATCGTATGAAATCCTTTTCAAAACCCTGCTTATACCTTATACTATACCAAGTCCCCACGTTCAGAGCCCAACAAGCTAAACGTGGATATCAATAAAGCTAAACCAAGCAAAAGAAACGAGCGTCATCCCCCCAGACCTCGCAAGAGCCCCCAATTAGGCAGCGTTGGGTAGGACGATTACGGAAAACCTGCTAAAAATCTTACTGCCATTCAAATCCTACCCAAATCGACGTTAATGATTAAAAAGATATGGACCAATACCAGGTTCGACAATCTTCGTCGTTTGCGTGCCGACATTAAACTATGACGAAGAAGAAGTCCAAGCATTCTATATGGACTTGGAGAAGTTCAACAGAGAAGACCACACATTCTTCGAGGTTTCATTGGAGATTTCAACGCCAAGACTGGACCAAGAAGAACGTCTGAAGAACGTCACATTGGGACTAACGGATTAGAATGGAACGACCAGGGTGAGCGGCTGTATAAGTTTATCATGGCGACCAAGACAATCCATGGTAACACGCAATTCCAGAAGCCCCGCCCCTCAACACTGGACGTGGGAGTTTCCCAATGGAGAGTACCATAACGAAATAGACCACATCATAGTAAATAGAAGGTCTTGCCTAACCGATGTCGCTGTTGTCCCAAAATTCTACACGGGATCAGACCGCCGTCTCCTTCGTGCAAGATTCTATCTCTTGTAACGTATGCAAAACACTGCAAAATAGTTTATAAGAACAAAAAAAAATCTTTCGGCTAAATCTTGTATTTCATCAGCAAGCGGCTGATTATCAGTTGATCGGCAACGGGAGCCAGCTTGCATCTAATGGAGTACTGCGACGCTGGGGACGTTGGCGTCTGTGATATCTGCGTCTCGCGTAACGAGGTCGAATTGATGTTGGAACAAGCGGAATGTACGACGCGGCCACAAGTACGCAGACGGTCGGCGACCACCCATAAACTTACCTGGCTGGGGGGGGGGCTCTCGCGATCAGGAAGGCGGGACCCCCATGGTGAGGCCCGTGCATTGCACTTTCGCATGGGCTGACCCGTGTGGCTGCTTCGAGTTGAAGTAAGCCAACAGCTAAATTTTTGCGTGTGGGGCTGCGTTCGCGCGGCCCTGAGAAGTGGGGCGGGTGGTGCAGAGGACATAGTGATGATGCATGCGTGTGTGTTTACGCAGTTGAGTGCCTTTTTTAGGGATCGGCGATGAAAAAGTCAGAGACGATGCAATACACGCTTAGGTGAAAAGCGATTGTCATGAGCCGTTAGTGATCGAATTCCTCGGCATGTGAAACACACAGCTGGAAGACCATCGAGCCACAAGTCAGAGATCTTCATGAAGGTCCAACAAGAATGATATGACGGTCTGCGAATCCGTAGGGCGAGCAGGGTTCACTCGGATGGGCTATTTTTTGCACGCGACAAGGAAAAAATTGAAATTTAAGTGGTGCGCCCAAGTCAGTGGACGATTAATGGGACTACAAGTGGTACAGATGATTCATACAATTGCTGAGCAAAAACTATAGTTTAGATCGCCATGCAAATAGATGTGGTTTTTTATTCACAGTTTATTTCAGAGAATTCTTCGTATTCTTGTTGAGCAACACGAGGTGTTATTTTTATTCTTTATTCACGAACAAGCTGGCGTTTCGGCGGATTTCGCCTTCCTCAGGGCCTGGAAGGGTCAAGTTGACAGCAATCTATTCGGCCAAACACCTCCATAACCAAACAGAGAAAACGCTGAACAAAGATTTCAATCACATTGAACACAGCTTTGCACACTCACCGCTTTCTATGAGGCTTCCACTGAGTATGTCGCGTGGAGACCAACCGCACAGAATTCACATGGAAGCGTAACATGTCTCTCCCATCAAAATAACAGCCTTATATACTGTCCAATATCACGCGTGATAATGAGGCATTCTTCCCTGCGGTTCATTTTCGGTTTTCTGGAATTAATCCAGAACGCCTCGAGAGTTTTGCGCACTTGTGTTCTCGATTCCTGTGCGAGGATCGTGACACGTGCTTCAAAGTCCTCCCCGCTATGTCTCTGGGTCCTATGCGTGCCTAGTGGGGTATTTTGTTTACGTTTGCCGACTAGGTGTTCTTTTATGCGGCCGCAGAGGGGTCTGCATGTTCCGCCAATGTATTCGTCTCCGTACGCCTTACAGAGGAGATCAGATAAACTATACGCGAGCTCATGCAATCACCATCTTTACCATTAGGGCAAACTATGCAATTTTTGCGTTGCACATAGACGGTCATATAGGCTGTTACGAACTAGCTGGCACCTAAGATTACTCGGTGGCATTTCAACTACGTTTACCGAATTCTCTAAACCCGCCCTTCTTAAACAGCGTTTTATAGCTGCACTTACATCATTTGTGATGAAGGGTAGGATAAACGGGACCATTTTATCGCTAGAGTTGTCGTTTGGAGGCCTAGGATTTCCTCTACATCTATCCCGAACTACAGTTTCGTAGCCATTAGAAATGGCTATTTGCCGCGCCAAGTTCCAGGCCTCCTCTCTCTGCACTCTCCCCCGTGCACACGTTGGTTCCTGTTCGAAACATGTTTCCTACAAGCGCCCTTTTCGTGTGAGAGGGGGTGAGAAGAGATGTAATGAACCAAGATGTTTTTATTACTTGGCTTTCGGTACCACTTCGTAATGTAGCCATTTTCTGACAGGATAATTTGGAAGTTCAGGAATGGAAGGCAGTTTTCTTTCGGTTTCTCTCGGGTGAACTTGATATACTCTGACTGTTCATTCAACAACTCGAAACATTTGTCCATTTCCTCTTGTGTTGAGCAAAGGATAAAACAGTCATCTATATATCTACAGTAGAGTAGCGGCCCGAGATCGGTCCCCGGTGCTTCCACCTTAGACATAAATGCAATGGCAAGGCTTGGTGCCAGTCGTTGTCCCATTCATTTTAGAGAATTAATCAGCACTGCTGATGTATTCTTCGATTTGTACATTTATGAAAACTTCGCTAGATGTTTATGTTTATTTCTTAGAGAGAAACCATGCTGTTAATATAAAATTTAGTCAACAGTAGCCAAAGACCAAACTGACATACAATCTACTCAACCAAACACTTCTATAACCTCAGCAGACAAAACCAAACACATAAATTTCGTTCGTGTAGCTGAAACAGCTTCTTTTATCACTCAACGTTTTGTTCTTTATAAGCCCTTCAATTCTGTTTAAATCAGCTCCGTAGAGTTTTAAATCCTCCCAATGGTTTATCACGTCATCATGGCTGGGAGGTGTTCCTGGGTGTCGGGCTGCGATGTACAGTGGAGGGATTCATCCTTCTGGCAATGTCTCCCAAGCTGAGAAAGAGTCCGACGTTTCCATTAGGAAGCTTAGCTAAGAGTAAACCAATACCAAGATCCACCACCGTCCTGGTATCAAAGGCGCATTGTGACAAATCTCCCTCTGATCAACAAGGGATGCGACTGCCTGTGGTGGTGAAGACCTGGGGGCTGACTTTGCCCATGATGATCTCAGGATTCCAGAAAACCACAGTGGCTAACCAGCAAACCTCCGAAAAATGGAGATTATGCTGGGGTTCGCATAACCAGTGAGGACAGGACACCCAACAAAAGGAAATCGCTTGCAGCGCCGCACAACATCACATGATGGAAACTGGATTGCAGCGAGAATTGTCCGGAAGTCCGTAAATTTTAGATCAAATAAGCCTTGCCTTGAAGTACCCCCATGACTAAGTCAATGCCACCAAGAATCCGCACACGCTGGTATCACCTTTATTCACTAGTATGAAAGAGAAGAGCACCTTCGTATAAAAGAGCACCTCGGTAGTGAAATTAAAGCCAGGAAAAAAACCACACCATTAGGCACGGAAATGTCGTGAAGACACAGTGGAGAAGATTTTGAAGCAAAAGTCAACATTCTCGCACATGAATCTAATCTCGCACAAGAATCTAAAACTTCAGCGCGTAAAACTTTCGAATAATTCTGGATATGTTTTAGGAATCTAAAAACGAACACAGACGCTACCCCATCATGTGGGCTCTCTACGATTGGTCTCTCAACTGAAACTGCACTGGAGAGTTTCCTACATCGTTTTTCGTTTACAAATATCATAGGTAGATCTTTGTGGTCATGTACTACCTTTAGCAAAGGCAATGTTTGCAAGAGAGATTTTGTCGGATAAATGTAGATAAGACTTAATGCAATGTACAGAAAACGGCGATGTACTTTATAAAGACATAAAAGTGTCAATAAAGCAACAAAGTGAACAAGTGGGAAAACAAGAATGTGAAAACAGTAGGAAACTGAAATGATGTCAAGGGTCAAACACCTGGGTGAAGTCAGAGAACGAAGAGACACGAGATGAAAAGTGGTGGGAGAAGGCGAAAATAACCTCTTCGCTATTTTCTGGACGACTGTTTTAAGAAAATACGAGGAAGGTGAAAAGATGGCAAATAGCTAGGAGAGAAAGTGAGAGAGGGAGAGAGTGTCATCCCGCTTCTTTCAAAACCATGCAACAAGTTTGCATGGAACGAAAACTCTATTCCAATCTTAAATTGCATTTCGCGCATTTTTGAAAAACTTTTTACATGTGGTCACATATTTGAGCGTAGCACTTTTTTTCACCGAATGTCCATAGCCCTGGAAGTATCCATTATAAACTCATATTTTTACAAAAGTACGCTATCCTATATGTTACAGCTACGAAAGAGTTTGGACACGAGACGTGTTCTGAAGAAAAATCCATTGACCAACAAAACAAAATACAAGATCATCTGTAGATCTATGGAGATAGAATGAAGCAAGGCCACACCATAAGAAAGAAATGAAGAAAACTGATGAAATGGATCACTTCGACAACATTGCAGTGGTTCGGTAAACTTTCGAATTGAATGCTTATCAACCCAAAAAAATTCACTTAATCAATACCCATTTAATGCGTGTGCGACGAGCATTGATTGCTAGAGTTGCGATTCTCAAAATGACAGAGTCATTCAAAGTTCTTCGATAGCGAAAGACGACTGACGTGGACTAGTTTCGGACATCCTCTAGTTAACTTTAGAGAAGTGGACCAGAGACGTAAAAAATTACCATGAGCGACGGATTTAAAATAGTGGTACAAACATGAATCGACTTAAAAAGACCAAATAGATGCCAGTTACTGCGCTATACTCAAAAGACCGACTTTCTATAGACCTCGGCATAGATGGTTGATACATTTATTTATATGATCTCATAAAGTGACCTTTTTTAGCTGATGCGAGGTTGGTATAGGTCTTCGTTGTCGTTGCCGTTGTTTTTTGATGTCGTTGGTCGATGGTTGACGTTTCGGCGATTTCGCCTTCCTCAGAGCCGTGGTGTTAGGGAGTGGGACTCACGTGCGAGAACGAAGAACTTTGAATGACTCTGTCATCAATGCGCTATACTCAGTTACTTGGGTATTTGGATGGCGCGTCTTCATTTGTTGTGCGGGCCACATCATAATCTCCATTCTTCGGACCTTGCTGGCCTAGCCATTGTCGTTGCCTGGAGTTCCGAGGTCAGCCATGCCAAAGTCTGCCCCACATCGTCACCACCACAGGCAGTCGCCGCTCTTGTGGATGAGAGGGATATTCGCCACCATGCGACTAGTTTGATACCGGAACGGTAGTGGATCCCTGATACTGTTCACCCCTTAGCTGGGCTTCCCGTTGGGAAATTCGGACTCCTCCGCCTGGGAGACCCTGCTGGGATGATGGATCCTGCCGCTGTACATCGCAACCCGACACCCAGGAACACCTGCTAGCTACGATGAGGTAAATAGCATTGGGAGGATTGCGCTATAAAAGAAGCAAAAACTACTGTTTCGCTGAAACTAGCAATATCTTGCCGTACTCGACTAATCTCCGATCAGAATTCGAACCGAACTGGATTCTCGAAACATCTCGCCGCTTTGCGTTTCCACCATGATGACAGTTCCCCGATTGCCTTCGTTCGATCAGCCTGCATCTGCCGAATGCCGTTTCGTCCCCCACACGTGATGACGCTCCGGACTGAACCCCTGCCGTGACCGGGTCGGTGACGACCTTCGACTGAACCTCGGTCGAGACGCTGGCTGAGTGTCAATATGACGTCACATTCTAACCATACGCATTGGTCGCCAAGTTTTGAAAGAAGAAGAAGAGGTTCAAAAAAGCAATGACAGAGACCAGAAGTAGAACGGAAACGATATATTTCATGTCCGAAAAACAATTGTTAATATCTAAATACACTGTTTCCACATTGTCTACTAAGCAATGTCTACTTAACCTTAGTGGGAGATCTAGTAGAGCGTTGTGGCAGGCCTTGTCTACATGGGTCGTTGACATCAATTATAATTCCACCTTTTAACTTCACGTACTGATCGTCAATTATTGGAGTGGAAAATATGTGGGAGAGCAGTAGAAGATATGCGTAAATGAGAAGAAAGGAGACTATTCCTTCTTTGGAAGGGGTCTTCTGCAGGTGTCAACCATAAAAATTCTACTACTAATAGCTTGTTTCCAGTTTCTGCATAGATTTCTATTGTGTACGAAGGCATAACTTTGAAGGCATAAAAATGGAAGCCACGAAGGACTTCTGAGGCTCAATTTTCCTTTGGCCCACTGCTGCTTTATGATTCAGGGCATCTTCAATTGATAGATGAGTTTCCAAATAACTCGATGAGACGAAGGAAGGCCGACATTACCGTAACTCTTCTCACTATGGAAGCCTCTCGAATACGAAAATAAGGACCAATAAAAGATAAAGTTCGTTCAACACGCTGCGATGTTGCGTAAAATTTTTTGCTCTTTCTTGTGAACATTACACAACTTTGAATATGTGTGGTTGACCTTGTCTACACAAGAAGCACATCCCGTTGAATGAGCTACGAACTATTAAGGAGAGCAAGAAGCTTTTGGGTGAGACCTACAGTTTCGTCAAAACCGTAGAAAGAACAGGCAAACAGAATGAAAAAAAATTCCATAGGTTGAACACAAAATAGGAGAAACAGATGTAACGCGCTTCAAGGGCAGTCATTGGAGGAGAACAACGGCAAACTGCTGTTCCGCGCTACGTAAAAGAACAACCATTTGCAGAGTAGGGTCAAAGTATGCCTTTCGTAAGTGCAAAGTGCTGAAGTGCTGCACATTTTATTCTTATAGGAAATTCTATTGTCAGTATGATATCGAATAGGTGGCAAATGCAATTCAGGAAAAACATCAGATGTGAAGACAAAGCGACGATGAATATGGATGTATTCCGATACCAGACACAAACATACTACATAAAATTAAGATTTAAAAGACCATTGAGAACCATTCTAACAAGTCCGTAATGAGGACATTTTTCCCAGAACACGCGATAACTTCTCATTTAACAGAGATCCGAAGGTGTTAATAACTTTACAAACTGATACAAGAGACCTCTATCGCCTCAGCAGAACACATTTCTTCACGACTATTCTTTAAATTTTAGAGAGCCCGAGAGCTAAACTTTACGACGAATTGACAGCGAAGATTAAATTTTTTAAAATCCCCATCTCAAATGTGGCGACCGAAAACATCAGCGAAGTACTGCAGAACCGTGTCGTGTCTTGGTGGACGAAATCCAGCTTGTTCAAGTGCTTTCGTGTTCGAAATATGAGCATCGACGAAGAAAAGCGGAGGATTGTTCGTTCAATTCAGAAAGTCGGAATCTGTCGCCTTGGCATAGGAGACCTTTTTGTTTTGTCGGCAAAGATCTCTAGATTGTAACAGTCTTTATTTCAAGTTACAGAGTTCACTATGAGCATACATTGGTTCGGGTTGGCTTCAAGTCGAAAACAGCCACTCTTTTCAGATTACGTGTCGAAAGTCGACCAATAAATATTATTTAGTAGAAAATAATGTTTTCTATTGCAACTTTATTCTTTATGTGTTCTGATGGTGCCGAGTGCCCTACATTCATATCCGATCCTAACCATCGGGCACGCCAGCAAATACGGCAACTATAACCATCAGATGCACCACCGTGCATAATACCAGGCACGACGCACTGCCTAAGGGCGAGACCTTGCGACCCGTGACGTGACTCCGCGACCCACGCCACTCGCTTGGATCTAGCCATGCCTCTTAGCACGGTCATTTGCCTTCTGACGACGCCTTGGAACACGCCGTTGCCCTTCCCCTTCACTTTGCTTTCGCACTTAATATCCCCTCCTTCACAACTCTTTCTATTCGCATGCGCAAAATTGTTGTGAACTAAAGTCTTACGCTCTTGCATTACCAGTAAATCAAGGTTATCAGCGATTCACATCTAATACGTGTTGCTGAGGTAACAATTATCCTAAATAATCGCAGTGTTCACAGATACCCTGCTCCATAAATTCTCGTCCTCGTTGCTAAAAGCAATCCCACAATTCTCTACTACACTCTTGCACTGTGAGCACGTAAATCCTAAACTTGTTGTAGTCATAGAAATACAATATTTCCTAACTATATTTCATGCGCTCATCAACCTGCTGAATAACATTATGTGTCATCGTTAATGCAGTTTGTTGCCATTCTACTACTGTCCATTGGACCACCTTGCTCGTAACTTATTGTACATATATTTCGAAATTTATTGTGTTGTTGTGCAGATAATATGTATATATGAAGGCTTGTTTACCCAAGTTTGAGGAGTACGACCATGTGGCTGCTATCCCCGCGTCGCACAGGCAAAGGCGAGCAGCTAATACGAGCGAATCTTCTTAACTACTTGGTATTCATAAAACGGCGAGTCGTTCCAACATTGCGTGCTTTGAAAGTAATGTGCGTAGATACGAATGTGTCAAGGAGAGGCTTTTTTCAGTGGAACAGAAGTAATGTGTTATCTTAAAGTCGTCAAAATGGACAGCTAAAATCAAAAAATAAATAACAAAAGACCTGACGGTGTTAATACTTTAAGGATTTCATTGAACACCTTTAGCTCTATCTTGTTGCTTAAAAAACATACTGCTCGTATCACTTATCCCAACAATGTGATACCCGAACATGATGAAGCGGCCGAAAATCCTGCCCAGGCAATACCCTTGCCCTTCGCACACCAGCTCTGTGAATGAGCTGATGGATTACTGGGAAACCGCGTACATGTTATTACTGAAGAA
This sequence comes from Angiostrongylus vasorum, assembly GCA_018806985.1. Lineage (NCBI taxonomy): Eukaryota > Metazoa > Nematoda > Chromadorea > Rhabditida > Metastrongylidae > Angiostrongylus > Angiostrongylus vasorum. Next base: position 362,616 of record JADANN010000075.1, on the reverse strand, counting down.
CTGACACTTAATAAAAACTACCCACTGTATGCAAACTTATCTAGTAGCGATTGATGCAGCATAGATTTTACGGTGAAGAACCAATTATTATCAACAGACAATGAATGTCATCAAGAACCGTTCTGTAAAAAGGACACCGCCAAGGGAGGTTACATCACTCGAGCGGTGTTCGCTCCACTGTATTCGACTCGATGCAATTACGAAGACCGAAATCGCAAGGACAAAGGATTACGGATCATCCACCTCGAGCTCTGAAAAAAGACGAAAACTTCGGCAGCTTAGCAGGATTAACCTCCTGTTGGCTTATTGATGAAGGAAGTATACATTGGTCTTTGGTTGACACTACTTAAAGCGGTGTTTACGAGGCAGGAATTTGTTTCCGATGCTCAACTATTGTATAATCGATACTGATAGTATACTGATACTGATACTTGATAGTGTAAATATCATGAGCGAAGGGCAGATGCAGAGCCGAAGGCAGCGGAGGAAACGGCTGGTCTAGGAAACGTAAAAAAGACAATCATGATGCAGTTGAGAAATAAGAGAAAAAACCGCCTCGATGTCCCACTTCTCCAGTCTATAGTTCCTCTTGCTCTAACGTGTTTTCTAAAACCTGGATGTTCCATAGGCTACTACAAATGAAGGCCGTAGACCGTTACTGAATGCGCTTTTGAAACGGTAATGCAGGCGATTTCCGTCGAAAGTCGTCACTGAGATGAAGCTTCATTCTCAACTAAGCTGCTTACAGAAGGATTTGCCACCGATGTCTATGCCTTCACCTTTGTCTACCTAAAGAATCTGTAAAAATTGATGCATTCTTCACGTTAACCACAGCATGACACCTTTTATTCACATGAAAACAAAAACGAAACAGTAGGTTAGTAAAATGTACCTCGCCGTCAAACGTATATACATTATAGAGAAAAATTATCTGAGACCTACAAAACCACGAAAAATCACATCACACTTGACCAAATTTGATATTCACAAGACAAATAAGATCTGACCCATTTATCCTTAAAAAATCGAACGAAAGCTACCCTCCACAGCAAATTAGAATTTGCGACAGTAGCAGTGGTGACGGGGAACTCGGGTGTTTCACCAGAATAAAAATTAGTTACACGGAATCCGCCTACATAACTAAAGCGGCCATTCACGACCACTGTCTACAAGTTTCAAGTATTTCAAATTCCAGAAGAAAGAAGACCAAATGAGTTAATATTACCATGCAGAAGAAAAACCGACTTCTAGTGCACTGTAAACAGAGCTGAATAAACCATACAACTATAAGTAGGAGAAACGGCTTCTTTCTAGGTACAAGAACCTAGAGTGAATTCTCTACACGACGATACACGTCGCTCACAACAGATACCATATCAGCTTAAATTTTCGTTGCTTTGTCCATCATTATTACCATTATTATGAATATTCCCTCATCCAGACTATTGACATCTTCCTATTGTTCAACGGAACAAAACTCTAAAACTGCTTTTATCACCTCTTGCTATAGAAAAATAAGTCGGGACCACCCAGTTAGGTTCTGTTTCCATACCATTGTTCTTAAATAATACGAACGTGATACAGAAGCACAATAAGGAAATCACTGAATGATCGCGAAGACCTTGAATTAGAAATATGCTTGCCATATGGGATTTAGTAACTTCCTCAAAGCGAGAGACAAAGAGCTTCCCTAAGTGATCAGGTCAACCGCCTTACGAGATTTGTTGACAACATCAACCATAATTAATTAAATTTAAATTTAAAACCCCTTAGTATCGAAACTATGAGATGACCAAAGGTTCTATCACATGTATATAATCAATTACGACCTGCTCAGATAGGACTAGGCAATAATTAACTACGTTAATTGGAACATTTTCCACACCTATAAGTGCTATCTAGATGGTCGAGAAGAGTATTTACAGCATAGATATATACAATTATCCCAACTGGAATAAATACAATGAAAGAAGGCTAGGAAAAAAGTTCAAACACTTGGAAGATGTGTCATTGATGAACATTGTGTCGATGACGGAGTCGGACTCAGACTGTTACAGCAAATTTCACACTCATCTATCAGCTGCAACAGCTCCTGTGGTGATGGGCCACTTAAACTTTGTACCGAGGTACTCGACAATTTTACATTACTGGAAGACGTCTTCACTGAATCCAAGCTGCTAGGAGACTGAGCACTGACTAGTGATAACTGGCGTGCGGCGGTGTACTGATCGAGTGCTGTCGTTAAATCCCACATCTGAACACTTCCACTAGTGGTACCGCAGAACAAAAAGCGTCGAGGGCGACTACCTATCCTACTTGAGCCTTCGCATTCGTGAACGGTAAAAGAGGATATAGCTGAGCCATCTACAGAACGAATTGTACAAATCCTTTCGCCTGTAGAAGCTAGCCGAATATATAGGTGATTTGTATTAGGAACAACACGTTGCACAAACACCTGGTCACCGTCTTGATCCCCGTATGGACCTGGATCAGCATGCTCAAGATCTACAGAATCATCCGCAGAATCCAGTGTAAGCACTTTAAAGGACGCTAGGCTTGTGCTACCTGGTTGTGTGCTAATCATTCCACGGAAACGTGTTACCATCCACGATCGTACATGGTTGTATTCGGAACAAACACTTATTAGATGATTAGTACTGAGTGTGACACGGGTCACAGGAGAATTGTGAACAGTATAAGTCTGAAATAGCTGCGGGCCATGACCAACTGTCTCCGGATGTTGAACGATTACTCGAACTGCACCAGTTGACGTACCATATGCAATTTCAATCCAGTTCCCGCAGACATCTAAGTAGGTAGCAGATTGAGATAGGAAATGACGAAGAAGATTGTTTACACCGTGTTCTACAAGGAGATAAAAAGTAGAAGAAGTTCATATACTTGTCTTCGGTGTCAAATACACGCTAATTGATGTAATTCCATCACCATTTGGATCTTTGTAGAGTTCTGTGACCAGAAGATCGTTATCTTTCATCCTCAAGGGGAATTTCTGCATATCTATGTAATACATGGATCCATTAGTACATCCCAACAGTAATGATGACGCAGCTGTATCGTAACATGATATGGCAATTACATCTAGAAACATTTACTTTACATATAGATAAAAGGATAAGGATAAAGTTCTTGGTGTTGATCAATCCCCTGAGGGATGCGCCATGCGCTCAACTTCATTAAGTATCGTCTAGAGGTAACTGAATGCATATCTGGCCTTCACAATGATTCGTGGTCACCTACCGATGTATCGGGCCGGTGCTGCTATCTTCCTAGACAAGTCTGGCACGAATTTACCGAGCCCGAAGGGATGGAGGGCTTACTGGGCCTGGGGGCGCAGGGATCGATCCCCATATGTATTGCAGGGCGCCTTCGACCAGCGCGCCACACACACCCTTTTTTACACATTGATATTTCTAGAATCCCTAAGTAATCCTTTGCATTCATATCCTTTTGTACAACTCCATCTAGTTAAGCCTGGTTAAATAACGATCTCACCTTGCACCTGCCAGTTATGCGTCATTGAGTGCCATATCCCAACTTTCCCTGTGCGGCTTAGAGCAACCATTTGACTGCCAATGAAAAACAAATTATCCACGTTTACAGATAGCGAAAAAGTACCGATTTTCACTGTACTGTCATCTTCAAGTGCCCACAGCAATATATTATTATTCGCCAACGCTACAGCCACCATCCGATCAGTATTCTGTGGTCCAAATTTTGTATTGAGAGCTACATGTCTAATCAGTGACTCCATAGGCGGAGTTCTGTAGACACTTTGCCATCCTAGTGATTCTTTCATGCTAAACAATACGAAGAATGACGTCTTTCATCATTGTCATTATGACTATTATGTAAGAAAACAAACTTTAAAGAATTCAAACTGATCATTTTGTCTTAAATCGAGTTACGATTACCGATAGACACATGCATAGTAGGCATACGCAACAATAATTGAATTATGATGAGCTCTGATTATTCGCACACGCAGCGGATCCACCTTATCCTCGAACTGACCGCGTGCTTGGTGTTTCAGTTGAGATAGTTCACTGTGGATCTAGAAAATAACCCCACCTAGAAAAGAAAGTACCTGCGATATAAGAACATAAAAAGCAAAATCAAATGGACTTTCATTACTGAGTATATGATATCTTTCCCAATAAAGAAGCAAAAAAGAGTCGCCATTATGGGATTTGTCTTATCATGTTGTTTCGGAAGAGTGCACTGTAAGCGGTTGAACACTGTGATTTAAAAAGAGTATAAAAAGAATTGGCAGTAAATAAAAAGTAACGATATTGTGATTTATACCACAGCTTCAGCTTAACTAGGTTCAATGCCAATTTTTGCTCACCAGATTAATCCCACTGCCAGGTGATTGTTGATGGAACATATATGTCAATAATACGGACAGAAAGGCAGAACGAAGGACTCGCAATGTGTGGTGATGAACGCGTTAGCCCCCAAAAAGGGTAATAAAGTGTTCGGTCCCTAGCGCAGACGCCTGCGGTCCGAAGTTTTGCAAATATCTCAGCATCATTGTAGTGTAATTTTGGATTATATTTCCATAAACTCAAAACAGTCGAACTTTAATGGATTTCATTCACTGCTGAGAAAACCACTCACATATTTGGCAAGCTCGTATGAACTTTTCTTACAGTGTCCGTAGATTCGAGGCGTGCTATGACCACTACCATGTCTCGAACACCACCCTTCAGTGCGCTCGCGAACGAGGGATTCCATTGGCACTGCTATATTCTTAGCAAGGCATTTGCATGTTGTTGTGACGTTATCCACGACCGACTTCACTGAGTATGATTGTTGATAAACTACAGTCAATTATTCTTCTGCTCTTTTCTGTTTTCTTTTTTTTTCTCGTTTCATTTTTTATCCTACTCAATCGAGGGATTGCAAAAATTGTTAAATACTCATCATTGCTCCAGTGCATGGAAGCCTTTAGTAAAAGACTCCAGTGCATTTACCCGAGAAAATCTTCCGCCTTTCGTCAATTACTCTTCATGCGATAGTTCTCCAAGCACCAATACCTTCTTAATCGGAATTGTGAAACTACGGTCCACCTGTTTGTGAAACGTTACGATTAACTCTGAATATCGTTTCATACCTGTAGACGACGAGTGAAATCCCTTTTCAGTAAACGGAACTGGTTCTTCAGCCTATAAACGGTAGGTTGACATTCAAGCAGTCAGTATTGATAGAAAAGTTCATTAAAATTTAAAAATAGTACCAAGTAGGGCTAGATATAGAAATCTCAACCTTTCGTCCAACTTCCAGATTTTCAAATGGTAAACATGGAGCTGTTATCATTGCATGGAAAAGTACTGAACCACATGACGAGACGTCCAGTTCTTCACAGAGTGTTAACCGATGAACTAACGGAGTTAGTCCAAAGTACTGAGCCTCGTGCTTAAGGGTGCTCGGTGTGACGTTACTAAAGCGATGAAGATCAACCTTACATTGAGGTAAGTACTTGTGCTAGCAAATCCATCTTTTCAATGATTGCCTTGTGGAAAAAAACCTCAAACATCCGTTTCGGACAAAATCAAGAGTACCCACGACCGACTTTCTACTAAACTCGGCATTGATCAAATAGCTCTTGATATTCTTGATGTGCAAACACGATACTTTAGTTTATTCCTTATTCCGCTAAAGTTGACGTTTCGGCAGTATCCGCCTCTTCAGAGCCGCCGTTTTCTTCAGAGCAGAGCATGCACGCACCTCAAGTCTACTTGTGGAAGACACGTAAAAAAACGGCTTTGAAGAAGGCGATACTGCCGAAAACGTCAGCTTTAACGGAGTAAAGAACAAAGTAATACATCGCTTTGCTTGAAAAATCAAGAATATTTCTGTGGAGAGAAAAACTCGTTCCCTATACACGTACCTCAGGTCTACTTGCTTTGTGCGCAGATAATTAAGGATGATGCGGAAGATCTCAGGATCTCGATCGATGAAAATCGCACCGCTGTCATCACGCACCGTTAGAATACGACCGCTCAGAAGACTGGAAATTCATAAAACGTTATATCACCATCAAATGATGAAGACCATCAAGTTCAAGAGAAACAACTTTTCCTTCCCACTTGAAGTAGTTACCAATCTCCCTTTCTTGCACATTTTCTAGTGTTTTTAAACTTTCATAGACTCGAGAGGACTTCTTAAATCGCCCGAGTAGGCGGTGAAGACCATAAAGTATCACGCAAATGTCTCTAATCCTTCAGCAATTGCTATTCCTAAAGGTTACGGAAGGAAGACTGATGAATAACTATGGTTATTTTAATGCAGAATAAGAACGCTGTACAAAGGTAGTCCACCTAGTGAAGAAGGAGTCCGGAATCCAAGTCAGCGTGTGAGAGCTTGTAGCAAACCGCTGCCCACCAACGTTCAGATAGATTATCTGTTCAGGAACGTCGGAGGCCCGAGCCATTCCCACTACAGCGAAGGTAACTTTGAAGAGCCTCCTTGCTGAACACAACGTTTAAGTCAACTAAGCTGAAAGTAGCTTATGCAGATACCCATTTTCTAGAGCAACAGCAGGAAATATTTCGCATTTTTTCGCGGTAAAAAGTGATAGGAAAGTGTTAAGAACAGTGCTAATCGCACAAAATGAGTTACTGCTGTCCTAAAGCTATTTAAAACACCAGGATTATTCTGATATCAGGTGATAAAATCTGTGGTAACGATGAATTCCATGGATATAAAGGACACTCTTCCAATAATGTTAAAGATTCAGCGGGGCAATCAAGCTGGATTCGATACGTTTTTTGGGCGGTACAGCACTTATCACCACCTAGAGGGCCATGGAGATCTATGGCCTGAGAAACAAAGTAAATTTACGAAGACATGACAAGAACAAAACATGAATATTTCTACAGTTTTTCCAAAGGGCGCGTGTGGCGCAGTGGTCGGACGCGCTCTGCAACACACACGTGGAATCGGTTCCCGCGCCCACAGCACTGGCTCGATACATCGGTAGGCCACCGCAAGTCATTGTAGAGGCAGATTTGCATTCAGTCATCTCCAAACGAGGCCTAATGAAGTCGAATGCATGGCGCATCCCTCAGGGATTAATCAACGCCGAAAGCTTTATTCTTTATTTTATGACAAGAACGCCTCTTTAAAATTAGCAAAAAGACCTCTTAAATTTCGTATCTTTTACACATGTCTCCTTGTATTTCTTTACTATTTAACTTATGTTATGTTATTTTAATATCTACGATGCATCTTGCCTCCCAACGGTTTACCGGCTCATCGTGGCTGGGAGGTGTTTCTTGGTGCCGGGTTGCGCTGTAGAGCGGAGGATTCATTCCGCCGGCGGGGCCTCCCAAGCTGAGAAGTACTTCAGCATCTCCATCAGGAAGCCTAGTTAAGAGTAAACCAATACCAGGATCCACCACCGTCCTGGTATCAAACAAGTCGCATGGTGGTAAATCTCCCTCAGATCCACAAGGGCTACAACTGCCTGTCGTGGGGACAACTTAGGGCCAGACTTTGGCCAGGCTGACCTCGGGACACCAGAGAACCACGATGGCTAAACCAGCAAGTCTCCGGAGAACTGAAATTATGCTGGAACCCGCATAACCAGTGAAGACGGGTCATCCAAGTATCAAAGTAAGTATAATGCATCCTTTAAATTTTATATTGTTTTCAAGCTGAACAACGGCAAATACTTGAAATCCACGATATGGAGTGCGCTAAATAACAAAAAAACTAAAGCACAGGTATGAAACATCACACAATAAGTGAACAACAAATACTCGACTGGAATTCTCCTCCAACACATCTACAATTATGGCGTAGTAAAAACCACAGCGTTAGTTCGAATGTAATTACGGACACCGTTTCAAATAAGACGGCAGAACGGAACGAGACGTAGCCCTACTCGGGAACATATGGGAGCGAAGGGAAGACGAAGAAGCTGCAAGAGCATGTGGAGCAGCGCGTCCTCATATCGTATTCAAACCTTCCTCTGTAATCCCATTTGACCCCACATGGACGAAGAGCTCGTTTTTTCCGAACAATCATGCGCCTTGCCGAGGGTTTTTTGCTTTAGCCGGTGTGTTGATGGTATGGCAAGGTTCCTTTACCAGTTGCATACACGATGAAGTAGCCATCTCTATAAGTGGTAGAGATGTTTGTCACCTTGTGAGTAGCTTTCATCCAACAAGATGACGACGGTTATTAGTACTATAGTTATGACTGGATTGACTTCGGTACTCCGCTTTCATCAGTGAGTTCAGATTCGACCTCAGCGAAGTGGTGTTATCCCTACTCTTTTTCTTTCTTTTTTCCTTCTGTTTAGATTCTAACTAGTTTAGCAACCTTATTTATCTTTGGAAGGCTTTAAATGCGCTTTAACTTTACTCCTCTTTAGCTTTAGAGCTTTCATCTTTATTATTTGGATCTTAGATCCTTTAACTTTACTCCTCTTCAGCTTTAGAGCTTTAGAGCTTTTATCTTTATTGTTTGGATCCCTAACTAGTTTAGCAACTTTATTTATCTTTGGAAGGATTTAAATGCGCTTTAACTTTACTCCTCTTTAGCTTTAGAGCTTTAGAGCTTTTTATCTTTATTGTTTGGATCCTACTTCGGTTAGCAATTTTATCTATCTTTGGAAGACTTTAGATAAGCTTTTTAACTTTACTCTTCTCACTTTCCTGATCGTTGCCACGATTTCTGCCACTCGATTTCTTTTTAAGCCTTTCCAAATCGCGGTTTTCTTTTCGTTCGCTTTGCGTCTTTATGCAACATGTTTGGTTGTAAAATCTGATCATTTAGTGTCTTGTTAGCCTGGCGACGTTCTCATGTTTTCTCGCCATACAGCACTGAGACGAGTGTTCTCGAGTGTGAGAAGTTCTCAGGTACTAGAGTGTTTGCTTTCTTATTATTTCAGCTATTCTTCCTTAGACTTTGCTTCACCTCAACGCAACATTATGATGAGCATGTGTGGCGTGTCCGACTGTAAAACAGTCCAGGAGCTTTATCCTCAAAAGGCTCACCCACCTGTGGAATCAAATATTTCTGTCCGAAAATTCGACCAAAGGGTAACCCTGTGCAAGAGATCGCCACTTGCGAAGAAAAAAGAACATCCAGTCGCAATATGGCAAACCTCACTCGGATTCACGGTGATCCGCGACCAACTCCCGTTTTGACGGGCTGGGGAACACACTTGCTCGGGTTTCTTGGGGGCTCCCGCAAATGGGCCTTCCCATCCAGAAAGTAGTAATAAGGAGCAAATTGTGTTGGCTCAACCACCCATAGAAAAACAGGTCATTTATGAATTCCAGAAGGTCGATTGGTCATCTCGAGTGACTTTTTTTTTCTGTCGCTCGTGGATGCACCGGGGAGGCTGTCCTGGGGTTTTGGTTCCTCCTCGGCCATGGGTTTCGCATCGAATGCTAGGGCTACCCTGCCATGCTGGGACTGCGCTCGGGAGAGCGGAGGAAGTCCTCTGATTACACTTCGCAACAAAAATTACTAAAAATTTTAGGCTTGTTGTTCGTCAACGACTAAATTTAATGGGATTATTCCTACTGAAGCTGTAGAAAAACGATATATGCTTAGTAGTGGCCCTGGTGGTCAAAATGTTCAGAAGAATGCGACCAAAGGTAAGTACTGGGTGGAACAGTTTGTTCATACATGACATATTTTACCCTACCGTCAGTACGCGAAACACCATGCTGATATAGGAAACTGGCTTTTCAGGTTGAGATAAGATTCAACTTAAGGGATGCTTATTGGTTATCAGATGCACTTAAGGACGGCCTTGAGAAGCGACTGGCTAATCGAATAAACGCGAAAGGAGAGGTGTGATTTATTCAATATTTTTACATGATAGTTTCTAACCATGGCAGATTTTAGTTTTCGTATGATAACTGGATGGGCGCGTGTGGCGCCGTGGTCCGAGGCGCTCTGCAATATATATTGGTTCGATTCCCGCTCCCTAGGCTCGCGAAGCCCTCCATCTTTCCGGGCTCGGCAAATTGGTACCAGACTTGTCTGGAACGATAGCAGCGCTAGCTCGATACATCGTTAGGCCACCGCGAGTCATCGTAAAGGCCAGATATGCATTCAGTCACCTCCAAACGATGCTTAATGAAGTCGAGTGAATAGTTCCAGCGCATCCCTAGTGATCCCTCGATCAACGCCGAAGGCTTTATCATTTTTTATCCTTTTAACTGAGGAATTTAATGATAATGAGGAGTTAGCTTGGATACGTAGAGGTTGTTCTGTACATGTTTTTAATTGGTAATGTTAATAGTAACCTAGTGAATTTTTTTGGGAGCCACAGCTTGCAGCTCATTATCGAGAGTGACCGCACTCGAGAACGGCATCTGAATCTTGCTGATTGCTTTGACAAGCTCCGTTCTACCATCTATGATGTGGAAAGAAAGATGAATTCACGTGTACAAACCGAAGAAGACACAATGATTATTCGGCAGGTGCGTACAGTTTCTTTTCACACATTTTTTGCTAGCATCTCAATGTACGACGTATGGCGCACTGGTTGGAGGCGCCCTGCAATACATATAAGATTCATCTCCACGCGCATGGCTCATCACGCCCTCCATCCCTCCGAGGTCGGCAACTTGGAACCAGACTTGTATGGGAGGATAGCAGCACTGGCTGGATACATCGGTAGGCTACCGCGAGTCATTGTAAAGGTCAGATATGTATTCAATCACCTCCAAACAATGCTTGTTGAAGTCGAATGCATTGTGCGTCCCTCAGGAATTGGTCAAAGCCGAGAGCTTTAAAGCTATATCTCAATGTAGTGAGCCATGTATGAGATTGATTTAAGGTGTTTTGAAAATTACAAGGACCTCTAAAGCATTGGCTATTTGTTGACCACATGAAATGTGGTTTTTCATGCTTTGTGAAAAAACCAAACCATTCCTATGTGGCTGCTATTATGGGCTTTGAATGACTCGTTCTCTAGAAATGCTTGAGGAATAGACTACTCATGGCATTCTCTTCTTATCATTGTCGAAAATGGTATTGAACATGGTATTTTGGGTTTTCTTGTGATCTCATGTACGTGTTATCAGAAAGCTTTGTTTCTCAAACTCAGTCTACTGAACGAATGCGTTGAATTTCATGTAGTTTGGTAAAATCCCTCGCATTATATCGTATTTTATCAACGTTGGTTAAGAAAAACAGGCGTATTTGTTAACCTTCTATTTGCTGCCCACTATAACTTTTTACGGCATCTTACGATGTGAAACACAACCACAACGATGCTGAGATATTCGCAAAACTTGGATCCCGGGCCAGATCGAACCACGATTGTCCTTTCCGGAGGTTTGTGTATTACACACTGCACCACTGGGGCCCCTGCTTTGCGTTTCTGTTCGCTGGTTTTAGCAGTTCTACTCACATTTGTTCCGCTTATAGATAACTAGCATATAATTTTAGTTGAAATACTGTTACCATTGGCTGCATTTCGTAGTTTTGTTAATGAATAAAGGCATTTATAGAGAGCAGAACTTGCTGCTCAACGGAGACTAGCAGAAAAGAGACGAGATGCACAGAACAGAAGGCTTAGGGCAGTTCATATTTAAGAGGCGAATTTTTGCAGTGACTATTATATCTTCGAGTTCTGTTGTTATAAAGTGATTGATTTTATTGTTAGATACTACAAACTTGGATTATGTTTGTATTGTGGTGTAATAGGGTTCTGATCCATACTGTACCTTTTTTTCCTTCATCCAGTTGTTGTTCTCACTTGCATGAATTCGGCTGTTAACATTTTCTTGCCGGTACTACGTGCTATTCTGGTGCAGTGACTAAGGTTATATTTGTAGTCATTAATCGTCGAATTCTTTTTCTCCAACTCGATGTATAATGCTAGTATTCGTCTCTTTGGAACTGCGTTATGTGAGGGCTATTCGGTGGGCTTCTGGTTAGGCTACATAATACATCCGTACAAGGCAAAAAGTCGTTTAAACATGAACTAGAAACGACATCGTACTTGATACTTCACAACCCAGCTTAAAGTCCTGCGAGCTGCCTCGGAACCTAATTTGATTTCGATAAATTCTTGGTATAACGATGTAGAAATGCACAACTCGAACAACGACTTGTTCTTATTGCATAATGATCGGCTCCTCATACGAAGTCAAACGATGAGAAAATCGGGGAGACGGAGTGAAATCCTAGGCTGCGGTTGATGAGCAGAACAACACATTGAGGATACAGTATTGCGACATTCCTTCTATTCACTGATCACATTAGAGTAGTCTCTTCTCGCTGCCACAGAAGATGCAGGTCTCATTAGATCTTACATGGTCATATTGCTAGTGACTATAATCAAAGATCTAGTACCCTCAACCTAGTCATGTCTTCTATTTGGATAACAACTCTTGTTATATAACCACAATGATGCTGAAATATTTGCAATGCTCCGGACCGCAGATGTCTGCGGTGGGGGGTCGAACACGCTATTGCCCTTTCCGGTGGCTAACGCGTTCACCACCACATCGTGCGGGTCCTTCGTTTCGCCTTTCTTTCAGCCGTTTTATTGGTGCTATTAGCAAGCACCCGTCTACGGAATTGATCTGGGGAACACAAATCGGCGTTGAACTCAGTTAAGCTGAAGCTGTGGTATAAATCACAGTGTAATCCGTTTCTATTTACTGCCTATTCTTTTTTCACGGCAGAGTATGATCTGAACTCTTGTTATGTCTGGGTGCTGTAGGTTTTTCCCACATATCTGTCATATTTATTGCCTACCATGTGACTGCAGTCGCGATGCAGGTCTCAGATGAGTACTTGATAGTAATTTTGCGTTAGAGGCTACTCCTTCATTCCATTCTGGAGACTTGATTATTAGACATTTGGCTAGCAGTTGGAGCAACTGATCACAGTCAATACGTGTTTCTAAGTGTAGAGTAGAACTCCTTAACTAACTCCCCAACAAAAAAAATGTCTACGACAATTTTATCAATATTGCTTATCAATAAGCTTATCAAAGAAATAATGCACGTACGACAATCTCTCCATTGACTATGAAAAGTATGGGGAAGCTCTGGACGGCAAAAAGAATCGAACAAAAAAACATGTGCGTCGAATCCTAATAGGACGGTTTCCATCCATAATTTGCAATCCTTGTCCACTTTTACTGACCTTTTTTTTCTCTATCGTTTAATTCTAAAGAATAACATTATGGAAGGTCTCATGATTTCGGGTCATTTCGTCTAACTAGTTATATTTTTTTCCCCACATGACCCGAGATGGGTGCGTGTAGTGCAGTGGTTAGAGGCGCCCTGTCTGAGGTCGATAGATTGGTACCAGGCTTGTCTCGGAAGATAGCCATAGAGCGGCATCGGTAGGCCACCGGGAGTCAATGTAAAGGCCAGAAATGCATCCAAATCACCTTTAACGATGCTTGGTGAAGTCGAGTGCGTGGCGCATCCCTCCTGGATTGATGAACTCCGAGAGCTTTATCCTTATCCTTTATGATCCGAGATCACATGTTGTGCTGATTCAAGCACTTCTTTCATTCGATTCGTTTCCTTGCACTCATTATCCAAAGTGTATACCTATGTATTCGCAAATACCTATGAGTTTGGCTGCTGCGTGAGGGTTTTAGTCCTCTTTACCAATGTCGATGAAGGTTAGCCGAGTCGGTTCTCACTGGAATCCTGAGATATCTGTGGTAGAAAGTTCCCAGGGCTTCCGCACAGGCAGTCATCAGCTTTTTCGATTGGAATACGCTTCCTAAATAAGTCTCGTACCAATTTCTTGACCTCGAGGAGTGTGAGGTTTGGTTGATCATGGGCAGTGTGGAACCATGGCCTTCTGCTTATCCAACGGCAGTTCTACTAGTGCGCTACCTGCACCCCCGATTGATCATTTAACGTGTATAGTTCATTTTCATCAGTTACGCAGGTTAATGAATAACAACAGGCAACACCGATCTTCCCATAACACATAGGTAGATGACAGGTGCTAGGTGAGGTGATAAGATCTGTTGTGAGTCTACATTATGGATAATGGATGAGTTCGTGATAAAGACTATGTCGTATGCCGCTGATATGTCATGAAAAGTGCTCTTCTGCAGAGAGAATAAAATTTCACTTGTTGGGTTGAGTACGATCTTCTTGGTATTGGCCTCGTGTAGAGCGTCCTCTTGGAATTTGTGATTTCCGGCTTCAAAGAAAGTGTAGCGAGGGGAATTCCAATATTTTCAAGGCATGGCAGGAATGTCTAAGTAAAGTGTCGCCAGCGCGATGTTTTGCACCGCAGCCAATGATTCTTTCCCAGTCCATGGTTTGACCTCTCACCAGTGGTCACTTCATGAAATCGTAGACGACAATTGCTGACGTGTAGGTATTGGGGCCGTTGAATTTCCTAGCAGCGACCTGTCTCCTTGTAATCTCGGAATATCCATTCGTTTGAATCAGAGAGAGGTTTGTGATTGTGTCCAAGTTGTGTCCGCGGCAGTTCCTGGAACATGTTTATTCCTTGCCACTGTTCTGGGTGAAAACGTCGGACGTGTAAGCTACTTGACCATGCTGGCTAATACACTCTCTGCCTTCATCGAAGTTTACCATCTATGAACATTCCGTTACCACTGTTAAGCTATAACCATGCAGCCAGACGCATTATGGTTTCCGTTATCCGACAGTTACCTATTTTATTTCGTCGTCCTTCTTCAAATTGTGGGTTTTTCCGATGTACGGACTTCACATCAAAAGGTACAATTTTTAACATCGATTCGCACCACATTACGATACACTTTCTGCCCGTCAATTTTTTGTAGATAACTTGTTACGACGTAATTTGTGGTAACTATCCGATAACTAGGGTGCGTGGAGCGGAATGTTCGGAGGTGCACTGCACTACACATGAGATCGATCCCCACGCTTCAGAGCCACCAAGACCTCTTTCCCCCCTGGGGTCGGCAAAATGGTACCAGATTTGTCTGGGAGGATAGCAGCACTGGCTCGATACATCAGTAGGCTACTAAGAGTCATTGTAAAAAGCCAGATATGCACTCAGTCACCTCCAACGATGCTCGATGAAGTCGAATGCATGGCGCATCCCCAAGGGATAGATCAAGTTGGAGAGCTTTATCCTTTATTTATTTTTACCCGACAATTGAAACCCATGTAGGACTCTGCGGCCGGTCTCCAACAATAGCTGGAAGACTTTTTAAGAATAAAACGGCTCTGAAGAAGGCGAAAGCGCTAAAACGTTAGCCGTTAGGGAATAAAACTTGACATTAACAACCTCTTGTATGTGTAAGAAGAAAACACTGAGTTATAGTTATGTGAATGTTGAATTTTTTTAAATTTTATTCTGTAAATCCGTCTTCACGTCTACTGTGCGATCCCAGCACTTATCACGTTCAGTTCGTTCGCTCACAACCATTGTCTACGAAGATCTTCCAACTTTTACGTGTGGCTTAGGATCTGCTTAAGGATTTCCATTTTGATCTTGAGTGTCGTGGAATCCTGGTCGACCAGTTCTGTCTGGAGTCCTGAGATAGCCGGGCTGGAGCGTTCCCAATTCGATTGCAGAGAGTAATTTTTTTCCAGAAAACTCCGGCACCATTTTCCTGATTCCGGAGGGACGAGAGGCTTAGTTGGCCCGGAGTGGAATCGAGCTAGCACCATGCTCGTGATGACGGGAATGCTGAGTGAATAGTGAGCCAATATTAGAGCTTAAATTATCTTTCCACTTCTTTTGACATATATGGCTTCCAGACGTTTTTACTATCTCTCCGCATTTTTTCTCGACCCGCCCTTCTCTTATTTATGGGGAATCTACTTCGTGTCTAAGGTTCCTTCTCATTTCTGAAACACACTAGGCAGCTAACTAAGGATAGGGAGCAATACGTTCGTCCGTTTACGTAGGAATTCAATCTATTTGTATTGGCTGGTGCAATTATAATATGATATGTGTGTGGTAGCAAATTAGCTCTCACTAACACTGTGTAGAGAGGTGGTATCGACGTCACTAGTAGTACTGGTCGTTGATCGCTCTTAATTATGTTAGTAGTTGCTTAACGGAGTAGGAAGGGAACGGCCATTTCCTTCAGATCGTTTTTTTAAACGCTAGCTTGCACATTTCTCATTTTTTCGTAGCAGATAGATCCAGAACAGTGACAAATTGAGAACATACAGATGACTTTGTCTTCTGTCATTCACAACGATGACAGCATATCATGGCTAAATGGAACTGTGTCAAGGTGCTGCACACGATATAGTTATGTATGTATATTCCCACACATGATACCACGAAGTTGTACTGTCACGAGATGACGAAGCCGGTTAAGTGAGCGGTAACCTTTCATCTGATGGGCGTCGTTGGCACGAGCTACATAACATTCCCGTTATCTGTATTCATATGAGGCAGTCGGCTGATTCAGTGCTGTTCACCTCGAACGACTTTTGATAAAGAAACGGATAGGCTTATAGGATTCTAACTTTGGTAAAGATAAGCTAACTACTAAATTGTGAGGTTGCGTTAACAGTTTTAGTGATTAAAATAGGTTTTGTTTGGTAATTAAGCATTCTATATGAAACGCATATGTAATGCGTATATATACATGTATGTATATACATATAGGGGCGGGTAGCACAGTGGTAGTAATGCTGATCGTTACGAGCACGGTGCTGGTTGGATTCCACTCCTGGGGTTATTAAATCTCTCATTTCTCCACGTCGGAGAATAGGTGCCGTACTTGTCCGGGAAGAATTCATTTTCTGAAATCCAGTTGTGAACGCTTGATCCTGCCAATCTCAGGACTCCAGTGAGAATCTAACAGACTAGAATTCTACGACATTCAAGATGAAGTGGAAATCCTCAAGGAGCAGCCGAATCCACACGTAAAAGTTGGAAGAGTTTAGTGGATGATGGAGGCGAGGGAACGTATTGAGTGCGAGAAGTGCTGGGATCCGCACAGTAGATGTGAATGCGGGTCGTATAAAATGAAATGAAAGAAGTATATGTGTTTGTATATGAATTTCAACTTGAGCTCCTTCTTTTAGAAAAGGAGTGGTGCTTATAATTTATGCAACTGAAAATCACTTACAAAGTGACCTTGTTGAGCTAGTGCGAGGGTCAATCTCGTTCACTGCAGCTCAACAAGGGCAGTTTGTAAGGCCTACATAAATTAATTATTAATGCCGAAGTTTTTAGAAAGGCAGACTTTTGAGTTACTATGGAAAGACACTGTTAGTAATTTTCTGTTTCCTTGATGAGCACACACAAGGTTCTTACATCACTCTTTATTCAGAAGAAAAGCTGACATTTCGGCAGATTTCCGCTTCTTCAGAGCCTGGAAAGGTCACGTTTACTGCAGTCTAGTCAGCGAAACACTTCAATAACCTCAACAGAAAAATCATGGCACCTAGATTTCACTCGTATTTGGGACCAAATGTCTTCTTTACACAATCACCACTTTTTAAGAGTCTTTCACTAAGTATTCCACTTGGAAGACAATCGCTCAACATTCACACCGATGGATAGTGAGCCAATTTTCCATTAAAATACCAGTCTGAGATATTCTGCAGTTTTTGATTCCTGTGCAGAATAGGTAGTTTCTACTTCAAGATCTTCCCCGTTTTGTCTCTGTGTGCTATGCGTGCCCACTGGAGTATTTGGTCTAGCCTTAGGTTTATCAACTAGGTGTTCTTTTATACAGACGCACAGTGGTCTAACCATTCCACCGATGTATTCGTCCCCACACGCTTCACAAGAGATTAGGTACACCACTAGATTCCTCTGTTCCTCATCAATATTCATTATTGCAGTTGTCATTTATTCGTGTGGGAAGTTCTTCTAACGTGGTTCATGTTTGATAGTGAAATACTTGAAACCTCAATGGCTCATTCTCATGAATTACATAGACTAACAGTTCTCCTTTGACTCTTACACCGTTCGTGGGGCGAGAATATCAGTACCAGAACATTCCCAGCTCAGCACCATCGATATTCACCAGCGCGAGGGAGGTTTGAAGCCTCATGAATAGATTTTTTCCCTTACACTGGTGATCGCTGCTGTAGGTTTCCTTCCAGGTAAGCTTCCGAATGAAGGAAGTGCCCCTAATGACCCCTTTGTACAAGCCAGGGTATTATTACTGGACAGATGAGTCTACATTGTCATTCTGTGTTGAGGGCCTTGTGTTGGCAAAAACAATGAATGAATTATGACTTCTTCATAGGCACTGTTTAAGATGTAATTACACACTTTATAGTTGTTTGCGAAACTGAAAGATCTTTTTTTGAAGCGATATGCGGTGCTGACCCTTTTCACGAGATTGAGGGTTACGTAGAATCGGTGAAGTTGTTGTGAATTTTAACTAAATGATAGAGCATCGACAGAAATATTTCTAAACGAAGCTGGTGTAGATCGATCTTCATTAAGACAGAAAGGCAGCAGTGTGTATCGAGGATTGAAGGCATTTGTTTTATTACTGCCAGGACATCTTTGGATATTTTGAAGTACTAACTACTACTTTACTTGGACGCCTGGATAGACGTGCTCGATGTGGAAGCGCAGAGCAGTGGATGAATGCAGATCGTCCTCGAGTATTGATTCGCGGCCGAGGCTGTTGCTTGAGAGCGTAGCCGTCCCCTCTCGTCGTCCGTTATGGGATCGGTTGGTCGTCGTAAAACCGTTGTTCTTGCTGCTGTTGTTGTTGTTGCTGTTTCTGCTGTTGTTTCTGCTGTTGTTGCTGTTTCTGCTGTTGTTTCTGCTGCTGTTGTTGTTGTTGTTGTTGTTGTTGTTGTTGTTGTTGTTGTTGTTGTTGTTGTTGTTGTTGTTGTTGTTGCTGTTGTCATCGTCTGTCACGTGTGTTTTGATCACCCAGTGAGCACCCACCTGTCCACTATTACATAGCAGTAGTGTGCTTCATTATTCCGATGCGAAATTCTTACCTACTTCATTTGTAAGTTAGCAGCCATTGTGAACTATTATGGCCTGTTTTGCAGTTTAAAATAAACACAATATTTAATTATTTTTCTAGTTTCACACGACCCGTCTTCACATCTGCTCTGCAGATCCCCACACTTCGTGCCTTCGATTCGTTTTCCATCATCCGTCGTCCACAAAGGACCTTCGAACATTTTCGGCTGTTGCTTGGGGATTGTCATATGGATGTCGTTGAATGTCGAATGGATTCTCTCTAAAGTCCCGAGATAGCCGTGCTAGAGAGTTCCCATGTGGATTGTAGGGCGTGAACTGTTCCTAGACAAGTCTCGCAGCAATTTCCCGACCCAGCATGTATGAGAGGCTTGGTGAACTCGGCGTGGGATCGGATTAGCACCGTACTCTTAATGAACGGGATCATTTATCACTGGCGTTTCCGGCCCACCCACTAATGAAGCCAGTAGGTGTGAAATCTGTTTTTTTCAAAATGTTTAATTACTAGGGGGGGAATATAAAGGATTGTTTTACATTTGACTGCGTTGTGTTCTTCCCCTCTTTTCTTCGTACTCTTGTTCGTCTGTGCAGTCCCTCAGTAGGCATTTGTCGCTTTTTCCTCATTATGCATTTAAATCTTGATAATTACGTCCTTCGTTCATAGGACAGTTTCTGTTCGTCGTCATCATAAAAGTGGTTCAGAGAGGCTACTAATTAAATAGTAATTTACTAAAGTGGCTCAGGTGTTGTCCATGCAATGTCTACAGTAGTTTCTCCTCTGTTAAGTACTCTTCTAACTCTGTTTGCCTTAGTTTTCGTCAGAGTGCTGTTCTTGTGGATCTTGTTGAATTTTCAAGAAATAAAATCCGCCGCTTTGCAACGAATTACTGTAAATATCCATTATGTACATTTGATGGGGCCAATGGGTCTGGATGGCCATACAACACGTTTGGAGTTCGTATTAAGAACGTACCTTGACCGTCATTATGTAAACTAAGGTCATTGGCCTCATCCAAACGACGTTGACCTTCTTTGGAGGAGCGGTTATAGTGTTTACTCATGTTCTGTCTAATATTCTTTTCGAAGGTCGTGTTGCTCTTCTGTTTAGGTTTTTGTTACAAGGAGCGCTATAATTTTGACGTCAGGTGTCATTTAGATACATGCAGTAGATCTTTTTTTCAGCTTAGTCCAGAAATTGACATCTATTAAATTTGATCACTCAAACAAGCCCCAAACTGGGAGCAACCTACTCGCTGGGATATAGATATGTCGTATCTCTATAGTTACTTGCTTATCCATATCATTTCACGAAAGTTGGCGTAGCCTACCATAACCGAGAAATGAGTGATGGATTCCTGAAGAGAACATCTGATTCTACCCAATGCATCGAAATGTCACGTTCTTGTCAAATGTCAGACGTCATTGCAGATGAAAGCCCGTGTTTTGGTTTGCCACTTTCATCGATGGCAATACTACAAGCCGAAGAACTCAAAAAATATTTGCTTAAACTTTTATGTTTGAGACACATTGCTTTCATTCTGACGAAGACTCTTCTGTTCCTTTAACACCAGTGGAATTTTTTAGCTGCTCTTTCGAATCTCCTAATAAGTTGTTTACCACATTCCTTACATTCCTTTTAGTGTGATTCATATGTGACGCACAACTGTTTCCGTTTATTTCTCATGCAAATTTTCTCTGCGATATTTTTGTGCTAAGCCGAAAGCTCTCCTTCCACTAATGTTATAACCGTGATGGTCCAAAAAAGAATTCCAACACATTCAGTTCTACGCTCTACTAATTCTAGAATGTTGTCACCGTCGGCATTTGTGAGTTCCACTCCAATTCTCTATCATAAATAGTACTTTGAGTCAGGTTTCCGTGTGGAAATGTCGAGCTTGCCTCCCGGCTTATTTTATTAGTGGACAGCGCCGCCCGACAGCAGTGTTATCGGCACTGCCACCATGTGGTACTGAAGTTTTCACAGGTTGACATCGTCACATTGCCGTTATTTCACTGATATGAACGTCGTGATCGAAAACGCTCACGTCGTATATTTCACAATTTTCATTTTTTTATAAGTATAACTGACACCATCTAAGCAGGAGGGCTTCTTCCTTGCATGCATCGTGAACTACTCCTTTTAATACCCAATGTAGCAGTTGTAAAGTCCAAAGATTTTGCTATTTTATTACAAGGGCTTCCTGCAACGCACACCGGTAATCGGTCCCCCGTGCCCATGGCCAACCAAGCCTTTCATTCCTCCGGGGTCGGCAAATTGGTACCAGACTTGTCTTGGAGGAAAGCAGCACTGGCTCCATACATCGGTAGGCCACTGCGAGTCATTGTAAAGGCCAGATATGCATTCAGCCACCTCCAACGATATTTCATGAAGTCGATTGCATGGTGCATCTCTCAAGGATTGATAAACGCCGAGAGCTTTATCCTTTTATCCGTTCATTACAAGAGCACACCGTCTGTGTGTTTTTTGCTAACGAGCCATTCCGTTCCAAAGCATAATGTGTTTAGTGCAAATGAACTCCGTCATTTTGTAGAAACTCAACTGAGCATCCATCATGAAATCGTAATTTTCTGCATGGTTTCGTAATAGGTCTTCTTTTTTACGTGCTGACAAAGCAGTTCTAAGTAAACCTGAAAGAAAGGCAGAATGAGGGCCTCAATGGTGCAGTGGATAACACGTGAGCCCACGGCAAAGGTAGTGGCATGCTGGAATCTGGCCTGGGATCCAAGTTTTTCAACTATCTCAGCATCATTATGGTTGCATTTCACGTAATACCCTGCCATGAAAAAATTAATAGGCATTAGATAAAAAAGTAATATTGCTAAGTTGCTTTCCGTAAGAAAATAAGTATGTGCCCAAACTATGGAGAAGAAAAAACGCATTTGCCTCTTATCAATTTTCCTGAAAAGTGATGAGTAGGAAACCTTACAATGTTTTGTATCCAGTCTTTTTTTTCGCTAAAAAAAAGGGATAAAGCTCTCGGCACTGATCAATCGCTGAGGGATGCGCCATGCATTCGACTTCATTAAGCATGGTTGGAGGTCATTCAATGCACAACTGGCCTTTACAGTGACTCCTGGTGGCCTACTGATGAATCCAGCCAGTGTTGCTATCCTCCCATACAAGTCTGATACCGATTTGCGGACCTCGAGGGATGGAAGACTTGGTGGGCCAGAGGCACGGGTATCTTTTTGCGCACTATCTAACAGTCTGTGATCTGCGTAAGTTAACTGAAAAAAGTCTTTAAAATATGATAAAGATACACGAAGTAGAAATACAAATAAATAAAAATAATGCGAAAAAATAATACAACTAAAATAAGAAATATCAAACAAAAATAGATTTAGAAAAGTGCCTTCTTACGTTTTTTACGAGAACATCACTTTACCGCTCGATTTGTTGGCTTTCAGTTGTGTGTTCTGCTCACGGCTTCGGTTAGAGCTTGGGAAGCTTGGGAAGTCCTTTTTTTGTTCTAATAGATCTTTTTACGGATTAGTCCTCCAGCCATCGGGACACTCTTCGGCCATCTATCGATTTGCGAGTGCTTTCTTACATCCATTAAATTGTCCGTACACACCATCGTCGGTGATTCAGCCACACTGCAGTTATTCCAGGATATCTCCTCACCGGCGTACAGCATAAATATGTATGGATAACCGGCTGTCATAATTGAAATAATTTGACTCTACACTTATTCCTCTTAATTGGGATTTATTTATGAAGCATAATTCTAGTTCTTAACAAGTTTCTAAATTCTCTGACAAGCTGCTCCATCAGCAAATTTGCTAAAAGAAGATATTTAGGTTATAACTCTTGGTTGTAACTTATCTACCTAACATATGAAGATGGACGAACAACCTGTGTATTTTCTCTCATAGCTTAACTTAACTAGCGTTGGATTCAAAGGGGGAACCAGAACAACAGCAATCCAACAATGGTGACAGTTCAACGATTCCCTTTTGAAGGTGGGATCCGGAGAATCTCTTCACATCATCCGGAGTTCTTTCGATAAGTTATCCGTCTCTTCCTATTCCTTAGTCTTCTTTGCAACCTCGTTTTAAATATTACCCATAAGTAATCTATAAAATTGCCCAGACTTTGTGCAATAACGCTTCAGTTTGTGTACTTTCCAAGCAAGCTCGATGTTACTTGCATGCAATCTAACTGCATAATATTTTCTTCATTAAACACTATCTTTTCCCTTTCATGCTGCATAATTTCGGCCTTGTTTATAATTCGACTGGAATGTTTATTTGATGTCAGCGTGGCACTTTGTGGACGTATCCCTCTCTCTCATCACTGGGACGAAACTGAAGGAGTGCAAGTGGCGTTCCGTTGGTCGATAATATTTGATGTCTGTAAACTCAACATGGCAAGTTGCAACCACATATGGTGTTGATTTCACTGCCAAGAGTATTGTTTCTTACAAACTCAGTGCATGGTCTTTCCAGAAAAAACGTTGTTATGATTGAAAATTAGTTGACAGTATTTGGCTTAAGGCTGTATAGATATCATCGCTACAGTGTGGCACCACCTTGGTGGCCACATTTTGTTCCCCTTTTATTGTAGAGTTTTCATTCTTAGAACGAAGAATATTCTATCCGACTTAGAAGCTATCGTTATTCCCGATACTTGCTTAACTTGAATAATCATCATTTTCACGAATGTTTGTGCGAGCCACTTCACTTCTCGGAAAAACCGTGCCACACTAGTTCTTGTGGACTGCAGAAAGGTTTGTCCTTGTATGAAATAGGTTTCTTCCAAGGGTTGATGGCTATGGTTCATCATTACATGAGCGTTTAAATGAAGGTGGGGCCTTTGTAGTGTTTTGGATATTGGGAGTTCAATGTTGAGACGGTTCATTTTAACGACTTAGATATTTGAACGCCTTTTTAACCCATGAGAATTGTAACAATAACTTAAGATACAATGAAGCTTATTCATAGTGCGCGTAACCTTTGTGTGGAAAATTCGTATTCGACGACCGTTAACATTTACATATTACTTTCCTTTGACAGATAAGTGTAACATCACCGAAGAGTACAGATTGCTCAGCAGTGAATATGTCGTGCTTTCGGAGATCAGGGTTCCAATTATTTAGAAGAGGTGTAACCGCTGCAAAATTGTGTTGCGTTGAATTTCAAGCCACTGCGTTTTGGGTGATGTTTGTCTTCGGGTGTCGAACACCTACACGGATTGAGCTTGAAATCTACATTCCTAAGCCCAACGATAAGACAGTAAATGTAGGGGATTGTCAGCATACTGGAAGAAACCTAATCGCAAATTAGTAAAGCTCTTTCTGGTTCACATGGGCCTTCCTCTGTCTGTGTTTGCGATAGCACAGCCTTGGTACGTTCCCGAGACTCCTAGTAAACAGTTTTGCCAAGCCAGAACTTGGAAATCAAGAAGTATGCTTTTTGCCACAAGATTCTTCTAGAATACAGACCTTCCTTTAAGAAGTCAATAAGAAGAATTTCGGTCCATAGAATTATTTATAGTGTGAGTAATGTTTATATATCACGAAACAGATCGGTGATTCTGTCCCAACATTTCTAATGTACTGGTGGAAATTTCATGTTCAAATTGAGAACAGTTTTGATCTAGTTGTTAAGGGTCACATCGATCACCGGAGTTTGTAATTCTGATTCTGCAACCACAACGATGCTGAGATATTTGCAAAACTCTGGACCGCTGGTGTATGCGGTGGGGAACGAACACGCTATTACCCTTTCCAAGGGCTAAAACGTTCACTACCACACCATGAGGGTCCTTCGTTTCGCCGGTCTCCCAGCTAATCAGTGCCGTCAGCATGCACCAGCGATCCGGAGTTTTGCAAATATCACAGGATTGTTGTGGTTGTATTTTTGCATGCCGTGAAAAATTGTAGTAGGCAACGAATGAAAAGTGAAAATATTCTGATGCTACAATGTTCTAGCTGCATTATGACCAGTAAAATGGGATTTTCGAGTGACCCTCGAGCTGGTCCGAGTGTAAAATGATTGTGTGTTGGCGCGTTGACACTCGTTACTCTTTCATCCCTAAAATCATCTTCATGAGTCTTATTTTCTTCTTGTCGTTTTCGTCATGTTAAGCGTTCTTTATTTGCGTTCTCGAACGAACACGGAATCGCAATGTTCACTTTTCAGAATGACTTCGTCTTCAGTTGTGGAGATTGAACTTGTAATTCGGAGTTGCACCGTTTAAGTGCATTGAATTTCAATAGCCTGCTTTGCTAGAGTCCGTGTAGTGCCATGGTTAGAGGTGCACTGCATATGTGGTCGTGGAATCGATGCCCTGCTTCGGGCTGCACAAGCCTCCCACCCATCTAAGGTTGACAGACTGATACCAAACGCCGAGCAAGAAACAGTCAAACAGACGGACCACAATTTCACTGCAAACTCCCCTATGCTTCGAGATCTATAATTTGGTATCAGACTTTGTCTGGGTGAAAAAAAACTGACTTCATATATCTGCAGGCGTTCGCAATTTACCCTGAAAGTCATCTATGAATTCGTTCACCTCTGCGTTGCTGTACGGAATTGAATGAATGGCGGATGTCTTGGTATTTAAGAGGACGAACACTTAATGCTTCATCTTTTTATCTCTTGTTTATTGCTCATAATCATTTGCTTTGATGAAATATACTCTGTTAAGTGTGAAATATCAGTTTTTTAACGGAGAATTTCTAGTACTTTCCTGAATTATTACACCAAAAAATGCTTTTCTCTTCTTGAACATCCGCACTTTCATCCAAAATCGATTTCCATTTGACCTCGGCATGCGTGATCGTTATCTTGCTGTATTGATAAGCAGTGAAGAGGTTGTTGTAAACCCTTGTTGTGGCTAGCGATTCGATGCGATCTTCTTCTTCGGGGTTACTATAGGATCTAGTCTTACGTCGGCAACACTTCGATCTTCGTAATTCGCATCGAGTCTAATCGAATCAAGCGGAACTCCATCGCCCAGGTAAAAACTGCTGCAATCGGTACAGATCTTTCTAGACTGGTGCGAAATTTCGTCCTCTAACTCATTCTGCTATTAAACCAACACTTATAATGAAGAATAAGCGTGAACGTTGTTTCTCCAGTAGCACTTCTCCGATTTAATGGTTTCGTCAGGATTCAGGAGTTTATTGTAATGAATGGCTCTGTCTATTGAGTGCGAAGAAATTACATCATTTCTTTAAATAAAAAATTTGCCTTCAGAACTTATTTCGGTGCTACAACTCTGTTCATCCTTGCGCTGAACGTCTTGTTGTTGTGCAAAAGGGTGCTGAACGGAATTCACAATGACGATCTCTTCGCTTTTCGTCCATTCCATGCGGAATTTAATTATCATTTTTCCGAAACTGTTCTTCCACTTGCTGCTAGTTTTTTTCTGGAGCCTTTCGAACCATTTTTCTTAGATCTACTTTGGGTTGAAATCTTCAGACTGTCGTCATCTATAGAGCTTGACATCTCTGATCTTTCTCATCTACATGGCTAATGCCTCCATTACGAAACGTTTGGTACCGAAATTAATTTTGGAGTAGTAGTCTTTGGAAATAAGTCATACGTTCAACGTCGCTTTCACACATTGTGATGTTCGGGTATTGGAAACGGAAATCTTAGATTTTAAATCGGCGAAAAGTCACCTCTCTTGATTGGACCACATCCATACGATAAGAGGACTCATTGAAATATCAGGAGAGTACAAAACACCGCTCTATCTCACTTCCATCGATTTAAAGAAGGCTTCTCACTGAGTTGACATAGATGCAGTCATGGAAGCCCTTGATGGTCAAGAAGTCCGTACTCACTACATGAAAATTCTTCGTGAGCTATACAAAATTCCACAACTAAAATACCACCATTCTATAACGATATTAACATCGACTTGGGGGGGCGGTTAGGCAAGGCGATACCACCTCACCAAAATTATTTACCGCCACCCTCCAGAACATCATGCGACCATTGGAATGGGATAATATGGAGTGGAAAACGATGGCCGGCAATTACCCATCTTCGCTTTGCTGAGGACATCCTCCTTATAACACCGAACATTAGCCAAACGGAACATATGCTTGCCGACTTTGATAAAGCCTGTGGAAAGATTGGTCTTCGACTAAATCTCACAAAACCGATGTTCATGAGGAACGGATTGGTTTCGTATGCCCCATTCACGGTCAACGGGAAACGAATATCTCCGAGTGCTCCAGCTACGTCTTTCTAGGTCGAGAAATCATAATGATGAACGACTTAGCTCCAGAGATGAGCAGGAGGAAGCGAGGCTTGCGGAGCTCTCAAGAGTATCGAGGATGTAGTGAAGAGCACAAAGAACACCCGATTCCGTGCACACCGTTTTGCCTCCACGATTCTCCCCGTCCAAACATATGCGCTAGAAACCTGGTCGCTACGTAAGCAGAATGGAAGGCCACTTAGCGTAAGGACGATCCTAGGAGTATCTCGTGTTGCACAAGTAAGGGAAGAGATTCGAAGCTCTGACTTACGTCAACGACGAAATATCAAGGATGTGTATTTACTTGTGTATTTACTTTACAGATAGGAACTCGTGCCTTGTATGTCCAATGTCTCCGCTTATTTTTTTGCCGTTTAAGGTGCCAGTGATCTTCACGTTGTGTTCACCTCCTAATTTTCGTGAGAATTTTATATCCAGTCGACATGTCATCAAGCCAGTTTCAGGGTTAGCAGCGATTTCTGGTTGAAGTCGTTGCCCAGTTGTTCTATGGAGGATGGTTTTACGTCAACGAATACTCTTCTTGTATCGTTGTGCGAGCGTGAACACATCTTCTATGGTGCTGGCCAGATACCTGCTAGATTGCCTCAAGTTAGTTTCTTACTTTTTAAATGTTATTAATGCTCGTTTTATGTCTGAGTTGAAAAAAGTAGGCTAAGAAAGTGTTGTGAAGGAGACATGTCGAGATTCGAAATTTTACCGTGCTTCTTCTACATTTCGTAGCCATGCTTTGGTGCTTCGTACTTTTCAATCTAGGGTGATGGCGTGATCGACTGGTCATGCCGTGACCGTGAAGTAGCGTGGATATGCTCGGCAGCGCGACGTCTGTGCCTGTGCGCCGACTCGTTCACGCTCGCTGTTGCAATTCTCGACCGGGTCATCTATGGTACAAGAGTTCTGACCAAGTAAGTATTCGCAAAAAGTTTTCTTCTTATTCATCCTTAAAATGCAGACTTTGTTCTCTATTGGCGCTAGGACTTTTTGAACTTTTCCTACTTTTAAACTCCAAATTTTTCAAGCTCGTTTAGTTCAATTTTCTTCGGACATGCTGTAGGATACCACTTAAGTAGGGTTTCGGGAGTACACGCGTAATCACACATGAGTCCACGAGTGTCCGTGAAATTTCACCTTAACGCTTCCTATTGCAGTTTTCTTTGACTTAACGTAAGAACTCAGAATTATCCAAAATTTAGGAAAGAGTTTTCACTTTGGTGTTTCATCTTATTTCTGACTTTCGCTAAAAGGGATTTAATTAGACAATTATGATCCTACTTAGTAATACTGCCTACATTTGCTTGATTGTTACTTGAAACATATCTTCTGTTGTTAGCAATAAAAAGAAAGTTTTGCAAGTGAATAACCATTCAAAATGTTCACGTGATGGAGACACTAGGCTGTACTGGGAAGCACTGCTGGTGCAAAGAGAGCGTCAAATTTCGAATTCCTCGATTATTAACATGAAACTACAAGGCTCTCCGGAAATTGGTTTCCGATGTCAACGTGTGTTTTCTAGGTGGCATATCTCAACTCAGAGCAGACTTTGTTATTTGGAATAAAAACCATTAGAATCTACACATTTTTGCCAGCGAGAAAGAAGTTTGTTTCATTCCGGTTACCTAGATCACTGGAGTTTTGAAAGCGATGAATTCGTTGGAGTTGGTAGCTTCGGGCTCGGCTTGATTAGTAAACCATATCATGCACAGGAAGTTTACGAGATGCTTGGAAAACTGATAGTCGGTAGGCGAGAGGTCTGGTTGAGTTTCGTATCCCCATTCGTTCAACTTTTTGCAGCGTCAACAGCGCGAAGTGTGGCCGCGTACAGCGAAAAAGAATTATTCTCGTTCTGCTGACCAACGAGTGGTGCAGCCGCTGAAATTTTTGGTGGATTTCGTCTATTTTCTGGGAATACTTCTTCATCGTAGTCGTTTCACTTGGATTCAAGAAGCTATGAAGCTTCAGAACACCAAACTGCGTAAACTACTTTTACTACAATTTTATCTTTTGGAAGTGCTTCGAAGATTCTTTGCGGTCCGGCCTCTGAGCCACTCGTCGCCAATTGTAGAGGTCCATTTCTCGTCGCACGTCACAATACGGCGGAGAAACAGGTCGTTCTGGTTACGCAGAAGTGCTGGTGATATCTCAGAATGCCGACTTCTTTGATTCTTATTCCATTTGTGTGGCATGTACTTTTAGAGCCTCGTCAACTTTCCAACTTGAATAAATGTTCGAAAACTGTTGAGAGGGTTAGTCGGAGTTCTTATATAAGTTCTCGAAAAGTTGTCGGTGTATTTATTTCTACCAAAGCCTATTCATCGTCTTTAGTAGTGGAAGGAAGTCCTCCATCTTCCTCTACTTCAGTTTCCAGACTTATGCTGCACTGTGCGCTCGTTAACACTTTTTAGTTCCCATACTTTTCAATGTACCGAGCTTCATTACATCCGAGTTCGACTTCGTAGAAATAGATTTGTCGAAATTGCTGTCTTGACATCTGAAATTATAACTCTTAAAATTCATCAGGACACAATTCATGTTCACTTATTTAAAGTGAAAATGAACAGAATAAACCTCTCAATGATATTTAGTGGTACAGCAGTCACTACGAGAGTAATGAAACCTCATATCCGACATTGATTTTCTAGCAACCGAGGATCATGGGGGTTTTCAACTTTTTGTCGCAGGTATAAGTCACCTTTGATAAAAAATTGAAAAAATTTTTCCGTTGGGAGGACATCCACAGTAACGCGTGTTAGAGGAATGTGATAACCGCCTAGCTGAAATCTTTGCTAAGATGTGGCATGCGTATTGTTTTACTCGCTACAAACGGCACATTGTTTTATCTCATTGGCGATATACGAAAAACATCGATGTCGAGTTTCTTACTTGTAGTTCGACTACTTCACTAACAGAATCACTCAAGTCGGTGTAATACTAGTTTAGGTATGTGAACTGTGTGGCAGCAGCATGTCTGTCATTAGCCAAGAAGTTATGTGAAGATCACGAAGAAGATGCATCTTTGTACTTGCAAAGACTTCGACTATCATATAGTTCAAGAGAGTTGAAACGCATGGAATTGCGAATTCTGGATCTTCTTGGCTGGGACGCCTACTTACCATCGTTTGATCGATTTCTCGTCGCTCTGCTGAAACCAATGTGTGGTCAATGGTTGATGTCACCACTGAGGTTTGTTTTCTTTTAATGATTTCTTTTGATCTTCATGAGCTTTCCAAAGGCATCGTCCGGGATCCTACTATATCCTTGCTTTTTTTTCCCGCGACACAATATGTTGATATTCGCTTGTAACGACCTTTTTTTTTCAAAAACAGCTGTCTGATAACGAGTAATTTTGATAGCATCATTGTAGATCGCATATCGAAGCGATTGTATGCGACTCATCAGTGATGTCTCAGTTCGCCCCATCGACTTTGGCGCTGTCTGTAGTGAGCCTCCTAATTGAGGCGACTAGTAGGCAGTGGATGTCGGCAATTCAAGTGCAGATTAAACTATGTAAAGTGAGTTAAATCTTAGCAACATGAGAGGTTAAGTCCAAGAGCTAGGTAATAGCTCTATGTAAAGGTTCGAAATTATAATGAATGCTAAAATCGTTTGGATTTTTTCGACCCTGAAGTAGGGGTATATTTGTTCGTTAGTTAAGTAAGAGCTGTATCAGTTGATTCAGACTGATCCTCGCGATCTGCTCTGCTGTCGCGAACGTTTATCCGTTATATGGTCGCGTACGTTCATGCCATCCTTGTCGCTGTTCGAACTGCTGTTGCCAACATCTGAGCCATCATCGTCTGTTTCGTCGACGTCGTGTCGAGGATCGAAATCCATGGCAACGGCCAGTCACAACGGTCAAACGAACTCTGCCGTTGGCTCATCCACAGTCGTTGCCGATGTGGTGATCACCTCACCCCGTGCACCACAACCAACACCTTGCTGAAAGGTGAATTCAATTGTTGTCCGGCTTCCGATCTGAATACCATAAAAGATGGCGCAATATTTACGTCGCATGCTCATCCGTCGCATTATTCAATAAGTAGTGAGAGATTAACCCACTCTCTTGACCATGTGCATCGATTTCAATGCATACATCGGCGACAACAACTTGAGATTTCAATTTCTAAACTTATATGTATCAGGTCGTAGTGAACTTATTCAATTCAAAAGAATTACAACCACAATGGTGCTGAAATATTGCCAAACTCAGACGCCAGTCTAGATTTGAACCGGCGATTACGCTTATCGGGGGTTCACGTGTTACCCACTAAGGACTTCGCTTTACCTTTCACTGGTCGAGTGTTTTACCCTAACGGTGCCATCAGCAATCACCCATAAACGGGTTTTGCAATTATCTCATCATCATTATGGTTGTATTTCACAAAATATCCTGCGATGAAAAAATAATAGGCAGTAAATATAAAGTTATAAATTGTGATTTCAAAAGAAGTAGGATGTCCTCAGCATCACCAGCGACTTACGGTATTGTTTGGTTCCTTCGCGATGAAAAGTTAGATTTCTGGAGTCTGCGCGTCGTTCGTTTCGCTTTAAACTATTTATCAAACAATATACAATCAAAGAAGAAACTTGCAGTATCGAAATTCGAATAGTGCTATGCTAAGCTTAGATTATTGAGTCCTGTAAAGAAAACCGTGCAGTTCGTAGGTGAACGCAAGTGCTGAGTCTAGAATAGGGTTAATCTAAATCAGTGTTTACAGCCCATAGCCTAAAATTTGACCGCTTGATGTGTTTTTATCAAAGTTTCTAAATTTCTTTCCAGATTCTTGTTGATAGTGGGATGTTAAGCTGTCTGCGAGTGTTTATGATGGATCTGCCAGTTCTGCCGCGTGGCACTACTTAATCTTCACTCTTATTTCTCATTTCTTTCATAAAATTTCAACAGTAAATATAGTAAACAGTAGGGCCGCATGCTGATCTTTTCAACCTATGATAGTTGCGGAATAAGGCCAGTGTCTGGCCGTATATATCTGATGTGGTATAGTGTTTGTTGTCATTAGTCCAACTATTTCTGCCTTCTTTACTGTGTTCGTGAAGTTACCGACAGTCAACAAATCGTGAATGCCGTAACAGCTAGGTTTTTTATTCATGCAGTGTAGTGGTTTTGCTTATTTCATTATATAAACAAACAGTACTGCATCAACGGTTGTGTAGATTTTCCGTGATATTCACATCATTATGGTGCTTCAGTCGTTCGTGGCCAGGTTCATATATTAGCGACTCTTTTGTGTTCTCCTTCCCATAACATCACGTTTAACGATGAATAACAGTGACATGAAGAATTGTCTAATTGATCCATCAAATACTGTTCATGTGATTCTTGTGAAATTTTCGAATTCTGTTCTAAGGATTTATAAGTGTTTAGTTTTGAGAAGTACTAGAATTCGTTTTTCTTTCCCCTTGAACATATCCTCATCTTTAAACAGGATTCAAATTTTACTCGGCGAACTGACAGTCCAGCTTTCCTCGCAGAAAGTTCTCTGTGAATAAACTGTTGTTTTTTTTATTGTGTAACGTGTTGAGTAGAACAACACTTTCGAAATAATTCGAGTTTGAGCTGGGATTAAGAAGTCACTGTGTACGGACTTCCAGAATGTTCTCATTGAAATTCTGACGCCAATGGAATACAACTGGGTTATGTTGATTTGCCGGTTATGAAACGTGGGGTTTTGAAACACTGGAGTAAGGAGTTTGCTAGTTTGCATTGTTTTAAAACTTCACGTTTTTCAAGTTAGTGTTTTTATTAATGAGTAAGTACAAAGGTCCTAACACAATACTTATTTCACGGATCTCCGATTTCCCCTTCGTCGGAGTACGGAAAAGGTAGAATTGCTCTACTCGGCTAGATGCTCGCATTACCTCAATAGGGAACAATCGACTCTAGCAAATTTTTTGAAGAAATCAAGAGAAAAATTTTTTCAAAAAAATGGCTTTTTTCTTCCTTACTTTGGGGTGGCGCGTTGAGCGCAAAGATTGGGGGATGTGCTACAATACACTTGTAGTCTTTGGATCGATCCTTTTCGCTGCGCTACACAAGTTTCCCAAGGCACCTGCGGCGCAACGGTCGGAGGCGCCCTGCAACACACACGTGGGATCGAACCCCACACTCATGGCCCAGCAAAACATCCATATCTCCGGAGTCGGCAAATTGGTGCCAGACTTGTATGGGAGGATAGCAGCACTGGCTCGATACATCGATAGGTCACCGAGGGTCACTGTAAAGACCACATATGCATTCAATGACCTCCAAACGATGCTTAATGAAGTAGAACGCATGGCGCATCCCTCAGGTATTGAACAACAGCGAGAGCTTTATCCTTTATCCTTTTATACAAGTTTCCCATTGCTCTGAAGATGGTAGAAATATAAGAGGGGGTGGTATGACAGTCAAATGGGTGAACGCCAATTTTGTTGCATGTAGAAATGTAAAAGTTTTTTACATTTTAATGAGGATAAGACGGAATTTCTATAGAGAAATATTCACAGCGGTTTAAATTTCGCTTCTGAAATCAGACACCACAATGGAACAACCACCGTCTATGTTTTATATCACGGTGAATATTTATGAATTATGAGAATCAACAATGCGGTTGATGGCTCTCTGCTCTTGTGTAATGATTCTTCTTTTCTATAATCATCCATAGTGTCTTGGTCTATTCTAGATGCCCAAAATGGGAGAAATTGTGCAGAAGCTCGCAGTAAGCACGACAGAATAGCCATCTCCAGTAACAGATAGATAACCGGTAAATATCATGCTCAACAATGTGAGAAAAGAAATGTTACCATCTTACTCTCTTGCTTTCCGCAGTGCAGTTAACATTTCGCTTCCAATGAAGAGGATTAGCTC
This sequence comes from Angiostrongylus vasorum, assembly GCA_018806985.1. Lineage (NCBI taxonomy): Eukaryota > Metazoa > Nematoda > Chromadorea > Rhabditida > Metastrongylidae > Angiostrongylus > Angiostrongylus vasorum. Next base: position 328,600 of record JADANN010000075.1, on the reverse strand, counting down.
ATTCTTTGTTTGCGCAGAGATTAGGAGTGACAATTCTAAGAGTAGAGCTGAAGAGCAGCATTGATGAATGTTATCGGCTATGTAATGTGAATAGCATAGATATTTGTAAGGTATACGATCCTATTTCAGAATTCCTTTCAACTTTTCTTCTTGCCAGAGCCCATCGAATGACTTGAATAGGTCTTATTTTGATGTATTTCGCATGACCCATAATCAGTGACTATTCTGAATATTAAATTGACGGCCACTGGCTCAGTACAGTGCTCATTCATGCGATGCTCACTCCAGTGGATTTGACTCAATGCAACTACGAAGGTCCATGTCGCAAAAATGAACTGCTAGCTGTGTACAGTTGACAATACACTGCGGCGCTGAGGAATACGGTTGGGAGGGGGTGAGTGTTGCTAAGTGTCGAACCGCAAAGCACAGCGAGGGTTTCATCTCTTACGAAGGTGTTCTAGACTTAGAAGTAGTTTAGTATATTTATGTGGAAGAAGCTTAGTCAAGAATAAACCAGTGCCAGGTTTCAGTGCTATCCTAGCAGCAATATTCATTAGGTAGCATGTTATGAGGTCTGAAAAGTTCCTAACATTTCTTCCTAGACACCAAGGAAATAAAATCTTGCCAATTGTGTAAATTAACGGGTTAGTGGAGATTGCGCTGGGACTCTCACAAATCTTTGTGCTTCGTGATTTTTGAAGAACAGTAATTCAAGTATTCTAGGACAAGTTTACTATCACACAGTATAGGCTGCATCATATGATTCGCTGCAGAAGAGCATGGGTTATAACACGCAATTATTTCTTGTCTTCACTCTGGAGCTCCTATTTTTGTTCTTTTCTTTCTACTACAGAGTTTCTACTTTTCATTGCTTTATCACCGTTTGTGGAGGATACAGGGAGCGGTTATAGATACTTTGCAAAACAAAGGGTCAGTCGTTGGTTCAATCCGTGTTCTGGACTCGCCAAACCGCTATTCCACCGAAATCGGCTCCACTTGCTACGAGAATTATCTGGTCAGATGAAGTAAACTCTCACACGTCGTTATATAAGTAAAATATGGGTTCGATCGATTCTATGGTGTTATGAATGGATTTGAAGGCATGCTGCGTCTCTAAAGTGGTTGATCAACACCGAAGGCCTAATCCTTTATCTTTTATTCATACCGCCGTTTAGAAATTTCTGTTACTGGTATAACTATCGTTTTACTTGGCCATTGTAACAACCAAACATCGTGGTAGACGATTGCACTTCAGTTTTCCTTATTCGAAAACAAACTAGTGCTGTCGTAGCGAACATTTCCACTTGTGTGATTTTCGCCGTATTGATTTGTTTCGCTTAGCCCATAGGAGAAACCTGTCTTTCCGAATTGCTTGAGTGTAGCCAACCTACCTGGACGGTGACGCAGTTGCCTCATTTCCCTACCCCTTCATTAACTTCAAACTCTATTTGTATCATTGTAACAACTTCTTTTCGAATTGTTTATTCACCCAAGTAAATTAGCTCTACCGTAACAAGACTTGCTCGCGATGGTCGCATAGTACTTCAGCCAGTGTTCTCTCCGTTCATATACTGTTGTTACTCATGACTAAGCAATACTTATCATTATCATTGCGATTACCACCACTACGAGACCTCTATCCTTATCCCTTATTATGAGACCTAAGTGCGAGTGTAGGGCACTGGTTGGAGGTCATCTGCAATAGACATTACGTTACTCGCTACTTCCATCTATCACTAGCGCTCCAAATCCACAAAGTCTTCCATCATATCAAGGTCGGAAAAACTGGCACCAGAGTTATCTGGATGGATAGAAACGCCTATTTGATACATCCCCAAGTCCTCGCAAGTCACTATATGGACCACACAGGCGAATGCATGGTCCATCTCTCAGAGGTTGATCAACATCAAGCGCCTTATCATCTGCACCTTATCACTGCGAGACCACGATGATCCCAGCATCTGCATGAAATACTAGTCACTCCATTAAAATCGCAACGGAGATGTCACAACACTGATGAGAATGATATATTACGGTAGTCCTTCTACAGGTGTAAAAATCGTAGAGCATCCCTTTCAGGTAGAATCGAACTTAAATGTTTCTCTATTACCTATTTACCTGTTTACAGTCCTTTTCATCATCTGAACTTGGTCATTCGTACGTAACCTCTCAAAATGCAATGTTTTCAGTAGGACCGTATTGTCCTACTAGAACAGAATTCTATAAAACATTGTCCAGTATGCCTCATATCTGCTGTCTTCGAAACCTGGACGAGAATTAACTGCGCAAGCAAGCAGTTTTGAAAGTCGGTATATAATAAACTCTCGCACAAATACATTATCTCACTGGATTCCATTTCCACCCACTCAAAAACCTATTCCTTTAGAATCCGACTTTTTTAACCTCGGCATGATTAGCCAATGCTTTCTTCGATGACTAAGTTTGCAAGAGGCTGCTATAAAATTCCAGTACTCACCATTCTTCACCTTGTATTAGCTTAATTATCCACGAAAATAGAACGTATTCTGTTGAAATGGCAACAGTAGGCGAATTGCCAACCAAAGATGTTTGTATTCAATCACAAAGATCACTCGTTGGCTACATAGCAATTTCGTGACTAAAATCTTTCCCTTCTACAGCAATATCACCATCGATGTAACGCGAGAGATTCTACAAGGCGATGCCATTCGTTAATGCTCACCGGCACTTTTCTAGATACCATATGGTGACTATAAATGGGGTACCATGAAGTGAAGTTTAAGGTCCGGCAGTTAAACCATTTTTTCATTTTGCTGAAGATATTCTTCATATACCACTAGAAAGTGGCCAAGAAGAATGTCAGTCGTTCTCCAAGCCAACTAGGTGAACGACGGCTTCCTAGCTAAACAATAAGCTTACAAGAGAGTCGAAAACGTATCATTGCAAAAAAACACCTCGCTCATAGTTCAACTTTTTCGACTCAACGATTCTTCATGCCTTAACGTACCTCTCAGAATCCTTAACATTCTATGGACACGGATGAGAACGCTGTCATCGTTTCCAACTCGGTGTTGATGTGGTGATATTAGCTGTGTCCAGTATTATTGAAATCGAAGAGGGAATCTAGAGTTCAGTCCTATGTCGATGATCAGAAATCGAAAATGCAGGCGTATACACAGGATCAGACGACATCCGTTGGACAAGAACCATAGAACTGCGCCCCCACGTGATGTCTGTCGTCAGTGGCGTAACGAAATGACCACCGAGCAGTTTGTCAGACATCTTCACGAAGATTCTATAAAAGAATGGTACCTTTTGAGTTTATCGAATGAACAGAACCTCCTGGATATCTCTGCCATACTTAAGTCGCTTAACCATCAATAGAACGTCAGGTAGTAGATGAGAGCTTGTATTAACCAGATATGGCACGTGAACAATCGCAAGCAGGTTAATTCATTTAGGAGCTGCATTGCGATGACTAATGTTTCTTTTGGATCGTTCCTCTTAAAGAGCTATTAGTCCTAAGAACAATCAGTTTTGATTACAGAGGTCAAGGCTTTATGACTGATCAGAATGGAACTCTGATCACCGATCAATGCCAGGTCTCATATATGACACCTTGGGCAACCATCGTCGCATTAACTACTTGCTACTTATTCGTGATTTGGTGGATTTGCAGAAGTTAGCACATACGTTCATTATTATTACGAAACGAAAACTCGCCCTGGTAGAGATTTGATATAAGGGGCGAGTTTATCGTGGGCAACTAAAGGCGGAACTGTATACGGCCGTGTAGACGTTTAAGGTTGTCGGTAATTGATGTCAGATTCGTAACAATTCTTTTGCTTATGCTTGCTTTTTTTTGCCTACTACCATTTTTACGGCAGGGTATTAAGCGAAATACAACCACAATGTTGCTGAGATATTTACAAAACTCCGGACCGCAAGTGTCTGCGTTGGGGAACGAACGCGCTATTACCCTTTTCGGGGGGCTAACGCTTTCACCACCACACCAAGTGGGTCCTTCATTTCGCCGGTCTCTCAGCGTAGTTCTGCAAATATCTTTTGCTTATGTTTCAGCTATATTTTTTTAAAGTGTTGTCCTGTTATATGTTATTGCAAAGCTCATTTTATGCATCTTCAGCCTACATAATTGACCAACACCTGCCCACTCCTTCCAAAAAACCAAAAAACCCTCAGCTGGGCGCATCGAACCCGCGATTACCCGGGGCTCACATACTATTCCGGCTATTATCGCTGCTCATATATGCTTTCCGTTGACCACTGTTTGCCAATATCATCGTAAGAGCAAAAAAACTGGCTCAGGGAAAGGCAAAGCCAGGGAAACGATTGGTACGATGAATAACACATGGATCCCTGTAAGGCGGTTTCGAAGCCCATCTGGGGTGCCGAGTTTTGCTCATATCTCACCATCACTGTGGTTATAAATTGTGTTGCTGACAAATTTCAAAGATCAGGATTTCGAATATTAAACCGGTATCTTCGATAAATCCACTTCCAATTACAACGCAAGCAGCTTGAAACTTTCGAAGGAAGCAAGGAGGTTTTATCGAACACGCATTGCAATGTTGATTTGAAAAAAATTTCGTTTTGATAAATCCGACTTTAAATATGAGACAGGTCGTTGAAATCGTTCCGATAAAGACGACGATGAATTTAAGGGTTCAGCTGAAGTAAGTAAATGCACAACCGTTTGCGACCGTGTAGAAGAACTACGTATAAGCGCCTCAATTGTTTCAGGGGTCTAAAAAGTTGTTAAGGAGAGGACACTTCGTAAATGGATACCACACAAATTGTTGCGGCGTTGAGCTCCCAACTTTATATGAATACCAAATCGTTGTGAATATTAGTCCTTGTAGCTGCCACACGGGAATTTTTTCTGTAACTGTCGTGAACAACCTCGAGTTTGGGTTATAACAGTTTATAGCAATAACAACGGTACAATAATAATATCTGATATGTGACGATATGTGGTTAGGTGGGTATATACGAGCGAGATTGAAATGTGAACAAGTGATACAATTAAAGGAAGCTAAGCGGACACTGGAGTTGGAGCACTGAGGAACTGAGGGTTGGATGAACACTGGACGAACCCTACGAACACTTCGAAGACGAATGCCATGGGCTCTGTATTACTTCTGTAGTGGGTGAAGCTTTGCCAGAGGGAACTAAAGACGGCGCCTAGAGAGAGGTTCTAAAGGTTTTTTTTCTACTAGCACAATATGATAAAGCTACATGTGAAAGGGCGCAGCTGCTCGTTCGGAAACTTTTTGGGACGGCAGATGCTAGAAAGTACATTCAGCAGACTGCTGCTGATTCAGTGCCCGAACTATCGGACAATGAAGAGCAGTTTAGTGAAAGAAGTTATAGAATCCCTTCCCAGCCACCTGCGAGGCATCTGTGTGAGATAGTGGCTAAGAGGCAATTTAGAGAAGATGCAAGGATAGATATAAGATAGTTCCCAAGATCGACTTTCTATTAACCTCGGCATTGGATTATAAATCTGTTGTTCTCTTTCTTTACAGCAATCGCGAGGTTGTTATTCAGCACACCTTTACTTCCTTACGAATATAACGCTTACAACACAACAGTAGCTGACGTTTCGGCAGTATCGCTTTCTTCAGAGCCGGGAAGGGTACACTAATATGTAATTTACTACGTCAAACGCTTCAACAACGCAAACACAAAGATGAAAATCTGAACAATAATTATTCGCGATCACATGCTTCTCGAAAAACGCACCGTTTTTTATCTGTTTTCCACCAAGGAAGAACACCCGCTTAGAGTCGCATATGGTTGATTGCTGCGCCACCCCACATCAAAAATCAGTTCTGAGATACGGAGCTAGATCACACGTTATCTCAGGGCATTCTTCCATGCTATTCATTCTCGAATTTTTTGGAATTTATCCGAAAGGCCTCGAGAAATTTGCGCGTTGGTGTTTTACTCTCCCGTGCGATTATAGCGACTTTTACATCAAAATCTTCTCCGCTATGTTTTTTGTATCCTATGCGTGCCTAGTGGCGTCCCTTGTTTTGATTTTCGTTTGCCATCTTGGTGTTCTTTTTATGCGGATACATAAAAGTCTGCCCGTTTCGCCGATATATTCGTCTCCGCAAGTACTACAAGAAATCAAGTATATCGTACCTGAACTCATGCAGTCACCGTCTCTGCCGTAAGGGCAAAATACGCAATTTGGCGTTTCACATAGACGGTCATACAGGCGGTTACGAACTCACTGACGACGTAGAGTATCCGGTAGTATTTCAACTATCAGTACCGATTCATCTAGTTCTGCCCTTCTTAAGCATCGCTTTATCGCTACACTTATTTCATCGCTAATGAAGGCCAAGATAAACGGGATTTTGTTTCGGCCAAACCCTTTGTTTTGGGGGCGTCGTTCTCCTTCTAAACTTATCTCGTGGAGTTATCATTTCGTAGCCATTGGAGATGGCTATTTCCCGAGCCAAGTTGCGCGATTCTTCCTTTAGTGAACATAGCCACCTGGCTGTTCGAAACATGTTTCTCACGAGCGGCCCTCTTTGTGTGTGAAGGGTGGGAAGAAAGGAAATGAACGAGGATGTTCTTGTTACTTGGCTTTCGGTACCACTTTGTCAGGTAACCGCTACTTGATAGGCTTATTTGGACGTTTAAAAACGGAAGCCAGTCTTTTCTCGGTTTCTCCCGGGTGAACTTAATGTACTCAGACTGCTCGTTCAATAATTCAAAGCATTTGTCCATTTCCTCCTGCGTAGAGAAGATGATAAAACAGTCATCTATGTACCTGCAGCAGATTAGTGGCCGGAGACCGAGAACGGGGGCTTCTACTTTAAACATAAACACAATGGCGAGACTTGGTGCCAGTCGTTGTCCCATTGCCAACCCCCTTATTTGCCGAAATATTTCCCAGACCATCTGAAAATCGAGCAGTTTAGGCACTCGTTTAAGAGAGCCATAAGCTGCTGGATGGACAAACCGTGCATATCTATTCTTCCTTCATGTTCAGCAAGAAGTTCGAAGATGGCTTGCATTGCGGAGTCATTCGATACATTGGTGTACAACGCAATAACGTCGAAAGACTACATTACGTAGACGTTTTAGGAACATTTGGGTGTTTGTGAGGTGAGCTAGAATATGTTTGAGCAACTGGGTTAATATTAGGCTTAGAAACCAGGTTATCCTATCCGTTGGCCCGTCTGCACAGCTGATGATTGGTCTAACCTTAAATGATGACGGATTAGTTGACGCAAGATTATCAGGTGATACAAACTTATGTTTTAATAAGTAGGTATAAGACGGGGCATGTTGGTCCATTGACTTTAAAGTGCGAAATAATCGACGATTTTAAGCCTGCCGCCTTTGCCATTTTGACCCACTGATGGCTCAGTTTTCGGTATTGACTTTTGTCTTCCTTTTTCAGATAATGAGCGATAAAGAGTAACATCACTAAAATGTTCTTCAGTTATCTTAACATCTAGCTGCCGGGGAATAACTACGAACTCTCCCCCCCTTATCACAAACTGAAAGCCTAATGGTCAGGCGATACTGCCGAAACGTCAGCTACCACTGTGTTGCATGCGTTATATTTGTAAGGAAGTAAAGGTGTGCTGAATAACAACCTCGCGATTGCTGTAAAAAAAAGAGAACAACAGATTTAAGATAATATAACAAGAATGAACATGAACATACACTAATACAGAAAATAGGAACTATTTGATTAATAGTTCCTATATAAATTGAATCACAACTAAGGAAATCCCGAATTGTGATGTATTGTTGGCGCTTCATCTATTGAACCAGAACGACCCGTTTTTTGATGGAATTGTGATGTACGATCGGGAATGGGTTCTCAACGACAACTGGGAACGATCGGCTCGTGGTTGGACAGCGATGAATCTTCGAAGCACTTCCCAAAGTAGAAAGTGAACTAAAAGGAAGCTGTGTTGACTGTGATTTACAGCTGGCTTGATCCATCAAAACTTCCTGTATTCAGGTGAAGTAACTACAGCGAAGAAGTAAAAAGAATTAAAGGATAAAGCTCTCGGCGTTGATCAATCCTTGAAGGGTACATTAAACTTCGTTAAGCATCATTGGAGGTGATTGAATGCATATCTGGTCTCAGGGTGGCCTGTCGATATATCGAGCCAGTGCTGCTATCCTCCCAGACAAGTCTTGTACCAATTTTCCGACCCCGGAGAGATGGAACGCTTGGTGAGCTTTGGGCGCGGTTATCGATCCCATGTGTATTGCAAGGCGCCTCCGACCACTGCGCTACATGCGCTCTTCGGAATACGGAAAGTATGTCCAGCAAATCAACGAAATATACCAAAAACTTCAACGACTGTGCCCTATTTTTGGTCCATAGAAAAGCATCAATCTATCTCCATGACAATGAGCTGCCAAACTGCTGCTATGGTTAAATGAGCTGAGTTACGAAACTGTCTCGCCCACCAAACACAGCAGACCTCTCGGCTATTGAGTACCACTTCTCTAAGCATGTCGAAAGAACCCATTTGAACCAAAAAATTCGAAATTCTATACAGGGCGGTTCTAACGGCTTTTATTTCGAGCAATAAAGTTTATTCTAAGCTAAAATCAGCGACTTTGAAAATACAGGTTGCCATTAGCTTCCGAACAGCCTAATAGACGGGCTGCTACAGTCTGCTTCACATCTTAACTCATTCCTGTAACATAAGTAACTTCACGTTTCTTTACTACTACTAATTTTTCAGATGGAAAGAAAATGTGTGAACCAGTACCGGATAATCTCTTTCCGTACCAGAAACATCTGAAACAACTGAAACGTGGTGAGCGTCAAGTAGTAGTCTATCTGACTTCCTATGCATAATTGAGCAAATTTGCCCCGTTTTTTTCAGTAATTTGAAAAGCTGTGCTCTTTTAGAGCTTTCGTGTCTTCTGATTGAGGACAATGATATTGAGATTTTCGGAAAACCATTAGCTCATACAGCTCAGGGCACGGTTTTTTTCGGAACTATGGTACCACGTGTTAAGCATCGTACTACTGAAAGAGTCTCGGTGGCGGTAAAAGTAAGTTTGTAGATGATTGTGGTTTCAGAAAGTCCGAAGAAAAATCCGTAACCTACTTGATTTAAATACGCGAATAAGCATAGTCTTCCAAATTTTTAAAGCTTGACGAACTTACACTTGTTCACGTCCCAATACTCAAGATTTAACAATATCTGCATTGCATTCTTTTTTTTCTCCAGAAACTTACTGACGGTGTTATGGAACGTCTAAAGATTTTCGAAGAAAACAAGCATAACAAATCACATGAAGTCCTTCTACAGGTCAGTTATCCAAATCCAATGCACAGTGTCGCTTTACTCGATGAATCGGCACGAATATGTCGTCTCTCACATCCGCACCTCTCCCGAGTAGTTGCCATTTCTCATCTTTCGTTTACTGTTCTTCGACCGGCAGTTGTGATTGAATGGCTGGATGGTGGAAGCCTTGCTGATTTCTTTCAACATCAGATAAGAGTTCGTTGTGAGTGAAACATAAATGAACGGTGTTCGCCGTCGAATAAGAAATTTGTGTGCTTAGGAACAAGAAGAGCGCGAGCGACCGATGGTACTGCTGCGTGATATGCTAGGGGTTGCTGGCGCAAATCAGTGACGCTTTGAAACATTTTCATGAAGTTCTTGGCGATTTAGCACATGGATCAGTGACAACGGAGAACGTGCAGTTGACGTGCAGAGATCTGAAGCGGTGAGCAAAGCAGTTAGAGATAGGTCGGACCGCTTTATATGAGAGCGAGTCCATGGAGGTCTTGAAACGACTAGGCCTAGTCCTAAAGTATACATTCCAGGAGGGAAAATCAGAGATTTGAGCTTGATAACAAGGTAAGTTGCGTTTAGCGTAGTGGTTAGAGGAGCGCTGTAATGCACACGAGGTTGTTTAGTTTGACTCTGTGCCCTTGGCTCTTCAAGCCCTCAATTCCGCCAGGGTCGGCAAATTGGCGCCATACATATCTGGGAATATCTGGGAGGCAGGGAGGCAGGGAGGGGGGGAGGAGGGGAAGGGAGGGAAGGGGGAGAGGGAGATAGGATCACTGATTTGCCACATTTATATGCCCCCCAGAGTTACTTTATAGGCTAAGTACATATGCAATCACCTCCGTGATGTCACTAATGGTGTAGAATACATGACGTATTCAAGAGGATTGAATAATGCTGGGCGCTTTGTTCCACTTACTTCTTGTTCCACGCTTTCACTCACTAAGATATTGTGACACATAATAGCAGATTTTATAACGCAGAAGAGAAATAATGTCTTGCTCCATTTCCACATTTTATCACAAAAAGTTCTTCTTTCAAGGTAATATTTTGCATGAATTTCAGATGCACAGCAAAGCTGAGCTACATTTACCCTCCGACGACGTCTCGTCTTCCGCCCGAAGTAACTTGTTCGACCGTAATAAATCCGAAGATTAGGCAGGAAAGCGATATTTGGTGAGTGTAAGCAACCACTAGTTGTAAGTGAAATACTAGTTTAGTACAGAAATGATTGCAGCTTTATTCCAAGCAGATGGCCAATAGGCTGGGTTCGAATTAGCAGTTAAAACAAATAGCTATCTTGTTTAAGCTTTTATTCATTGCCTCTTCTTTTTTTCGAGTGGGGCATTATGTGAAATACAACCATGAGGATGCTGGAACACGAGCGAAACTCGAAACCTCAATTGGGCTTCAAAACCGCGATTATTATTTCAGCATCCCTATGGCTGTATTTCAAATAAGTACTTTTTTTCATGTATTATGGTAGTTCGGCTAAAGACGCCAACTAAATTGTTTTCTATGCCCAGGATGTTCGGTATTCTCTGTTGGGAATGTATGGCATTGGGTGCGGAGCCATATTATCAAAGAACGTCTGATGAGATTCAACGGTAAGATTCATCCCACCATTTAGTCCTGATTCCCATCGTAAGATCCTGCAGGTTTTCCATATCAAAGAGACTTCTTTTTCCCATGTAATTTATGTTCTAAGTCCCTATGGATGCCTGTAGCGTTCATACTTTCTACAGAGTAAATTTAATCACCGCATATTTGCTTTACAGTAATTCAACATCTTTTTTTTCCACTTTTCAGAAATTTCCGACTGCCCGATCGAGGTCTTACATGCCCACAAAATTGTCCTTTGAATGTGTAAGTGAATCAGTTTGAACTTATCGACTGGTTTTTGATTCAAATGTGAGAGGTTTCAATATCATCAATGAAGATCTGTTGGTTAGAATGATTACCCGATAATGTGATATGAAACTGTGGATATACGACAATCTTCACATATGTTCTGTTATTTGGATGATCATTCAGATGGTCGCTGGTGATGGACTGCTTGTCGGAGGCACATCGTCGGCCACGTTCCGTTGGTTCCGTGCCCACTCTTGCGGACAGGATGCAACAACTGCACACCTATTACGCTCAATCAGTGGATTGCCTCCATCCGGTGCCGAATGTAGGCAATTGTACATGTGCTGAACACAAATGCAAGAAAATCGATGGCTTCAATAGAGAATGAAAACGACTGGGACTCAATATAGTGACAGCACTGACAATATGAGCAGACGAGGTCAACGGTCGTTTGATCGTTAAGGTGACTTGTGGTATAATGTTATTATTTGCTGGTGCTTACCTAGGAAGGCCTTTAGGTTGTTGAAATACTTTTAAGAGGAAAAGCACGAGGTAGTAAAAACTAGTAATACGAAACATATTAGAAAGGTTAATAAAGTATTTCACTAGGTAGTTTTCTTTAGGGTAAATGTCAACCTTAAGACATTAAGTAACTACCACTTCTATAAAGGAAAGACGCTTTTGCCTGCAACTAATTATCCAGGAATATCGATTTCTTCGAAAAGTCTGACAGATTAAATGATTTACAAAGAGATGCAAAGTAGTTCGTCATAACTACAGAATTTTCTAGAATAATCCAGTTCCGATGGTACACACTACATTTTTTTCGTATTTCGATACTCTGTTGAAATTGTTACTGTTGCAGCTCTCCACAATCCTCAGTAACCACTAGCTTACTGGTACGGCCTTTTTGAGCTCCATACCCTAAACTTCCAAAAGTTATTCAAGCTGATTGGTTCTTTTAGATATTCTCTTTATCATATAATCATATTTGCTCACCTTCCAGAATACCGTAGCTCTCCATTTTATCCAACACATCGAATCCATCGACGAGTTCACCAAAAGCAACGTGAAAGTTATTCATCCTGAATGCAAGTCAGCTAATCAGTTGTTGTACTGTAAAGAAAATGTATTTTTCTTTGACAAAGAAGAGTTCTATACGGTTAATTTAAGTGTTTCATTTTTGTAGGTAGGACGGAAAATCCATGGAGAAGTCGTTTAATCTTTGTTTTTCTAGCTAAGTACAACCTTACTAAAGTATGTGTGCAAATAGAATTCAATGAGATCGTTTTGTCTTTGGAAAATCCTCTCTTATATTGTAACTTGGACGCGTTAGCCCCAGAAAGGGTAACAGCGCGTTCGTTCCCCACCGCAGACACCTGCGGTCTGGAGTTTTGCAAATATCTCAGCATCATTGTGGTTGTATTGTAGATTAGTGCACAGCATTACAGTGAAGATCGCTTATTACGTTATTATTGTTGTTGTTACTACTGCTACTATTAAATTTGTTAGAGTCACGTCACTTACCATGGCGTTTCCGTAAAGGTGACGAAGAAACGACTTGAATTAGTATTCGGCCAACCAAAATTGTCCATAGACAATATACCTCTTAAAGAATCAGACGTTCACACGTAAAAATCGTAAAGGGTCGAACGACCTGGGTGGTTTGACCCCTGAAGCTGACCTTTTATTGTGAAGAATTGTATGATTTTCGTCGTCAAAGTACTTTGTGTCAAAAGTGCTTCGGCCTCCTTTACGGTCGGCGTTTTGTGTCTCGAAATCTCCAGACTGAAAATATCGTTTTCTCCACAATGGCTTAGCAAGCTTTTTAATGCATTCGTTCTAAAAAAAAAGGACAAGCATGAGGATACTGTAAGACATCCAGAGTACGGTCACTGCGCTTCATATCTTTGACGAGAACGAAAAAGAAATAGAACTTAAAGGAAAGAAGTGCTGTCTATCTATGTGTCATTCTATCCGTAATACCGCTAGCCGTCCAATAGCCCAACTGGACATTAACAAGAATTTCATCAGCCCTTACGCACATCAGAGCTACCTAATTTATTTTTAGTGATTTTACTTCGTGAATCTCACCAGAAGCATCCTGGAAAAAAAGCTGTGACTTTTGGATATGATTACAGATATCTTGTAGGTCCCTCCGAAGTAAAAGCCAGTTTTGCTTGAAGGTTTAGTCCAAGCCGCCTATATACTTCCGAGTTACTTGTTCGCAGATTGCTGTCCAGTAGAAGTGCCGGATGCAACCTTCATGAACAAGATCATCAAAGTATCTATGAGGAATAACTGGGTGTATAGGGAACGCATAAGTCAATCTAACATAGTAGAGACATGAAGTCAATCTCCTGAAGGTCTTCGGAAAAGCATGTAGTCTCTGCAAAAGGCGTTCGACCCCCTCCTCACCATCAGCGGACACGTTGCCTAGCCACCAACTAGCCAGTTTGAGATCACTTGAAGGAAATCCGTTGAAAGAGGAATAACGTTTGTAAGTTTATGGTCCTATCCTGAAATCCTGTACATTCTTTTTTCCTGAAAAGTTGCGGTGTGAAAAACCGAGACTATAGAGTACTTCTAAACTAAAATCCACTCACACATGCACAAAATCCTGGTACAATTCGATACCAATGACATCCTTTATAGCCGAAACCCAATTCGCCAGTACACAGCTTTCGAAAAATTCTCACTCGTCTTAGGACAAATTTTTGGTATTCAACTGAAAACGATAAACTTTTTTTTCAGCATTGAAACGCTGTCCCAATAAGTCACCCATAAAGGTTACCTATTCTTTCGTTATAACGAATCTCTGCGTTAACAACTACCAAAAATTCTTGGGAGTCTCACAATTAATCTTCGAAAGATGGTTCTTTTCACTGCGCTCTTATAATTCTATTAGTTTGTAACATATGAAATGTTCGATTGTAAATGTAAACTTTGAGCAGCCGTAACTTTTTTCGTACTAGTTTTTATTAATCGAAGTAAGCGTCATTAGAATCAGCACATTCTCCAACAATAAACAAGTTTATTCATTCCAGTTGCATAAAATTCTGGAGTTCTGGAAGCGGTGAATTCGTTGAAGGCATTTTTTCGCGTCATCATGTTTGGTGAAGCATTTCCTCGCGTAGGAAGTTGTCAAAGTGCTTGAAGAAGAGTGATAATGCGATAGATCTGATGCATATGGCGGATGAGGCAAAGCTTCCCTAGCCCAATTCGTTCAACTTCTGCAGCGCTGATTCCGCAGCGAGAGGCCTGACGTTGTTGTGGAGAAGGATTGGTTCGTTTCTGTTGACTTATGCCGATCGTTGTTGGAGTTTACGGTACATTTCGTCGATTTATTGGCAATACTTCTCTGCCATAATCGTTTCGCCGAGATTCAAAAAGCTGTGATGAATGAGCCCCGCTGCAGACCACCGAACAGTGAACATAACCTTTTTGGTGCAATTTCGGCTTTGGGGAGTGTTGTGGAGCCTGATCGCAATTGATCTGAACGTCGCCGGTTGTCGTACAGAATCCACTTCTCGTCGCACATCACAATTCGATGAAGAAAAGGGTCGCTTTTGTTGCGCAGAATAAGAGTCTAAGAGAATAAGAGTTCTAAGAGGCAGTCGACACTTCAAAACGGTGATTTCTTTGATTATCGTTTAATTCGTGCGGCACCCACCTCCCGAGCTTTTTTTGTCTTTCCCTATGGGATTCAGGTGAGTGGGAATTGTTCCTGCGCAGTTGTTCACGTCTTTGCTTCCACTACTGCCTTCAACTCGTCGTCGTCAAGTTCACTGGGACGTCGGCGGCCTTCCTCATCTTCAAGGTCGAAATCACCAGATCGGAATTTCCGGAGCCATGTTCGCACTGTTGATTCACCAACACTAGCTTCACCTTAAAATTGGTGATATTCCGAGCTATTGCCGGGGCACTATGTCCACTCTTCCATTCGTACGAAAAAAGGGACACGTATATCACGTCGATGCACGCTAAAGTTAAAGCCTATGATTAAAATTATAAATCTTGAGAGAAGCCAATATCGGATACAAAAAAGAGCAGAATTTATTGTTCAAAAAACATACATTAAACATGCGTAAAGAACAAAATCTTTGTTAAAAAAATTGCACAGAAAGTTAAAATAATAAATTAGGACATTTCATATGCACCAACCTAATAAAAAACGTCGAGGACTTAGTCCTACAGTTGAATTTAGGTGTTTTTGAGACATTTGCAAAACCTGGACCCAGGCCAGATCTAGGGGGAGGGGGGCTAGCTGAGAGAAAGGCAAAGCAAGGACCTCAGTGGTGCAGTGTGTAGTACGCGAGACCCCGGAAAGGTTAATCGTGCTTCGACCTGGCTTGGGCTCCAAGTTTTACGAATATCTCAGCATCATTGTGGTTATAAATGATATCATATCCTGCTGTGAAAAATGCTAGTAGGCAGCAAATGAAATAAAAAGGTTAACATTAAACTTTCTGTTTTTTTCCCCTTCTTTTCATAGATCGTTCTATAAATCTTGATAATTCTCGAAAAATTCTAAAAAGTTTTAGAAAGAAAGTCTAGAATTAGTTCACGATGTCAAAGAAATCAGCCGCAGGTATGGAGAGGTTCCGGTGGCTTTTGCCAACGCAAAAAAAAACCCGAAGGGCATCTCTACAGTGAAAACCGTCCTCCATAAAGGAACACGTGCCTTACTTCTGTTTTTTTGTATATTTAAAAAACTCCCTAGTGTTGATTTCTATTGTTTCCACCCACCTCAAACACTAATCTCCCGATTGGCTCCTTATCAGCTGTTATATCCATGAAAACTCTCGTAGGTTTGTTAGCCATTCGAAGTCGTGTCGATAACGCAAAGAAGTGAGAAAAAAAGATCTGCTGTTATCGATTTGTTGGGTGAGTTCACAGATTTCAACTTTAATAATTTAATACTTTGCTGAATCTAGTTATAAACTTGATCAAGAAAGAATCAGCACGTAAAACGAAGGAGAATGACGGAGTGATCAGCAGGACGGGTCATCAGCATCAATGGTGGGAACGGAAAAGTGGCCACAATCATCAACACCAGCAATGTCCTCAAACCGTCTACCAATCATCATTATCGTTTGGCATTTCGCCAAAAAACAATGATGCTCTATATTCCTATCTATCATCTCTATTAAATAAAATGATGCCTTGCAATGTACATCGTGCCACTGGTTCGATCCCGTGACACGGGAAAACTAAGCCCTTTATCCCTCCAGAGTCGACAAATTAGTACCAAGCCTGTTTGGGACGATAAAACCACTCAGTTATATTCGGCAAGCTCCCGCAATTCATTTTATAGGTCAAATATTCATCCGATCTTCTCTAGGGTAAGGTCAAAATAAAGGAAAAAGTTCTCGGCGTTGATCAATCCCCTGAAGGATGCGCCATGTATTCGACTTTATTAAGCAACGTTAGAGCTCATTGATTGCATATCTGGCCTATACAGTGACTCGCAGTGGGCTACCGATGTATTGGGTCAGTGCTGCTGTTCTCTCTGACAAGCCTGAAACCCATTTGCCAAGCCCGGTGGGTTGTGGGGGGGGTCGATGGGCCAGGAGCGCGTGATCGAACCCATTTGTATTGCATGGCGCCTCTAACCACTGCTCCACATCGGCCCCCTCTGTTATATAGCTTAATCTATTGAACAGCTTTCAATTAATAGTTCTCGACGAGGTTCTTTTCATTATATTATTTTCATTTTGCTCATGTTTTCTAACTTTTCACAGACTTTTTTTTTCAGGATTCAGGTGCATGAAAGGAAATTGACCTATTGTGTAAAATGAAATCCGTACTACCAGTGGATAAAAAATCGGTCTTTCATCCACAATAGAATGGAATAGAGATACCTTGCAACCAGTGGAAGTCCGAGGTGAGCCAGAATTTCAGCAAATATTTCTGACACAAAATTGTCCTCCACTTTCAACAAATTATACGTGAAACGTGACAAATTAGGGCAAAGATTGCTTGTGGTTCATTACTGTCACCTATCATTGCTATCACCTACCACGACATCGGTGATTTGCAGTGGGCTGTTGCTTTGTTACAGTACACTTATTAGCTACCATAGTTGTTTTTCTAGTCTGTGTAACACTGGAACATCATAAAGCGGCGTGCATACTACTGTTTGTTCTGACGACTGCACCGATGGTTGTTCAACAACAATGAGATGTTCACGTATGGTTGCGGTATGTTCCGTTTCGTTTTTTTCTGTTATTCTGTACTGCTCACACAATACGGACACATTGTCCACCAAAAAATAACACAATCTGTTGTGCATGTGAACGTTGTGATCCATATTTACACAGCTTCTCACCAGAATCCGAATAAAAGCATCGTTCTATGCCGGAGGGAATACAATCCGACAGATCGTCACGCTGGATAATGCTTCCTATCGTTTTTTACTTTCATTCTACTAGTTGCAACTCGTATCAACGGAGAACAGCCGGTAAGTGAAACAACACAGATCTTGATATCAACATTTCTGCTCACTTCAAGTCCAGTTTTGTTCTCTGTGTATATTTTATAATCATTTAGTAACGAACCCAGTTGAGCTGGAGTTGTAGTTATAATCACATTTTTGACTTATTATTTATTGCCATTAAAAAGAGTAGGCAGTAAATAATAAGTCAAAATTGTGATTTAACTAGTCTTAGCTTAACTGGGTTCGGTGCCGATTTGGGCTCTCCAGATCAATCCCGCTGACGGGTGATTACTGATGGCAGAGATCGATAGAACTAGCTGTGAGACAAGCGAAACGAAGGACCGGCACTGTGTGGTGATGAACGTATTAGCCCCCAGAAAGGGTAATAGCGCGTTCGTTCCCCACCTCAGACACCTGCGCTCCGGAGCTTTGCAAATATCTCAGCATAATTGAAGCTATATTTTATCACATTATCTTGGTTATAACGAGGTTTGTATTCTAAAATACGTAGGTTTGTATCCTTCCGCATAACGAGAAATTCCGATTTTTATTCGGGAACTTGGCTAGGGGTAAAACTTTGCTATATAGGAATCCTAAGGGCTTCCCGTAGTTAGTTTATTGGTAAAAATAGCAAATAAGTAGAAAAAAAAGATACGTCAGAAGATCACTTAATAACTCAAAAGACCGACTTTCTATAGACCTCGGCATAGATAGTTGATACATTTATTTATATGATCTCATGAACTGATCTTCTTTAGCTGATCCGAGGTTGGTATAGGTCTTCGTTGTCGTTGTCGTTGTTGTTGGTGTTGTTGGTCGATGCCTGACGTTTCGGCGATTTCGCCTTCCTCAGAGCCGCGATGTTACGAGTGGGACTGAGTCCATCAGCCAATGAAGATCAGTTTATAAGATCATATAAATAAATACGTCAGAAGATTTCCTCATCTTCTTCATGCGACTCTAAAGGACTGGGAGTGGGTGAGGGAGACGGAGTTCACTGATGTCAGATTTTCAATACTCAAGCCATTGAGATAATAACTAGAACTGAACCAATACAGTACCACCCATCATCATTTCGAAACACGTAGTGAAGATATAAGAAGGTTATGATTTTTTAACATTCATAGCGATCAAAGATTTGTTACAAAAAACTCGCTGAATGAGATACAAAAGATTTTCCTACAATCCGTTCGATGACAATCAGGAGTAGCTACCGTTAGAATACGCCTTCAGATCTTTTTACGTAGCACCTACATGAAGCAACAAGCACTTCATTTCTAGGATTTTAACCGTCCCTCAGAGCCGATGGGACCAGCAATCATGGATCTATTTAGTCTTCAGCGAATTATGGTGAGGAATTAATCGTTTTCGTAACTTTGAAAGCAATCTGGTAAAAAAGTAGAGAAACTAGAAACCTGAGCAAATTTACCATCAATCGATGATATCGAGCTTAAAGTGATCTCACACTGACTTACTTTCAGTTCCCCTAAATTTCTAATTTTTAAGTGAATGTAACACTAAGGGATTTGCAATGACGACTAGGTTATTGTCTAAAAGTGACGGTCTCCTCCTCTTACCGGTAAGAGCTCCACCTGGTTAGCAAAGTATCATTTTAGGAACTGTTCAACTCACTTACTCGGAATGTTTTCACATCACGAATTCTCAGTGTTAGTCTATTTCATATGAAATGATTACACAAATACATTCATTTGTTTAGTAATTCAGTCAGTTAATTGTACGTAGTTATAGGATTAATGGCTACAGTAATACCTAAGTAATAAGAACTATAAACGATAAAGGATAAAGCTCTCGGCATTGATCAATCTCTGAGGGATACGCCATGCATTCTACTTCATCGAGCATCGTTTGGAGGTGATTGAATGCATATCTGGCCTTTACAATGACTCGCGGTGGCCTACCGATGCCAGTACTGCCATCCTCCCAGAGAGGTCTGGTACCAATCCGCCGATCCCGGAGGGATGGAAGGCTTGGTGGGCCATGGGCGCTGGGATCGATTCCACGTGTGGCGCAATGGCGCCTCCAACCACTGCGCCACCCGCACAGCTAATATGAACTATATTAATAATAATTGTTGTCACCCATGGATAGTGTTCCTTGTCACTGTGGCATTAAGTTCCATTGGGTGTCGAAACGCGATGTGAATGGTGAGTTCATTCCCCCCAGTAGCAGCTGAGAAAAGGTCTGACAACTACATCCAGAAGCCTATTTAAGGGTAAACCAATGCCGAGAACATAGCCATCGTGGTAGCAACCTAGAGGCCAGGTAGCGAATCTCCCCCCTCCATAACCGGTGACTGCCGTGGTGATGGTGTGGAAAAAGCCTTAGCAATTTTATTTCGAGATTCCAGCGAAAAAGAAATCTTGAGCGACTATAAACACTAGGAAACTACCACTTAAATGCAAATTGTTCCGAGACTTTCAAAATCGTTTTGTGAAAATTCGGCAACTTAGGGATCAAACGTGGATGACAATCGAGTCATAGCATACTCAGTGACATGATATACATGATAGTCCAGTACCACATATAGCACAATACTAATACTATTCCATTTCCTTCTAGAACCATAAAATCTCTCTGTTTAAAGCTAAGAGTGAAAATGACAATCTAGTCAACACCACACTTCCATCATTTACAGATTTGTTTCCTTTGATAAAAAAATCTAGCTTTCATTCATTGATGTTGATTGGCTATAATGATAGCAAACCATGCTAAACTAACTAGTAAGCTGAACTAAAATGCCGAGCTCTCGGAAAGTGTAAAGGTGGCTCGATCTGGCCCGACGTCCAAGTTTTTGTGAATATCGCAGCATGGTTGTAGTTGTATTTCACGTCACATCCTGTCGTGAGAAAGTATAGTAGGCAGCAAATAAAAGGTTGACGTTGATGACGTTGAACGAAAATGCTTTAAAAAGTTAATTTGTGTTAAACTAAACAAAGGAAATCAAACTAAAAGTCCGTAATTGTTGTCTACTTGGTTCATTCGGCTTTTATAAGATAACTGTATAGTTCTGAGAATTAACGCTCTCTCTGCTTACATACTTCGTCGTGCTGGCTATGCATTAGTACACAAAACGTAGGTATTGATAGAGGCGACGATGCGATCTACGCGCGCTTTGCTTGGCGTATTGCTGCTATTACATCAAAATGTTTTTCTATGAGGTAAAATCAATAGTGTACTAATAGTTATTACTGCAACTGATTATGCTAGCCACCATTCCCATCTCATTTGCCCAATCTGTGAACGTTCATATAAACTTCCGTCTTCAGTTTTCGTGAAAAAAGTTCGCTTTTTTTGGTTTGTCGATAGTACTGAGCGATGAGAACTCAAAAAAGCAGGGTTCATTCAGAGTAAGTCCCACAATTTACACTTCGTTACAAATAGCACTCGTAGTACCATGTGATCAGCATAAAGGACAGATCTTTTTGTAGAAGATATCTTTGTTTGTAGAAGATGGTTGTTAGCACATCTAAAGTATAAGCATGCATCAAAGCTGAATGTGTTCCTTCCAAAACATCGCACGTTGATCCAGACGGTGAAATACTTTCCCCATCGACCCTTGATTAGTAGCAATAAGGGAAATGTCCTTGGGTACTGCCTTTCGCAAAATGGTACTTAGAGCAAGAATAGTCGTTGTAATACTTGGAACAAGACTAGATTCTATAGCACAGTGTTACTACAATTACACAAGCCTTGCCTCTAAGTTGTAAGCTTGTAGTTTATGCTGTATTGAAATTCTTCTGATTTGATCGTTGGTTCTCCAGTTGTAACTAAAGTCAGCTGAAAATGATGCAATAGTTATGCTGCCTTCAATTACTGTCAAGTTTCCGATGAAGGCACTTATTCTTCCAGAGAAGTGTACGACCAGCCGGCTCATCGTTTCCAACACCGGAACTGCTCCAATCTGTGAGTGCTTCTATTCCCTGAATATTCAATCCTTTTCTCCGCTCTTCTGTGCCCTTCAATTTTCTTGTTTAATCGGCAAAAAAAATTAAAATTTCGATATAAAAAGAAATGATTTGAGATCGCAACTGCCATTAAGAATCTGGGTAACAGCTGGACATTTCTATGCCCCTTAAATTCTTTACCTGGTGATAGAATTTGGTTTCCTAGAAGGGAATCCATTCCCAGAGCTCTTGGCTTCTGTAGAAACCGTAGACGAAGGAATCGTGATAAACTAGACAGCCATTATACGCTGACTTGAACAACTTGATAGTACTACTTTTTCTTAACCTATCATAGGCCATTTCTGTTGGATAGTAAACGATCTTATAGAAAGCGGTGGCTCTAGATTTTCAAGGGAAACTTCCTAACTCTGCCAACAAATTTCCCTAAACACCGTAGATGAAACTCCTCGATACAGTTCCCTTTCTTTGCTGTATTTTTTGGCGACTTTAGAATTCAATACTATAACCATGCGTGCTTACAGAACTCTGAAATAACCGTAGCTGCAGATGAACGATGTTTTACGAAGCTTGACAAGGAAATCAAAGACAATGTGCCGTACTTTGATGAAATTCGAGAACAAGTCGATAATGCAAATATTATGGAAGCGTACGAAATAGTGGAGAAGAAGGTAATCATAGACCATTCCAGTAAACGAAGTCAGCTTCACCTTTTGTAAAGCTGCAGGAGTCGCTGACGGAAATATCGTAACCCAACACAGGTCCTAAAATCGGGCTACTGAACTACTACAAGGCTACGAAAAGAAGAGCCAAAGAACTACCGCTTTCGTTTAGGCAGAAGAACTGTGTAGTGCTGAGCAGGTGAACCGACTGAAAGCTCTTTTTGAGAAATATAATGGAATGAAAGAGGACATACAAGAGGTATGAAATGGATTCTTTTCCTTATTTAACTTTCGTTTTAAGATTGCTCAGTATTCCTGTTATGACCAGTTGAAATTATCTGCATAAAGTTCGTCTTTTTCAAGGCACTACTAACATTAGTGATAATTTCCAGTTGGCTCCCGAATATTCTATTCAAGAAAGGCGCAAAGTGCTCGAATGGATAAAAGAGAAAAAATTTCTTCGCACTAAGTCAATTCATCGTACAGCAGGGCATGGTCTGTTCATTACCACAACCTTCACTAAAACTAACAGCTTGGAATTCAGTTCAACTTCTGAAATTGCAACTACGCGCCAAGCTTGACGCGATTTATAGGCAAATATAGTCCGCATAATTTTGACTTATTATTTACTGCCTACTCTTTTTAGCGGCAGGGTATGCGTTGCGAAATATAACTTTAATGATGTTGAGATATTTGCAAAACTCTGGACCGCAGGTGCCTATGGTGGGGAACGAACGCGCTATTGTCCTTTCCGGGGGAGTAGTGCGCTCACCACCACACCATGCGGGTCTTTCGTTTCGCCTGTCTCTCAGCTAGTTCTATTGATCTTTTGCCATCAGCAATCACCCGTCAGCGCGGTTGATCTGGGGGGCCCAAATCGGCAACGAACCCAGTTAAGTTGAGGCTGCAGTTATAATCACAATTTTGACTTATTATTTACTGCCTGCTCTTTTTAGCGGCAGGGTATGCGTTGCGAAATATAACTTTAATGATGCTGAGATATTTGCAAAACTCTGGATCGCAGGGGCCTATGGTGGGGTACGCTGGTGAACTAGCTGAGAGGCAGGCGAAACGAAGGACCCGCATGGTGTGGTGGTGAGCGCGCTACTCCCCGGAAACGACAATAACGCGTTCGTTCCCCACCATAGGCACCTGCGGTCCAGAGTTTTGCAAATATCTCAGCATCATTAATAGTCCGCATATTTCAGTTTCCTTGTAGTTTCTTAGATGAGGTTGCACTTTTCCTAGTGCTTACAAGAGAAAAATTGCTTCAGTGTTAATTGGATCATCGTTAAGAAATCAATCTTCAACTCGCCAAAGAGATTCAAGCTTATGGATATCTCGTTGCAACTTACGGCTATGGAAATGGAGATGGTTCTCAATCCTATCTAGATCACTGTTACAGCGCCCTGAAACTATACATACTAAGTAGTTCTCACTGCATACATTTGTAGCCTAATTGTGTATATCATAACGGTCGTGAACTTCATAGTGTTCGTTATCTACTGTTGCAAAAAAAGTAAAGAGTTTTTTTCTTATTCCTTATTTTCGCATATATTACATCTCTCAAACCCAATTCATCTTCTTTGTGGTGGCATGATCTATTTTAAAAAATGTACTAAGAACCCAACAGTTTACCGTCTCGTCGGGGCTGGTAGGTGTCGGATTGCGATGTAGATCCCCCCAGCAAGGTCTCGCAAGCTGAGAAAGAGTCCGGCGTTTTCATTAGGAAGCCCAGATAGGAGTAAACCAATACCAGGATCCCCCACCGTCCTGGTATCAGACTAGTTGCATGGTCGCAAATATCCCTCTGATCCACAAAGGCGCCCACTACCTGTGGTGATGAATACCTGGGGCAGACTTTGGCCAGGCTAACCTCGGGATTCCAGGGAACCGCAATGGCTAAACCAGCAAACCTCTGAAAAATGGAAAATTTGCCGAGGCAGCACAACCACTGAGGACGAGCCATTCAAGTATCAAGTATCAATTAAGTATTTTAAATAACTCATTATCATATCTATTGTGCAGGCCGCATTACAAACGATTCCATTTCTCTCATCCATCATCCAGGAAGACTTTTGAGCTCTCGGTTGCTGGTTCGACTGTTGCTTGCAAATTTTTTTCGTCGATGTCCTTGATTGATGACTGAGTTCATTCTCCCTGGAGCTCTAGGATAGTTGTGCTAGGACGTTCCCCATTTGGATTGCAGGTAGTGAACTTTTAGCAGATTTAGCAGACAAGGCTGGTACCAATTTCTCGACCCCAGAAAAAGTGGTAGGCTTGGTGAGCATGGTGCGGAATCGGACTAGAACCATACTTGTGATAAACGACATCAATGCGACGGAGCTACCTATCCCTTTATTACATATGATAACACTTCAGTTTTATAAAATAAGCACCAGGAAAAGAATATGGTTAACTATTTCAAAAAAACTTGTCCTTCGCAATGTTGACGTTTTCTGGCGCTCCAGGTTTCAAAAATTTATTACCACTGTGAAAAAACGCGCTCTAAACCAACTAGCGCTGCCCTCCCATTGATCACTGACCTCGCCGAAGACAAACTGTTTTGGTTTCCATTCTCGGAACTCAGGCAATTAGTTTCAATAAGTAATCATTTTTCCTTCTCCGATTGATAGTATTGGCAAATGACTACAGTTTCTCTGTGTGAGCTGAACTGTACTAAAGCTTTTTTCTCTAACTGCACCAAGGAAATGACGTCACACTGTCTCCATATTTCATTTCATTGCTGGACCTGTGAATAAGCACTTGAATATTTCCTTGCAACCCCATACAGTCCTCATCTGTAGAGGTCGGGCATATCTGTGAACCCGTCAATATACTGATTTCCTTCGCATTTTTCTCCTACCCGAAGGAGAAGTGAATTAATGTGGTGTTAAAGATTTCTTTCGACGATCTTCCATTGGTTACAAGAAATTTTCAGATCCTTCAATCATGTCTGGAGGAACCAAGGATCGTATAGCTGTCTTTCCCTCTCGAATGTAGGTTTTTTTTCCTAACTATTATTCTTTACTGTTATTTGCGAAGTTATTTACGTGGTTTGAAAGGAAATTAGCTTCATAAAACTGAAAGATATAGCCAGATCTCCAATTTTAACACTACATCTTGGCCAAGAGGAGTTCGTTTTTAGAGTATAGGCGGGCAAAATTGGGAAAGAGTACCGTTACTTGACCTCTGATTCCTTTCGCGACAGCGCTGGTCGCTCAGCAGCTGAAAATAGAATAGTTTGGGAACTTTATAGGTTTTGTAAAAGACTGTTGCTGTGTTGCAGTGGGTTTTATGCGATTTCTACGAACTTGTTTAGAGTTTTCAAAAGATTGGAAAGGAATTTTACACTTTTAAATCCTTCGGCTCATTTACGACCCTTGGAAAATTTGACGGTACGTGGGAGAACAGCGTTTTGTTCTGTTTTACGGTATACTGTTTGTTTAATTGGATTGGATTTGGAAGTATGAGCCTGGGCGAGAACAAAAAGTCGTGAAAGTACGTTTTTGTGAGCTGCAGAAAAGGAGACAGGACTTGATATTCGTAGGATAAAAAATCTTCTATTTAGGCCTATCGAAGTCTTGTAGATTCTTTCGCTGTCTATTCCGATTGGTGGAGTTTGCTATTATCTGAAATATATTGATTTAAAATTGAAAGCTACTATACTTTTCGTACCATGTGCACGGAATTTCGTGAACAGCGCATGAGTTAAAGTGTGGACTGTTGGAAAACCTGCCGACATGAAGTTATTTTCTACGCGTTTGCCTCTTTAGCACTTTATTTTCATCCATTTTATTTTCTTTTATGCCGAGTGCTTTTAAAATGAAACACAAAAACGAACTTACGTGTCGTTTCCCAGATTTACTAGGTACGTGTTGAACTGCAACAGAAAAGTTCCGGTTCTTCAGGGCTCAAACAGTAATGAAAACGCGTCTGAAAGGTGCACAAAAGGGCCACTCGTTGCTCAAGAAGAAAGCCGATGCGTTAAATATGCGTTTTCGAGACATTCTGAGGAAAATTGTCGAGGTGCTATTCCAGTATCTGTTTTAACCCCATTCTTTCACTGGTTTATGTTTTTAAAATCGTTCAAGATTTTTTGTGGTGACAAGGTTCTTTCTTAGTTCTTCTCTTCTTTTCTTGATTTTCTTCGCCTTGGCATCAGATTTATATGTAAACAGATTTTATCTCCTTCAAGTCATTAGATTTTCCCAACGTTCATGAAGCCTTTGTTATCATTTCAGTGAAATCATTTGTTTCTTTCTTTTAGAACAAAGTGCTCATGGGAGAGGTGATGAAAGAGGCGGCTTTCTCTTTGGCTGAAGCGAAGTTCACTGCCGGCGATTTTTCGCATACTGTTATTCAGAATGTGTCACATGCACAGTATCGTGTTCGTATGAAGAAAGAAAATGTTGTAGGTCAGTGACCACCATAATTTTTTCAATACTGTGCTTTCATCAGTTTTATTTCAACTTTAATCTTTAACTGTATTACTTGTGAAGGGATGAATATCTGAAATCACATTAGAAGTCGTTAAAATGTTTGTACTTTTGTTGAAGGGGATAACAGGTTTTACCTTTTCTATGGAGAAAATTCTGGAAAAGCCTGTGGATTTCTACCCCGATATTAAGTCGGTATCGTAGAAAGGAAATCTTCGAGCGGTAATTCGAACTGGGGCGTTAACGTAGTGGTTATAGGTGCCCTGCAAAACGGTCCTTGGTTCGATCCCGCAACCCGTGCCCACCGTGGCTTCCACCACTCCGGGGTCAGCAAATTGGTACGAGACTTATCTGGGAGAACAACAGCACTGTTTTGATAAATGGTAGGCCATGGGTATACATATTGTAGGACAGATACACATTCAATCAGGTTCAGCGGTATGAATTCGAATGGATGGCGCATGCCTCAGGGATTGGCCAACGTCAATGCTTTATCCTTTATCGTTTCTGGTTGAGACATAGTTTTCGTTGTTTTTTACGAATGTTGTTAACTTCTATTCACCCATAAGTTGCACTCATCACTTTTTTCTTTTCTTCACTCGTGCACAAACTTGATTTTTCGAAATTTCTGTGATAGGTTGATTGCCAGACTTATTCTTATTCCTAACTAATTATATTTTCCATTCTAATTATGGAGTAATATCTTGCTTTATTTTTTAATGTTAACCTTGTGTCAGATCAATCATAAACAACTGTTAAGGAGTAATGCTTCCTGTCTTTGATGCTACCGCTGAAGGACCGGATGCTTACGACCTCACTGGTCTTGGAAAGGGAGGCGCAAATATCACGAAACTGAAGAAGAATTACAACAAGGTATTAAATGTTCTATTATTTGTTAGTTTTTTTTGTGGTTTGCTGAAAACGTTGGTTTATTAACATACAAGACCCCTTAACATAGCAGATAATGTGCAACCACCAGGTTTAACCCTGCTTAATCTTTTTTTTTATGATTTTGACAAAGTTTGTTATAACTTTAATGATGCTGAGATATTTGCAAAACTCCGGACCGCAGGTGTCTACGGTGGGGAACGAACGCGCTATTGTCCTTTCCGGGGAGTAGCGCGCTCACCACCACACCATGCGGGTCCCTTCGTTTCGCCTGTCTCTCAGCTAGTTCTATTGACTTTTGCCATCAGCAATCACCCGTTAGCGGGATTGATCTGGGGGGGCCCAAATCGGCAACGAACCCAGTTAAGCTGAGGCTGCAGTTATAATCACATATTTGACTTATTGTTTACTGCCTACTCTTTTTAGCGGCAGCGTATATATTGATATAATATACTCTGGAGAACTAGCTGAGAGACAGGCGAAACGAAGGACCCGCGTGATGTGGTGGTGAGCGCGCTACTCCCCGGAAAGGACAATAGCGCGTTCGTTCCCCACCGTAGACACCTGCGGTCCGGAGTTTTGCAAATATCTCAGCATCATTAAAGTTATATCTCGCAATATATACGCTGCCGCTAAAAAGAGTAGGCAGTAAATAATAAGTCAAAAAAGTTTGTTATGTTCATAGTTGTGTGAACCTTAGTGTTCCATCTCATCCACGACAATTCTGTTCCTTCCACGAACATCGGACCGACTGAATTTGAGACATTCTCTCACTCCTCCTTTTCCCTAGTTTTTGATATGTTAGAATTAAGTAGGGTACGGATAGCACAGTGGTAGTGATCATCACGAGCATGGTGCTAGTTCGATTCCGCTCCGGCCTAACCAAGCCTGTCATCCCTCCGGGGTCGGGAAGTTGGTACCGGACATGTCTGGGGAAAAAAATCACTTTCTGCAATCCAAATGGGAACGCTCCAACCCGGCTATCTCAAGACTCCAGGGTGAATTTCTCGACCAGCATTCTAGGACATTCAAGATGAAATGAAAATCCTCAAGCGGTAACCGAAGCCACACGTAAACATTGGAAGATCTTCGTAGACAATAGATGCAGTAGATATGAAGACGGGTCATATAAAATAAAATAAAATAAAAAAAAACTAAGTTTATTTCGTATGTCCAATTATTTTTGCAGTTTTAGGCTATTGAACTACTTGTGGAATTAGCCACACTTCAGACTTGTTTCATCACCTTGGACGAGGCGATTAAGGTCACAAATAGGAGAGTGAACGCCATTGAGCACGGTTTGTCATCGCTTTCTATGAAACAGTTCTTCACTACGTAATTAGAATCAGTATCCTTTGCTTATTGTGATTTGGGAGTGGACCAGCTTTCAAACTACAACTTGCAATGGAATTTGGCTGTTCTTCTAGGATTACCAAAAAAAAAAGACGGAATTTCCTTCCAACCCTAGCTTAAAGAATCATCGCTTCGCCTCATTTTAAATTTTGACTTCAGCTTTTCGCCTAAATAACAAACTCTCACTGGATCCACATCGACCGAGGACTGCCTATGCTGACGAGTTGAATACGCCTATGCGCGGGTTTTTTGGTTTTCTGGAAAAACAATGTTTTAAGATCAGAATACTCCCAACGTTTCACCGCCCCGTCGTGGCTAGGACGTGTTCCTGAGTGTCGGGCTGCGATGTACAGCGGGCGATCCATTCCCCCAGCAGGGTCTCCCAAGCTGAGAAGGAGTCCGGCGTTTCCATTAGGAAGCCTATCTAAGAGTAGATGAATGTCAGGATCCACCACCGTTCTGGTATGAAACCAGTCGCATGGTAGCAAATCTCCCTCTGGTCCACAAGAGCGGCGACTGCCTGTGTTGATGACGACCTAGGGCAGATTTTGGCTAGGCTGACCTCGGGACTTAAGGGAACCACAATAGCTAAACCGGCAAAACTCCGAAAAAATGGAATTTGTGCTGTGAGCCGCACTAATAGTGAAGACGGTCCGTCCAAGTATCCAATTAAGTGAGTAATATAGGAAACGTACCGGAAAAAATTGGTGATTTGCTGAGTTCCGTAGGATTTCTGGTTAAGTAGACCTATTCAAGTCAAGTATAATTAATAGAACTAACGTTCCACTTAACTGATGAAAATCGTATTTGTCAGTGTTTATTTTAGTTATTATTCCTCGTATTGAAAACACGATCAATTATATTGTAACGGAGTTGGACGAAATGGAAAGAGAGGAATTCTTTAGGTGCGTTATCATCTTCATAGAAATATCCATTTCTGAGACCTTGTTTTTTATAATTCTCGAAAAAATTATGGAATAATCAGAAGATCATGAAACCATTTTTTTACAGAATGAAGAAGATTCAAGCGAATAAGAAAAAGCAGAAAGAGATAGAGACGGCGGAACGTGCGGCCGCTGGTATAGTCCTATCTGCCGACACTACAACTGAACCCAGAAATCTGCTGGTTAATGAGGACGATCTCCCAGTGTTATTCAATTAGAATTCCTCGTGTAGGTTTCCGTAATGCTTTCGTCGCTTGATTCCTGTGAATTGTGTTCACAGTCGCGCTTCTTTTTTTTCCTAGGCCAACTAATTCAGAATTGACAACTTTACAAGTGATGGAGCTCTAGTTGCTGAAAGCATTCCTTGAGACGTCTATGTTACAATCGATTTTACATTGGATTAGAACGACTTTATATATTTCTGTGCGAAAATTTGTGATGATGTGTCCCTGTTATATCGGTAGTCCATTAGTTAATTGAATATATAATTTTATGTTCTTATTGCTCCAATAAAGACGTTTTGCTTCGATGGAAATACCTTGAAGAAGAAATGAGGCATTGCTTTGGTAACGAGAGTACATTCATTGTTAGAATAGGATCCGGGATTTCCATAATCTTAGTTTTTTTTCCTCCTTTTCAGTTCTTCACAAGAGCTATAAATAATAGCTGTGGTAGCCTTAAAACTGGTCCCGATGGATGCTGTAAATGTTTAAGAAGCTAGCTGAATTTATAGATAGACGTTAGCCCACTTTCGGACAACATGACGAGGTTACGCCATCGGTCTTCTGTGTAAAGGTTCCTCAGTGGATGGAAAGCATGTCGTCATAAAGTTGGCGAATATTGGTCGGTTTTCTAGCTCGTATTTTTGAATGGCCTTATCATGTAGAACGTGGTTTAGCCCATGGACTAGAATAACGGAGTTTGACGAGTGATGCAGAGCATGAAGTACACAGGTCGTTCGTGGACGTATTATTCTACTCCGGAACCAATCACTACCGTCATAAACTGGGATTTCATCGCATTTCACCTTTGGTAAGGTATGAAAGGATCAGGTAAGTAGGCAGTTGACTCGATCATAGGATGTTTACTTACATGGATACTTGGACGGCCCATCATCACTGGTTGTGCGTGCCCAGCACATTCTCCATTTCTTGGAGTTACGCTGGTTTAGCCATTGTGTTTTCCTGGAGTCCCGGGGTCAGCCTGGCGAAAGTCTTCCTCAGGTCGGCACCACCATAGGCAGTCGCCGCCCTTGTGGATCAGAGGGGCGTTTGCCACCATGCGACTAGTTTGCTACCGGGATGGTGGTCGATCCTGGTATTCTGCGGAACACAGAATACTTCTATGAAGTCGAATTTCGTCATAAAGTTCAGAGAGATGTGTAGAGATGTGTACAATCTTCCTACTGACACAAGGAAACAGATGCTAAGTAGACTACCAACGTCGCCGTTAGCGTTATTTCGGACGTTGTTTCATATTTAACGCCTAAATGTAAATTCTCAGGAGTTATTTAATCGGCTATAAATCAGTGCGCTGTTATGATTACTGCCATAGTTTCTTGCTTCATATATCCATGTGGAAGAGTCCTCAGTTCTCAACTTGCTTCCATTTTAGAGTAAATATTTCTGTTTCATTGAATTGCTGTGTAAATTTAGATGGGGTTATTCAATTCTCAACAATCGAATAGGCAGAATACTTTATAAGCTCGTTAATAGAACTGAGTAGAACCACTGAATTACTTTCGTTTTCTTCTTGAAATGGTAACAAAATGTTACAACTTACAGTATACTCTCGTACCTCTTCTCCTTTGAGGGAGAATGTTGTCTCAGTGTTTAGTGATACAGTCCACCAAGAGGCAAGGTGCTGATTCCACCCTTCCCATCGCTCTTTTCCAATCCAGGTGGGAACGCCTTAGCTCGACTATCTCCAAGATTGCGAAGAGAATCCACTCCACCAGCATTCCACGACATTCATGAAGAAGGCGAAATCCTCAAGTAGCAGCCGAACCCACTCACCAAGAGTTCAAAGACCTTTGTGGACGATTAGGTGAAAACGAATCTAAAGGAAGAAGTGCTGAGATCCGCACAATAGATGGGATGACGGGTTATGTAAAGTCAAAAGTAAATTTCTTATTTGAAGTAGTAATGGGAAATACCTGGTATCCCCGTAGAGTTCATGTCCATCCTTAGCTCAATTTCTCTCCTCTATATTCCATGTGGTTTTTTTCCAGCTTTTCTTTTTTATAGGACTGACGATTTGTTTGTTATAGCAATCCTTGTCTCCAAGTTTTCTAGCCCTAGCTGTTTCCAGATTTTCACTGCCAGCTATTCCTGAAAATTACAGGTAGTCTTGGATGTCCGGGTTCTCATCGTCCACGCATTCAAGGGTTGCATTTCAGTTTTCTTCTCTTTTGGATTACTTATTTAATACATTGTTACATTGTAAAGTTCATATATGCTGCTTTCTGTGGACAGCCAGTACTTTCCTTCATAGGCAAGAAAACAAACAGATATCGAATTTCTAGCTACAGTTAATCACAGCGATACTTTTATTCCCACCTGGTCCAGCCGTATTTGGTGGTTGCTCGATCGTCTTCGATCATTCCTTAACCACACATTTGTGTTCCTTTGTTCATGCATTGTCACGTTATTCCTTATATCTATCTATCTTCATCATTCTGTCGTTATAACATTTTGTTTAGTGTCGAAACGAAAGACCTGCATCGTATGGTGGTGAACGTGTTAGCCCCAGAAAGGGTAACAGTGTTCGTTCCCCACCGCAGACACCTGCGGTCCGGAGTGTTGCAAACATCTTAACATCATTATGGTTGTATTTTGTTTAGCATTAAAAAACGCGCATCATCATCACAATGGTTCTCGGTGGTTACTTTTTCCACTAGTGTTTTTACCTTTTACAAATTTGTAAGTACTTCTAACTTTTCATATTACTTTAGCCGCTTTATAGTTCTGTATACTTCTGGTCGTCTCTGCCAGATCCTTAGATCTGGACAGTTTTCCTCTTTTGTTTCTAGATATCGCTCAGTTTAATCATTGGGCTTGATACCGTAACTTTTCTTCTGACAGAATTTGCACTATCGTGTTCTTTGATTATATCTAATTCACAGTGATGTTGAAATTTCTCGGTAACTGTCGAGAGTTTTTCCGTAATTGATCTACGCGAGAACCTGTGAGCTCTTATCTTTTGGTGCAATCGAAGATTTATCTTTCCTCCTAATATAGATGGGATACGAGGTCATGAAAGTTTGTTTAACATATCTCTGATTAACCAGTACTCACCAGTTGCTTTTGAAACAAGAGATATGTTAAAGAATTTAGCACCTTGGTTTTCACATAGAAAAGGCGTGAAATATGGGTTAAACCCTGGCGCCATTGTAACAGAAATGGTTATCCAAAAAAAGTTTCACAAATAATTGAGCTTAGAACTTATCAGATCCTGCGGAGAACAAAGTCCTTCCAGTGGAAATGTGAAGGGGAAAGAATGCAGTAAAAAAAAGTGCACTAGAAATGAATGCAAAACAATATAGGCACGTATATGTGATGTGTCACAATGAAAGATAAAACGATAGATCTTATTCTATACGAGGTTTCTATTACAAGTTACAGTTTTTTTGCCAACAAAACACAAGTTTGTCGATTCTACCACAATAAACTTCTGGCGCTCCGGGGCCCACAAATAGTGTGCTTTTCTACTGTTTTTTTTTCCCATCGACGCTAACATCTCTGACGTCGAAGTGTTTGAAGTGGTTTTTTTTATCAGCAGGACAACAGGACCGTTCACGAAACCATGTTATTGTGGGCAGACGCTGCATCTGCGTTCGTTCATTCGTGACCATGTGACTCATATATGACTCATTTTCTAAACAATGCTACCTTTTGCCGCATCA
Organism: Angiostrongylus vasorum; assembly: GCA_018806985.1. Classification (NCBI taxonomy): domain Eukaryota; kingdom Metazoa; phylum Nematoda; class Chromadorea; order Rhabditida; family Metastrongylidae; genus Angiostrongylus; species Angiostrongylus vasorum. Next base: position 294,901 of record JADANN010000075.1, on the reverse strand, counting down.
AAATTTTCTGTGTAACCTTTCGTATGGAATGGATAATTTCTCTACCACAGATGTTATGTTAGGCATCGTACAAAGCAAGCTGTTACCTACGTACTACTCACTAAGAAAGAGAGCTTCCAAAAACGTATGAAACACTCATATACAAAAAAGCTCACAAGCTCACAGAAAGCTGTTATTCGGACGGATTTGCTCGTCTTTATAGGTCTATCAGTGATTCTTTGTTTACTGTACAGATAGAATGTCAGAAAGCTTACGGTTACTCCTAAAGTGTTCCTGCTCTAAGAAAGCATGTAGGATTAACTCTGCGCTCTGCACGGGCAAAAGTTGGGCGTTTTAGCGACTGTATTGGTTTCTTGTACATTTTAATCTACTTTGGTACTTCTCTACTTAGAGAGAGAGAGAGAAAGAGAGAGGGAGAGAGGGAGGGAGAGAGTTGTGTACATTTTAGTTTGCTTTGGTACTTTGCTACTTACAGAGAGAGAAAGTAGCGCAGTGCCGCAGTGGTTAGTGGTATAGTTGATCAGAAAGCTGCTGCTTCGACGTCTCCCAACGCTTTCCTCCATTCAGGTGGGAAAGCCTTAGCTCGGCTATCTCCAAGATTCCAACGAGAATCGACTTGACCCGAATTCGACGGCATTCGTTAAGAAAACGGCATCCTCAACGAGCAGCCAAAACAACACGCGAAAAGTTAGAGGACCACTGTGGACGATGAATGCGAAGAAAACGAATCGGATGCAAGAAGTGCTGGTATCCGCACAGTAGGTCTGATGAGCGGTCATGCAAAGAAAAAAATTGCCACTTGGATGGTTTGTCCCTAATTAGCGTGTGTGCCGAAGCAATTGTACCATTCGTTTCGTTTTCGTGAAACCGTCGTTGATAAAGGTGGTCGTGTTTGAGTGTGGGTTCGTCTGGGACGTTAGAATCTCCGTTTCCCTGCTCTTTGCATGTGCAACCACAAGGGCATGTGAATCAAGGAGAATTTACTGCCTTGTGACAAGGGCTCTGCCAAAATAGAAGTGAATCCTGCCATTAGTCGACTAGCCGAATTAGGGCGTTGTGACTGACAGAAGAAAAACATTTTGGAGAAATTATTTTGAACAGTAAGGATATGTCTCACCAATAAGTTTCCTAAGTGCTGAAGTCTGCAAGTACTTTAGCTGCCAAGAAATTATCGGTCGCCATTGAAAAATCTGGGCGATCGCAAATTTGATACATTTATTTCCCATAAATTCCAAGGCGATGCTTCGAGTCAAGATTAAAACCTCACGATAGGTGGTCTTCCAAAAATGGAGTTGGAAAGGTTTTCCTGTACTGTTAGATGCAATAGCAGCAGCGGGTCTACAATTTATGTTTCATTCATGGAGAACTTAAATGTCTTTAAGTAGCTGTTCTGAGCAGTGGACTTTTCCTCCTTGCTTTTGTTTGAAGCAGCAAGGAAAGCCCTTATTTGCGCATTATGCGAACGGAGGAATCTACCGTATTTTGTCGAGTTTGTTATCCATTTATCCAGAGTAGTCCGCTGTTCTTAATGTTACACATATTTTAAGTTTATGTCTTCACCATTGAACGAACTCCACAATAAAATTACTTTAAACGAATATCATGGCAGTTGTGGTGTTTTTTGTTTCGTAGACTTATGTCACTTTCCTATAACCATGATTGGGTGGAACGGGGGTTATTAAACACTGTTTATTCTAGAAGCCAACTTTCCTATTAACCTTAGGAAGATTAGTATTTTTTTTCAATGGTCAACTCAACACGAGGTTGTTATAAAAAAATTTTACTGTGGTTGTTGTAAAAAAAATTGTTTTCACGGCTAACGTTCCGATGTCTTCGCCTCCTTCAGAAGTGGGTGGCTTCGAATGGATGGTCCAAAGCCGGTCATTGTTGTGATTTGGGAAGTCGTAGTAGCATAAAAATCGAATCCAGTGGAGCTGCTCGAATGAAGAACCTCACTCGGAAGTACCCATTTATACAGGACGGACGTCGACCAATTTTCTATCTAATTTATTTATTAACATTTCTACATTGCTTACTGGCACTACAACTTACTTGTTGCTGTTACAGTGACTGTTTACTTACTATTACTACTGCTTAATATTTTTCTATTACTATGACCATTTACTGTTTCTGGGCACTTGAATTACGTTTCGTCGAACAGACTCATCTGCAACCTTAGGGCCAAGCCCCTGTCATTGTGGGTTGGTCGGTTTTTGGATGGTTTTAATTGAAATCGATCGCATTTGTAAAGGCTGTCTTCCGTTTTCTCAGACTGAAAACGTAATAATATTACGCTGCAATGAATGAGGATGGTATGAGGGCCTGTTGCTTGGGGCAGAAAAAATTTTTTAATTATGAGCGCCAGGCGCATGCCTGCAGCGCCGTGTTACCAGTGTATCGACTTAACTGGGCGGGCAACACAGCAATGCCCACGTCATTCATTGCCTTCCGTTTCCCATCACAGAAATCCTACTAGTACTTCTCGTCGCTTTATTCGCCAGTTCTTCATTTAGGTACTTCCCTCATCTTCATTATGGATTATTCTCATTTGATGTTGTGTATGTAATACGCCTCTCAATAGTTTACTACCTCCGCGGCATGTTCTCGCGTGTTAAACTGCATTATGCAGCAGAGCTCATTCTCACAGCAGGTCCAGGTAGGCTGGGTAGTCTGGGACTTCAATATGGAAACCTATATGCGAATAAACATATGCCAAAAAATATTCTTTTCTTTGGTAGAAACCTGGTGGCAAGGTGTGAAAGCTCCACATGATCCTTATGAGTCACTGGCTGCTCATGATGACGTTCTGGAAGTGCTGCCTAGCGGATTCCTCGGTATCACAAGAAAGAATTTCTAGGCGGCCCATGCACCATCTCTAGTATTCCGAAACCAGGACGAGATAACCGGTGAGGGGTGATTTAAATCTCAGGTTGCATAGATTGTCATTAGAACTGGATCAAAACAACACATGCTCGACCGGCCATGAAAGGTGTTTCTTGCTCTGCACCTACAACGTATGAATACCCTCTTTTGACGCCGGCGTTCTTGCCTTCCTTGAGGCCGCAAGTCACGTCAGATATCGCGTCATCTCTGCAGGAAACAAAGGACAGGAAGATCGACATAAATGAACGAAATAGAATCCCCAATTATCGGTGGTGAAGAGATTCCGTGCGTTAGTGGCGTATGTTTCGCCATGCGCTCCTATCTTCCCATCAAGGGGACTAGTACGATTCCATTTCATCTCGCTTTGTTTAGAACCTCTGCGTTAAAAGATTATCACCGTCGTTAGTGTTTACTCACCAGTATGTGAGAGGAAATTATACGCTCTTTGAATTATAGGAGAAAGTGGTTCCCGACAACAGGATCTATAATTGTTTCCCATTGTTTTCTACAAAAAGCTAGTGAAAGTGAATATAGAATGATAAAAAATCCTCTTGCAGAGCGGCCCGAAGTACACGTCTTCCAAAGGGATTCATTCTTTGAAAAAGATATATAGAGCCGCTTGGCGACAAATCTTATTTGAAATCAGCGTCATCCTTAAAAGTAGGAGAGAATGTGTCCCTGACACTAGACATGAACTACATGCTGCCTACAAAGGATTTTAAAACTGGTTAGAAAATGATTTCCAGCCAAGATGAAAAAAAATTTGCTGCGGCATATCTAAGATGGCTGGTAATGAATGACTGCAAAATCTCCGCAAAAGGATTCACATCGACAGGGAAGCATAGGCGCTTTGAACATTTCGGGGAAGCCAACGATCAACTGCTTATAGACGTATGACTCCGCACTTACGTTTTTAACTCAACTTTTCTCTGTGCCATTGACGAAATAAGCACTGAATGTGCGGAGGTGTTTATGACTTACTGCAAACAGCACGCAACTGCGAACGGTCCAGTGGATCACGGATTTATAGATGTAGTCTGGCTGGAAGCACCACTCCTATTGGGAGGGTTGACGAACCAAATGAAGAGTATACCGGGGTCGACACGTATCGTTAAGATAAGCCATCCACGTACACAAATGAATATCCAAGCAAATCTACACCCGAAATTTAAACTAAATTAAAGCTGTAAATTTAGTACCGGTTGCTTCCCAGGTCAGTTGACAAGAAGTTGGGAGACTATAACCTACAATGATTGCTTAGGATGTTGGCTCAGGATGTATTCGTGAGATGTGTTCATTTAGTATTCATGAGATTGCTAGTGAAATATAAGAGTCTCTAATCGGTGAATGTAGTAGGAAAGCTAAAGACAAAGGAGAACATCAAGTCTTCAATTATTTGCGATCTGCAAAATTACTTTTGGTTGAAAAAAACCGTAAGAAGTAGAAGTGAGCTGTACCACTTCCGCTGGAGTGTTAGTACGCACGACTGAACATTGATGAATGTATTAGTAATAGTCGGATAAGCTCGCACTACAGTTTCGTTGCTTCTGCTTCCATTCTAGTGCTGCTTTGTTTAAAAGAAGCGGATAAACTTATGCTAGCAATAAGTAGTTAAAAAAATAATCCGTCTTTATTGAGCTAATCCATGTTTTGCGGAGTTTTCGACTCAGTGAAATATTGCTTATAAATTTGTATGATGTGGAATGTTTGGGGGAGTATGTAGGGCAGTGGTTAAAGATGCCTTGCAATGCACATTGTGTCATTGGTTCGATCCCGTGACGCAGGAGAACTAAGCCATCTCACGGTCCGAGGTCGGCAGATTAGTACCAAACTGTTTGGGACGATAAGACCATTGACTTATCTTCCGCAGCCTCCTGTAGTTCGTTTTATAGGTCAAATATACATTAGATCGGTATTGGTCTGGGTCTGTTCATCTCGAGGGTAGGGATAAAATAAGTGACAAAGCTGTCGGCGTTGATCAATCCCTGAAGGATGCGCCATGCATTCGATTTCATTAAGCATCGTTAGAGGTGATTGAATGCATATCTTCTTCCATTTACAATGACTCGCGGTGGCCCACCGATGTATTGAGTCAGTGCTGTTATCCTCCCAGACAGGTATGACCCCCGAGCGATAGAACTTGGTTAGTCTGGGACGCGGGGTCGAACTCATGTGTATTACAAGGCATCTCTAACCACTGGGCTACACTCGCTGCTCTCGGATGCATAGTTGAGTCGAATACGTGGGATATCCTTAAGGGATTGTTCGACGCTGAACTTTGAACGTCCAATGGACAGTGGTACTAACAACGACCATCCTGTCTAAAGAGCACTGCCGGGTGAGCTTGCCTCATTTGAGCGTTATTCACCCGAAGAAGATCCGTCTCGATACGACAACGAAGATGCCACATCGAGAAGATGAGCAACTGTGGACAATCGACTCGAAGCAATCCTGCTCTGATGAAGATGAAGACGTCGGAATATTAGCCTAACTGATCTCTTTAACGACCTCGTGTTAGCTTAATAATACAAGAGGGTGCTGAATGCTTTTTCGTTTATCCTTTTGTAGAATATCTTTCTGTTCCATGGGTTTCTTTTGAGTGGGCATTGTTTGTGTCAACCTTTGAAAACCTCGTTTAGTGTGAAAATTTGAGAAGCATCTATTCTACCTGTCCCGTCCTCTCCAATTTTCCTTCCATTGCGGTGTTCAAAAGCTCTTTTGTTTGTGGTTTTGCCTTTCGACCGTAGAATTGTGAAATTAGTTTTCGATGGAATACCTAATAGCCGTTTGAAAGGGCATGTATTGCTATTTTTAGTGCGTTTTTTTAGTACTAAGTCGTTAGGTAAATCAAGTACAGAGCAGATAGCTACCATTATCTGTCATTGTAGCCCATTTTGATTAAATTAAAATTAAAGATTATATTGAGTGCTAAATAAAAACGGGGATTTCCTCTTACCCTGTAGAGGATAAAGTGAAAACTGCGCTATATGTTTGGGTCTGGCGTAATGTGACGATATAATGGGGTCTCTGCGTATTCAGCAGTGTGGCTGGGAATGTGCCTAGCACGACTAGTACTGCGTTTTTTCTTCATTGCAAGCCGTCTTATTGTATAATAGAGATGCTATCTGTTTTCATTACCTGTCATCGTTTTAAAGGTTACGAAATCTTGAGTAAGGTTTTTCCCTGTCATCATATGGGAGATTCTTCATCAGGCTTAGCGCGGTTAGTCTTGTGTAGGTTTTGAAACATTTAATCACACATTTGTGAATTTACATTATTACATTATTTTTTAAAAAGATCTCTCAGAATGTTTTATCTTTTACTTACTGCCCATCCTTCTTTCAGACACGGTATTATAAAAAGAAAAACCATAAGGATGCTGAGGTATGGGCAAAACTCGGAACCTCAGTTGTGCTTCGAAGACGCGCCTACCCTTTCCGAGGGCTCATGTGTTATCCACTGCACCAACTGAGGGCTTTGTTGTACGCCAAGGCTACCATCAGCAATCACCTGTCGAGGGAATGATCTTTCAAAATCTTATGGGGGATGTTCTGTAAGGAAAATCGATATTGTCTAGGTTGTTAGGTTTTCACGCTCACTACCAGTTGTACGTACGACATTGCATCGGTTATGTGAACTCGGTAGCTGGCTGATTCTTTGATAGCAAAGAGCTTCGCAGCAAATTTTGGAACGGTATCTGATACTCATTATATGGTTAAATTCATCGTTTATCCTTCATTGTGGTGCATCATATCCTCATCATGTGTACTTCTGTTATGTTTCGCATCCGTCTCTCTTGTATATTTTGTCTTCTGCGTTGTTTTCTACGTCACACGTTTTATGGAAGAACCTAGTTCTGTATGGGATTAGTTTTTCCTCTCAGCCATGTATGAATCGTTTTCAGGGTAACCACTCCTGCCACGATGTCGTTACTGTTTGATCCACATTTCACGCTCTTACGCGACGATCAGAGTGCTAAACTTTTCAACATATTCCTCGTCATCTCGCAAGCATTAGGTGAGTATTATTCATTTGCTTATTTATCTCGTAAAAAAAAACTTTAGTAGCCGTTTGATCCATACATATATATATATACATATATATGTACATATATATATATATATATATATATATATATATATATATATTGTGGAGCAAAACGATGGATAGAGCCAGATAAGGGTGCGTGTAGCGTAGTGGTTAGAGATGCTCTGCAGGACACGTGGTCTTTGGTTCAATGCTACACCCTGGATAACCAAGTCATCTTTCCCTTAGCGATCGGGAAACTGGTAGAACGGTTCTTTGAGAGGATGAACACTTTTCCGACGACGCCTAATCTCGGGTTTGTTGCGGACTGGACGACGCCTAATTTTCAGGCTTATGGATATACTGGCTTTTTTTTTCTTTGAAAATGAACAATAATTCTTCGATAGCTAAAGAACCTTTAGGTAGAGGGGCTTGAATAGACTGTAGAAAAGACTTTGCTCTCTCATCCTGTAGGTGTTACCTATATCACTTGTCATCGCTTTTATCGCCGAGTGACTTAGGCGGACGCCAGTAAATCTTCCATTTCTCTCTGTTGCTTGCAAAATGGCCTAATGAGTCTTGTTCGTTCTAGGTACTCAATGAGCACCACATTTTTTCTTCTAGAGTTTTTGCGATGAATTCTGACTATCGGGTTCGTGGTCTTCTTGCAGTACATTTGACATCCCGAGGAATCCACTCAATAACAGCTCTTGTCTATCGGTTGTCGTTCATATGCATTGCGTATTCGGACCACCCTATCTTCGACTGTTTGGCGCACAGAACGGCATCTTTGATTTTGATCGTTGAGGTTAATCGAATTTTTCGGATCAGTTCCCACCTGCGTGATACAGGATACTCCTAGCATTGTTCTTTCGACTGCACGTTCAATATCGCAAAGCGATCTTTCATCCTGCTTACCCAGTGACCATGTTTCTGACGCATACGTTAGGGCAAGAAGAATCGTGGAGTCGAACAGATGGGTACGGAGTCAGGTGTTCTTTGTGCACCTCATTACATCCTCGATGCATTTGTAAGGTCCCCCTAACAGCTCCCTTCCTCCTGCTCAACTATGAAGATAAGTCGTTCATCGTGTTGATTTTCCGACCTAGATAGACGTAACTAGAGCATTCGGAGGTAGTTGTTCCGATGAGTATGGATGGGACATACGAATCCAGTCCGTTCCTCATGGAAATCGTTTTTTTGAGATTTATTTGGAAAATAATCTTTTCACAGGCATTATCGAACTTGGCAAGTATTAGATCTACCTGCCTACTCCCTAATATTATAAGAACGATTTCATCAGCAAACTTTGGATGGTGTAATTGCCCACTATCAGTTTTCGCTACAATGTCGTCCAAGTTTAATATTCGTACGACGTTCTTACGGTCAATAATTTTGGTATCGCCTTGCCTAACCCCTCGTTTGACGTCGATATTGATATCGTTGTAGAATCGTGATATTTTGGTTGTGAAATCTTTGCATAGCTCACGATGAATTCTATACACTGAGCAGCGACGTCCTGGCTGTGCAGAGCTTATATGATTGCTTCTATTTCAACTGAGTCAAAAGCTTTTCTTGAATTGATGAAAGTGAGACAGAGCGGTTTCTTGTACTCTCGCAAATACTTTAGTGTCTTGCTACCGTGTGGTTGTGGTCTTTGAACGCTTTTCGGAACCCCTCTTTATCACGTGGCTGTTCTTCACCCAGTGTTCGATCAATCCTGTTCAGTGTGACGTTAAAGATATCCAAGTAGTAATCGTGAATGATTTTGTCTATTATCTTTCTGGTAGCTGTAACTGTTCCGTCTGAGCGTCGGAGTGCAATCATCTTGGTCTTACAGAGATAGCCGCTCACCCTGCTCGTTCCATTCAAATATGTGGGTCCCAATATAATGCTCTTCACGCGTTCTCCTAGGTCCAATATTAACGTTAAAATCTCCAGTGATAACCTTAAAGAATGTGTGATTTTCTCTGAAGAACTTCTTTATGTCCACATAGAACACTTCGACTTTGTCTTTGTCATAGTTTGATGTCGGTGCGTAGACGATGAAGATTATCAAAGTAGGTATTGGTCCAAATCTCTTCAACCGTAAACGTGCGAATTGGGTCATTGGTTGTTCGAATGAATCGATGTTCATGACCAAACTCTTGTTAACAGGAACGTCGACGCTACCGACTTCTCTTTTTGTCGCGTGTTCCGAGGGAACTTCTCTAGTATCATAGTCGTCGTTGAATGGACGGCGTCTTCTCGTCTCAGCCAGTCCAATGACGTCGTACCTTATCCTTTTTGCCTTCGTAGTTAATCTTTTATCGAGGACTCAAATGCAGATGAGCGAGCACCGTAGTTACAGGTCGTCACCTTAGTCTTTCGACACTCAGGCAATCTAGAGCAGCCTTGAGATTTTAGCAGTCTTTCCGTACTCTTCCTATCCAACGCTTCTGTATCGGGGCTGTTGCGGAGTCAGGAAAATGAGGAGCTCTTATTTTACTGTATTTAGCGTTTGATACCTATGTATAGCTCTCTAAACTGCGAATGTGGCTCACTGGTAGCTTGCCAGTCTCTTCCAGACGAGTAGTTTATTTGTTGAAGGCGACTCCTAACTGCTTCTCATTAACTTCCTAGTCGCTTGATTGCAATCTTTTGGCCGAATTGACTCGTACAATCTGCATAGACGAAAACACACTTACCACACATGCATCAATACGTCCACATAAATACAGACAACAGAAATAGGGACTCCATTTCTTGGATCAGTATGCTTCTCAGGGAACCAATGGTCGCTTTTGGTCAACGATGAACCTCCTATGCGCCACATAGGGATGCGCCATGTCGTCTTGTGACTACGTGACTACCGGTGTGAAATCCTCTAAGGGAGATTTGTAGTAGTATGAATGATATTTGTGGTCTTATTTACTTGATAGATACTTGATACTTGAGTGGCCCGTCCTCACTGGTTGTGCGGACCCCAGCACAATCTCCATTTTTCGGAGATTTGCTGGTTAAGCCATTGTGGTTCCCTGGAATCCCGTGGTCAGCCTAGCCAGTCTGCCCTAGGTCCTCACCACCACAGGTGGTCGCATCTCTTGTGGATCACGGAAATTTGCCACCATGCGACTTTGATACGAGGACGGTGGTGGGTGCTGCTATTGGTTTACTCTTAGCTAGGCTTCATGATGGAAACGCCGGACTCCTTCTCAACTTGGGAGACCCTGCCAGGGGATGAATCCTCCGCTGTACATCGCAGTCTGGCACCCAGGAACACCTCCCAGCCACGATGAGGCGGTAAACCGTTGGGAGGTATGGTGTTATTTACTTTGTGTTACTATTGTCTATCATACAAACATAATACTATCAACACTTGAAGTGTTTTGGAACTTATGGGTCTTTATTTCAGTATTTTTTATACTCGCGCTGTGAGAAAGATAACTATTATTCGCTAAAGCAACTAGAATTGAAATAGTTTTGTATATGTATAGTATAAACATATACCGTAACATATTTATAACATATGTATGGTGTATGTATAGTACATGTATAGCATTGAAATGCATGATTTTTTTTCTTTGAAGTTTCTAAGTGCAGAGGGTGGCTAGTGCAGTGGTAGTGGTATCGATCATCACGATCATGGTTCTGGTTGGATGGCGCCTCGTGCTCACGAAGCCTGTCATATTTCCAGGACCACACACAAAAACTTGAAGGACTTTCATGGATGATGAATGCGTGGAAACGAATAAATGCTGAAATCTGTATACTGGGTGTGAATGACGTGTCGTGCAAAATAAAAGTGGAGAAAAATATTTCTAAGTGCAGAAAGGAGCTTTTTCTCGACGAGCGCCCAGCAAAACATGTGTGTTCTACTGATAACGAAAAGTATAGTAAAATAGTTCTGCATGTTAAAATAAGCCACAAGAAGGCAATAGGACCTATAAATGTCACACCTGCCACTTCCGCAAAGCCATTACGACACCAACAGGTGTTATAGGTCGTGAAAGTGTTAAAAGATTGAATGGATGCACCTGTAGGTTCCGGTAAGTTACTCTTTGTGTTAAATATGCATTTATTCACCTCTGTGATGCGTAATAGAGTCAAGTACATGGCGCATCCCTAAGGAACTGAACGCCGAACACTTAAGGACTTATAATTTTTGGTACGACTTTGTTTACATATAATATAATATTATTTTACTAAATCTTCCCAAAGGTTTACCGCCTCATTGTGGCTGGGAGGTGTTTCTGGGTGCCGGGTTGCAATGTAGAGCGAGGGGATTCATTCCCATGGCAGGATCTCCCAAGTTGAGAGTAAACCAATACCAGGATCCGTCACCGTGCTGGTACCAAACTAGTCGCGGGGTGGAAAATCTCCTTCTGATTCACAAAGGCTGGCGACAGCCAATGGTAGTGAAGACTTGGGGGCAGACTTTGTCCAGGTTGACCTTGGGACTACAGGGAACTACATTGGCAAGTACATCAAAACTCCGAATAATGGAAATTTTGCTGGGGTCCGCACAACCAGTGAGGGCGAGCCATCCAAGTACCCAAGTATTTTACTACTTCGTGGTCATCACAATTACGTGTATTGGTTGCGCATTTCTTCCAGTGACTCTTCTAACTCATATTGATTCCTAACTGAACATCTACTCCCATTAAATCCTGCTTGGATATTAGTCGAATTAGTAGAAGCGGTTGTTATGCAAGCTTTAGATCCATATTACTTATTTAGACGGCTTTGACAATTCCTGCAAAATTATATAACGTATTTATTTTTCTATTTTATCTGGTATCACTCGAAGTCACATACTATGCGAGTCCCAGCACTTGTTGCATTCTGTTTGTTTCTTCACATCCAAATTCCACGAACATCTTCGAATTTTGCGTGTGTTGGGGGTGCTGCTTGAACATTTTTGGTATTTGTGAATGGTTGGGTGTTGGTCGAGTCTATCGTCTCTGGAACGCTTGGCCAACCGACCTAAGGTGTTCCCAGATCTTCGTAATAGGCATGCGACAGCTTTTATTGAATGAAGGGAGCCGGTTGATCGTAGACAAATGTGGTACCAATTTCCCGACGAACGAGTCACGGAGAGCTTGATTTGCCGGGGTAGAATCGAACTATGGCCATTTTGGTATTTTTTTGCATAAATGTATTTTTTATACAAGAAATATGTAAGACAGTTAAAGCTTTCAGGAGGTCTGGCGATTTTACTAGTAGCGATCTGGATGGGTGGTTATGGAGACGGTTTTTCGTGGACCGAAGATCCTGAACGTGAATTTCATTACCATCCAACATTCATGGTGATGGGAATGGTTGGTTTGTTCACTTCGTTGAGAGGCACATATATTGCAATTTTGATGGACTTATTTCATCGTGTTCACGTTTATAACGTAAATCTTCACTCACTCACTCCACTCACTCCACAATGTCTATGTGTAACTCTCTAGTGTAATATTTACGTACAAATCTTTTCCCTCTGTTTTTTAGAGGTTCTTCTATCGAGATTCCTTACATTTAAGGTCTTCCTGTATGGCGAATCGATGTTGGTTTATCGCGTTTTCCGTAGTGAACGTAAAAAGTTTAGTAAAACCCTCCACGTTTGCCTCCACTCTATGGTGTTAGTATTTATGATTATTGCACTTAAAGCAGTATGGGATTCCCACGATCTACACAAGGATGAGGAAGGTTTGTGCTAATATTAAATTTTCTTCATATTTCTATTCCTTATGAGCTAACACTACTTACGGAAAAATAAGAGCAATTCATTTTTATGCATGGGTACATTAACCGTTATAAAAAGGAAACCTCCTACGTCATTAGTCGATTAAGGTGAACTCGATCCGCTGCCGAACATGATTTCACTACACTCATGGATCGGCCTCAGTGTGGTAATCGTATTTTGCAGTCAGGTGAGTTTGAACAAAATCACTGAAATTAAGTGCGAATTGGTGACCTCTCAACTAATGGTATCGTTTTTAGTTTTGGATTCCGTCACAGGCGGTATCCAAGTTTTGTTGCAGAATGGTTTTGATTAAGCTATTACGTGTTTGAAGGGGCGCGAGTGGCGCAGTGATCGGAGGCGCCCTGCAATATACAATTGGGATCGAACCCCCGAACCCCGCGTCCGTGGCCCACCAAGCCTTCCATCCCTCCACGCTTGGCAAATTGGTTCCAGACTTGTCTAGGAGGATAACAGCGCTGGCTCGATACATCGGTAGGCCACCGCGAGTCATTGCCAGATATGCACTCAACCACTCAATTGTCAAGGCCAGATATGCACTCAGTCACCTCCAACGATGCTTAATAAAGTCGAATTCATGGAGCATCATTCAGGGACAGATCAATGTCGAGTGCTACATCCTTTTCTGTTATTTATTATTTATATGATATCAAGTTAGTTCCTGTTGGTACGGATTACATTTTCCATTGATCCCAAAATGTTTCGGTCCTATCAGTGTAGAAGGCTTTGGGCGTTGACTTGAAGATGATTTAGGGTGTGTTCGGTATCTTGTTCTAAAGGTAATTTTCTTCCTGCGATGTGAGGTATCTAGACATATAGTTAATTGGAAAAGAAACCTTACGGAGCATGAAGTAGAATCTCCCATTGTCTCCCATTGAATCTCATTGTCGAGGTGGAAATCTTTGCAGAATTAGTTTTCCACTATATAAGGGTGCTAACTCTATCCAGTTGATCACAGTAGACCTTGCTCATGTAAGTGCTGCCGTGAAGCGGAAGCTTCGCAAAATGATCACACCGTACGCGCACGAACTTCCCGTGGGAATGAGGCTTCACGTTTAACAACGAAGCCCATGCGAGGTCCAGCTACTGGAAATTGCGACTAATGCTGGAGTAGTATGAATAACGATAATCACGGTGATGGCGAGTTTAATTCATTTCCTTTCCCTACGGTGTTAAATCACTTCTCGTTTCTGTTGCGTGACCAAAGTTTTTTACTGCGCGAGCATTGTAGTGATTTTCTGATAAAGCGTAGAGTAGCGACGTTCGAAAGTCTCACACTTTTCCGAGTCAATGAAGTCCTTGTTCTACATCTTATAGTTGACTGCAGTTGGAGCATGGTCAAACGATCAATGGCCACCATGCATGGTTGAGCACTCATAAATTCGACTCAATTTGAGGCTTGGTGCAGGGTTTGTCCTAGAGGCTTGTATTGCCTTTGCTAAAGCGGGAAACCCACCTGATTACTTTAATCTGATAGCCGACATTTGGGATGAGTGTTGCATAGATGCAGTGGTGAGCTTCGAAAACTGAGTGGCCGAATTTGATGTAAAGGTGCAACGAGCGCTAAGAGTAGATTTGACCAATCTATGGATTAGTAGATTGAGCGCTGAACCGTCCCGTGTAAAACTAGACTATAGTTGGAGAGAATGAAAACGGGTAAAACTGTGAACTTCTAAGTGTTATAAAAGGATTTTCTTTCCAACCTATTTTTAACGTCAGGTTTGCGATGCACACACTGAAATTCCAATCTATGAATACAAATTTCTGAAGGAAACTCTCTTATGGACAGACGCAAACTTAACGTTCGCATCAAAATCGAATGTTTATAAATTTGCTATGCATATCATACTGTGTCTTTTACCAGTACGTTGTTGGTTTCGTGACGTTCTTCGCCCCGGGTCTGTCGATTCCCATTCGTCAGCTGGTGATGCCGTTCCATCAACTTGCTGGCATGATGATCTTCATCGCAGTAGCGATCACTGTCGGAATGGGAATCTCGGAACGCGCTGCTTGGAAACACACGTGAGTAAAGTATTTGCATAATGACATTTTAAGAAGGTGAAACCGCAATATGCTTGGAGTGATTTTTTATTTGCTGCCTGCTGTAATTTTTCTCGCACAGTATAATGCGAAATTCAACCACAGTGATGCTGGGACATTTGCAAAGCTCCGGAGCGCAGGTGTCTGCGGTTGGGAACGAACGCGGTATTGCGCTTTCCCCGGAGTTAACGCATTCACCATCGCACCATGAGGGTCCTTCGCTTCGCTTATCTCTCAGCTAGTTCTATCGATCAATGCTATCAACAGTCACCCATCAACGGGATTGATCTAGGGAGCCCAAATTGGCATTGAACCCTGTTAAGCTGAAGCTATAGTTGAAATCTCAATCCCCCCGGGGAAGGGTAATGGTGCGTTCGATCCCCACCGCAGACACCTGCGTTCCGTAGTTTTGCAAATGTCTCAGCATCATTGTGGTTGTACTCTTGAGCTGAGTTAAAACCGACAGTTGAATGAACCGTACAATGAATGAATCTACTTAGTATCTTGGTAATTTTTATTGTTAAAGTTTGTTGAAAAGCAGCTGGGTATTTTTGTTCTTTCTTGGTCGTTTGTCTATAAAACATAAATTCGCCCATCAATTTTCTTAATAGTGATTCGTTCCGCACCTGTTGGAACCACTAGCTGGCACATAGCGATGTTGGGAGAATAACGAAATATAATAGTTTTCTCTGTTTTTTATTTGGAATTATTAGTAAATTATGACCGTTTAGCGAAAGAGTTACCACATGGGTATACTGTGTACTTCAGTATTGTTCTGTTTCAACAACACAGATTTAAGATGTTGGACGAAAGGACGTGAGCTATGCGGACAGCAGGCAGTGGCGAATCTGGTCGGGGTTTGCGTGTTCGGCTACGCACTCTTCGTGCTGCTCCTAGTAGCGAATCCGAGATGGAAACGCCGTGCACTACCCGAAGAAGAAAGTCTTCATCAACTCACTACCACGAGTCATGACTGAAATGACTTGATGTTTGTCCGTGGAAGCGCTGCATAGTGCCAAAAACCAGGCATGAACATAATATGAGATTTGGAGAGATATAAGTTTTTATGACAACCATAGATATTGACAACCGTCTAGCGGTTTATCACACCAGTAAATCTCTGTCTTGAAAAGTATCCATGGTAGATGGTTGCTAGCAACCTTTAGCCCATAACTGGACTTTCAGGACAACCTTATAGACATAATTCTTGTTATTTTATCTTACTTTCACATAATTTATAGTATAGCATAATTCTTGAAGAAACGAAAAACTCTTGAATGTACTGTCTTATTGCGCATAATAATGTGGGAATCTGTATAAAGCTGACACTTAGTTAGGTCTTCGTTGGCCATCGTGAAGGCGTTAGTATGCGATGACTGCAGGCTGCACTTTGTAACCTACCAGTTTAGAAACATTGTTAGTGATTCGTAATCTCTTGTATGTGGTACTAAAGAGATTCCAGAACTAGTATGATAGGAATTTGACCTAATCTTACCGAGTTTTTAGCTTATTTGGATGATTTCTTGTTTCCAATACCAAATAATCCCATGGTGAACCTCAAGAAGTAGTGACTTACATAGTTGTTCACGTCAATGTTCTTAACAGAACAAGACATATCATTGTCCTATGCTCTTTTGTTCAGTACAGACAGAAATCCATACGATGAGATTGTTTGTGTTTCATTCGGATTGTAGAACTGGCGCGTACTTAGTTACCTCTATCCTCTATCTCTGTGTTGTACAATTTTAGTTTGTTAAAAAACCTATGCATAAGGCACATATCCAGTTCATATGTTTATTGGTGTAGAGGAACTTTCTGAGCATCTCTTCGTTTGTGATTCAAATCTCATTTCTCTGTTCGGCTTTTCCGTACCGTGTTTTTTTAAACAGTTCAGCTGACGTAGTAATTCACTTTGTTCTAATCCTTCCGAAGTAAACCCTGTGCTTTCCTACAAGACAACTGTTGGATTTAACAGCATTGCCATTCATTATGAGCCTATCGCTTGGAATAAACCAATGCGATGGTAGTGGCCAAAGGGTGCCTATAGCTACGACCTCGCTAAAAAAACGGTTCGAAAAAAGTCCACCACCATACCAGAAGTGCTAAGCACCTTTTTTTAGCAACGTCGACGAATATTGTTTACTGCTAGCTTCTGTTAAAAGGATAAAACTCTCGGCGTTGATCAATCTCTGAGGGATGCGCCATGCATTCGACTTCATTAAGCATCGTTCGGAGGTGATTGAATGCACATCTGGCCTTTACAATGACTTGCAGTGGCCTACCGATGCCAGTACTGTCATCCTCCCAGATAGATCTGATACCAATCCGCCGACCCCGGAAGGATGGAAGGCATGGTGGGTCATGCGCGAGGGGGATCGATTCCACGTGTGTATCGCAGGGCGCCTCCGACAACGGCGCCACACGCACGAGCTTCTGTTACTCGATGATAATGTTATACCGTTAATTTCGAATACACTGGTTGGTGGAACCACACGGAAACATATTCTTGCATGTCAAGTCCATGAGAGAGCTTTTATTGACTAGCCAGAAAACAGCTGACAGCTGGATCGAGATCAGTCCCGACAAGAAGCTTGTGGCCTGTTATCGAAGCTCCAAGGCATGGCCCAAAATAACTTCATTTGTGTTGTCACCAGAAGTGGAGAGATGATCTCATTTTGTTGATCTCGTACAAGCGCTGATGTGGCCGTTTTTAGGAAAGATGGATATGGAGTCTATGATTGAAACAAGAAAACGTGCCGATTAAGCCACCGGAAAGGAGATATTCCTTGAATTACGATACCATACTGGAGTTGGTGTGATTGTCAACACGAGTTTGATGAAGTTTTATTCTTCTTACCAAGTCAAAATCTAAAAAGCGAAGAAGAAGAAAATAAAGTAAGAATCTATCGATGACAATAGAACGCACATTGGGAAAGTTTTCTGAGTAAACTATCAGGACTAGGACCACTCATTATAGCTCATAGTAGCTTACTCTCTGCTTTGAAGGTGACTGTGGTCTATTGTAGAGTAACAGATTGATGTTTTATATCCATCTATTTACCTACCTATATATACATATGTATATATATATATATATATATATATATATATATATATATATATATATATATATAAT
Source organism: Angiostrongylus vasorum (assembly GCA_018806985.1). Lineage (NCBI taxonomy): Eukaryota > Metazoa > Nematoda > Chromadorea > Rhabditida > Metastrongylidae > Angiostrongylus > Angiostrongylus vasorum. The sequence continues at coordinate 277,088 of JADANN010000075.1, read as the reverse complement.
ATATATATATATATATATATATATATATATATATATATAATATATATATGCATTCAACCAAGATATCACCATTCTACAACGGTATTAACATCGACGTCAAAAGAGGGGTTAGGCAAGGCGATACCATCTCGCCAAAATTATTTACCGCCACCCTCCAAAACATCATGCGAACATTGGAGTGGAATAACGTGGAAGTGAAAATCGATGGTCGGCAGTTACATCATCTTCACCATGACATCGTCCTTATAACACCAAACATTAGCCAGGCGGAACGTATGCTTACCGACTTTGATAAAGCCTGTGGAAAGATTGGTCTTCGACTAAATCTCACAAAAACGATGATCATGAAGAACGGATTGGTTTCGCATGCCCCATTCATGCTCAACGGAACGAATATCTCCGAATGCTCCAGTTATGTCTATCTAGGTCGGGAAATCAATATGATGAACGACTTAGCTCCAGAGTTGAGCAGAAAGAAACGAGCGGCTTGCGGAGCTTTCAAGAGCATCGAGGATGTAGTGAAGAGAACAAAGAACACCCGACTCCATGCCACCTTTTCGACTCAGCGGTACTTCCTGCCGTAACGTATGCGTCAGAAACCTGGTCGCTACGTAAGCAGGGACGAAAGATCACTCAGCGTTATCGAACGCGCAGTCGAAAGGACGATGCTAGGAGTACCCCGTTTCACACAAGTAAGGGATGGGATCCGAACCTCCGACCTCCGTCAGCGATCAAAAAATCAAAGATGCCGTTTTGTAAGCCAAACAGTCGAAGATAAGGTGGGTGGGACATGTAATGCGTATGAACGACAACCGATGTACAAGAGCTCCGTTAGTGACTGGATTCCTCGGAACGTTAAACGCGCTGCAGGAAGACCACCGACTCGATGGTCAGAGTTCTTCACGAAAAGCCTAGAAAAAAGATATGATGCTCGACGAGTCCCTAGAGCGAGCAGAACCCACTGGGATACTCTTGCTTGCGACAGGGAAAAATGGAAGATTTACTGGCGCCCGCTCGAGTCACTCGACGATCAACGGGCTACAGGTGATACAGGTGATATATTTAGGTGTGTAATGCCAAGGTCCCTTGTGGCGCAATGGTCGGAGGCGCCCTGCAACACACACGTGGAATCGATCCCCCGCGCTCATGGCCCACCAAGGTCTCCAATCCTCCGGGGTCAGAAAATTGGTACCAGATTTGTTTGGGAGGATAGCAGCACTGGCTCGATACATCGGTAGGCCACCGCAAGTCATTGTTAAGGCCAGATATGCATTCAATCACCTCCAAACGATGCTTAATGAAATCGAATGCATGGCGCATCCTTGAGGGATTGATCAACGTCGATAGCTTTATCCTTTTTTTATTTTTTATTTATGTATAATGCCAGATTCTTCATTCGATCAGCTTTCACATCCCTGTATTCGACTCGGTGCGACAACGAACGACTACACCGCGAGGGCGATCACCCGTGCACCAACTTCTTGGATCAATCCAGCTCTGGAGAACACGAAAACGCCGAAACGTTTTCCGAACAACTATTTTGTACCAACTTTGTCTCAGCTGAGTAATCTAAGAAGGTACATACGCTCGACTCTCGCGTGCGGTTGGAACATTACCTCTTCCCCGCAAAATTCTTCTTCTAGCGGAAATGAGAGGAAGCGGCAAGGTTCAACCAACACAACCAAAAAAGCCATTATTATTGAGACCGTTTTAAACCAATGACCGAAAAGCGAAATCTGAGCTAGTGCCTACCATTCCTTTGGTCCTCCAATTGAACTTGCTGCTAAGGGAAAACTTTGCTAAGAACAGTTTCTTTGAACGTAATTTCTAAACAGATTGAAGTTACAGAATCCTTTTATTGTAGCCCTTTAGAAGAGCGAAGACTCGCTCGAAATCGCAACCCTTGATTTTCGTACTCAATTAGGATTAAACTCCATACAGAATAGAATATGATACAACATGATGAACATGAAATAATCAAGTGTTCAAACACGGGATTAAGATACGGAAAACCACATCAGTTTTGCTTCAGAAGTATAAAAAATCTGAACATAATAAGCCCTGAGTTTTTACCGAAATCCTACACAACAGCAGCTATCCTTTGTAAACAAAGGTAATGATGCTATTGGGTTATAAAGATATAACATATCGTGAATCTCAAAGCTACCGATGTTCTCACTGAAGCAGCTATCAAAAATTAAGAGAAGCTGAAGAAATAACACACAGAAGCACAAAAAAGAACTAAAACTTGAAAAATTCACAAAAAGCACAGAACGAAATGAACTTCCCATGTAGAAAAAAGGAAAAAAACAATTGAGCCAGTTAAACGTGAAGGAAAGACGGCATGTCAAGAGAGAAGTTCCATCACACTGAAGCAGTGATAACTGAGAAACAACGGAACGTATAGAAATTGTTGGGAACGTTTTTGAATATACATGAAGATCTTCACGCTAAATGCAGTTATGCGCTAGTTTTTTTTTTTTTTTAAAGTAACCCACTGCATTTGTTCTCTACTACTACTCAAATAAGTCATCTATTTATCACAGGATCTCAATAACCGCAACATAACAAATATGACAGATGGGCAGAAAGAAAACCTTAATATGTGTACAACTCCACGACAGAAACGCAATAAACTCGGCAGAAGATGGGTATGAAAAACACGGCCAGAAGAATAGACGATCACAGATTTTTCGCTGTTCTACAAAAAGGTAATGAGCACTTGTCAGTCCTTAGACTGTATTCAAAATCCTGAGCACCATCGTTTCGAAAAATCGGCTCTTCCTTGAAGGTAATATCAGGTAACCGAATTGATAACGGAGCAGCAGGACACTGAATAGCAAAAGGTCCGTAGAAAAGGGTTAAAGCACAACTGGACTATTTAATCGAAAGAAGCTCTTAAAGAGTTAAACACTCACAATTACATAGTCTACGACTGCACCTATGTACATGTCCACTTCATCATACACACCAGGTCGGGTCGCCGTCATCGAATGCTCCTTGGATTCGTAATGCTACAACGTTCATAATTCACATTCCAAACAAACTTTCCATGAATCTACCACTATATTTATTCCTCCCAACGGTTTACCGCCTCATCATGGCTGGGAGGTGTTCCTGGGTGTCGGGCTGCGATGTACAGCGGGGATCCATCCCCTGGCAGGGCCTCCCAAGCTGAAAAGGAGTCCAGTGTTTCCACCAGGAATCGCAGCTAACAGTAAACCAATGCCGGGATCCACCACCGTCCTGGTATCAATAGTCGCACGGTGACAAATCTGATCCACAAGGGCTGTAACTGCCTGTGGTGGTAACGACCTGGGGCAGACTTTGGCCAGGCTGACCTCGTGGCTCCAGCGAAACACCATGACTAAATCAGCAAAACTCCGAAAATTGAGGGTTATGCTGGAGTCCGCACAACCAGTGACGACGGGCCGTCCAAGTATCCAAGTAAGTATATCTGTTACATGCCTGCTCCATATCATCGAAAGCCTTGCCACAAAGATCACAAAACTTGTTCCTTGGTGTTTTCACAGTACGATTGACCTGAATTGTTCAACTTTATTTCAACGAAGGCGACAGTAGTAGACCATTAACCATTAAAACACTGATTATGTCCACATGGAAAAGAGTAAAGTGTCCACTTTTAGAACACAGTCGCACGGTTCTCCTACAGTTTCTGAAAATAGTGACAAGTATTCCACACCTTCATGGATTTTCCAGACTTCACACTTTTCTCCCTGCCAGGTGAACTATGTGGATCAGAATCTTCGGGCAATAAGGGTTGACCTTCCCTTTTCCTCCTCTCTAATTGTTCTGCGGTAATACGACGAAAAACACAATTCCCTGCAGTAGGGCCGCAGTAAACGGTAGTCCATCGAGGAGTTGAGCATTCCTTACAGGTAATAAATTTAAGAGAAGAAATAAAGAAAAATAAATGGACCAGAGTGAGAAGAAAGAAGAAAAAAAAGAAGAGTATAAAAAACATGTCAGCAATCACCTTGTACGATGGGGCATAATGTCTTCGACTATCCTGCCACTTGATGAATGGTCTTCTTAACAATCGAACCTTCCTTTCCTTCTGAAAAAAAAATGAAAACGAAAATGCTCAGAAAAACCATCCAATATCTCCTTGATAAATGAAAGTCGTTCTAAGAAGTTCAGAGTTAACCTCCCTTCTTTAACCAATTATTAGTTTGGTGTTTCGAAAATTACTGTCAGATTCGTAATTCCATTCTTCTGGTATATTTTTTTAGAAACAGCTTTTTCTCTGTGAAAGTTGTATTATTATAAACAATCGCAAAGCTCATTTTGTGCACTTTCGCTCCGTATAATCAAATTACAACGTGAATTATGCCGTTGAAAAACTTTAAAATCAGAATTTCAGATGTCAAAACATAGCAATTTCGATAAAACTTCTCTTATGAATCCTACTTGCGTTCGTCAGAGAAAAAATCTCGAAACACTAATGATGTGTGGACCCAAGGAAGTGTTAACAAACGCAAAGTGCCACGTTGGTTCCAAAAATTTCGTGACAACTTTGACTTCCAATATGAAGTCGCAGACGTCCTTCGGCTATTGACGACGATAAACTGAAGGCTTAGGTCCAGGGAAATACAGGAACAGTTGTTCCAGAACTTGAAGAAGAACTCAGTAACATTTACACAAGTCGGACAGTCGAAGAAACTCGACAAATGGATGCGGCACAAATTGAACGACAATCAAAGAAGTCGTCGTTTTGACGTATCGTCGGCGCTTCTTCTGCATCGCCAAAGCGACCCACTTCTTTTCGATATTGTGACGTGCAATGACAAATATGTTCTCTACGATAACCGAGGACAAGCGGGTCAACGACTGTACACCGATGGCGCTCCGCAGCACTTCTTATTTCACCAAAAGAATGTCATGTTGACCGTTTGGTGGTCTGCTTCATTATAGCTCTCTGAATCCGGGTGGTACGACCATGGTGGAGAGGTATGCCAAACAAATTGAGGAAATGCACCAGAAATATCAACGCTTGCGCCCCTCCTTGGTCAATGGAAGGGGAGGAATTCTCCACAATAAAACACGTTCAAACATGGAACTATCGACGTTGTAAAAGTTGAACGAGCTGAGTTACGAAACTCTGCCTCATCCACCATACAAGCTAGACATCTCGCCCATCGAGTGCTACTCCTTTAAGCATCTCGATAACTTCCCTTGTCGGGAATTATTTAGAAACCAAACCGAGGCCAAAACTATGTTCAATGACATCATCGCCCTCTTAAAGTCCAGAGTTCTACAACATCAGAATAAATAAACAAGTTTCTACTCGGTAAAGATAAGTAGATTCCAATGGTTTCTTTTTCGATTTAAAAAGTTTATTCTCAGCTACGACATTCCACTCTCGAAATACATGTTGACATCCGGCACTGATTTCCGTAAGACCTAGTATAAGTAGTAGTACGGCAGCGAATCTTAGAAGACCAAAAAACACTGAATAATTCAAAAGACTGACTTTCTATAAATCTCGGCACTAATAATCGGCGTATTTTTTCGCCATGTGCTAGCTAACAAAATACCGACTGCTGCAGGGTGGATTATCAGTTGCAGAACAAATCATCGTCAACTGACAATCATATCAACAACAACCGCCCTGTATAAAAGAGCGTCGCGGGTGTGTTCGGTTCATTTGAGATGCTTAACTGTGGAAGATCCGGTTCGATGCGAGATTAAAACACCACATCGAAAAGAGGAACAACTGTGGACCATCGACAAAGATCGTCGGCTATGATGAAGACGAAGACGTCGAAACGTTAGCCGAATAAACATCTCTTATCAACCTCGTGTAAGCTCAACAACATAAAAAAATCGGTGTATTTATTTATACGGTCTTGTGAACTGATCTTGTTAAGCTGATGTGAGGTTGGTATAAGTTGTCGCTGTCATTGTTGTTGTTGTTGTTTCTTGGTCGATGGCTAACGTTTCGACGATACCGTTTTCCTCAGAGCTGTGCTGTTACAAGTGGGACTGCCCCTGCTCACTACACTTCAGAGGTTGTCCCACTCGTAACAACACGGCTCTGAGGAAGGTGAAATCGCCGAAATGGCAGCCGAAACAACAGGGGCAACAACAACAACAACAACAACAACAACAACAACAACAACAACAACGAGAACAACAACAACAACGACAGCTATACCAACCTCGCATCAGCTCAACAAGATCAGTTTATAAGACCATATAAATAAGTGCTAAGTAAATATACTTAATAATTAATAAAAAGGAACGTACTACACAGTCGTCCAACTTCGATGATCTTTTCTGAGGCGCGTTCGCCAACGATTTTGCTGAACGAATTCGTGACTTAAATCGAGCAAACTGCTGTTGAAACGTATTATACGACCGTATTTTAACGTTATTGCGAACGGCTTCTTTCAAAAGCAGTGGTAAATCCTTCAGTGTCTGAAATGGAGACTGGACATCTAAACATTGACAGCCGAAGCCAACACGATACACAAAATTCCTTTTCTCAGGAATGACTACATATAACAAGTGGTGTCATTCTAATATTATTTTAGTGGGCTTTCTAGAGCACAATAAGAAACAAAAAAAAGAAAGAGTAGCTTTAAGTTAGGGATATAGCCGGTCCTCCTAACGGTTTACCGCCTCATCGTGGCTGGAAGGTGTTCTTGAGTGCCGGGCTGCGATGTACCGCGGGGGACCGAGGTGTCCGGCTTTTCCACCAGGAGGCCTAGCTAAGAGTAAACCAATACCGCGATCGACCACCTTCCACGCATGGTGGCAAATCTTCTTCTGATCTACAAGGGTCGCGACTGCCTATAGTGGTGACGACCTGGGGCAGACTGTGGCTAGCCTGACCTCGGGGTTCCAGGGAAACACAATAGCTAAACCAGCAAAACTCCGAAAAATGGAGATTTTGCTGGGCACCGCAAAACTAGTGAGGAGTAGTGAAGTGTCCAAGTAAGTTTACTTGGCTTCTTGAGATATCAAAATGTACTCACCATCTTATCACTATATATCCCTTTCATCGTTTCTAGTCGAGACGCACTCATATGATCTGATATGACAACAAACGGCAATTTGTTCTCGTCAACAGTATCAACGATTCTCCCGCCGAGCTTTCGAATATCTCTCCGAAGTTCCTCGTATTGTCTTCGACTCTCCAAATCCAGAACCACATCGCGACCCTGAGAAGTCATCCTCGATTTTAGTTAGAGGGAACAGATGCACGAATAACTGTCAGTACAAGGAAACGAAGTTCTTTTTGATAAAAAGAAAAATGTGAAACGTTTCACGGACCTTTAGAGGGTACGGGCTAGTGATCGTTTCGGATTTAAGCACCGAAGATGATGAGGTATAGGATATGGGCAGAGATGAAAACGAACGATTCGATATTGTTCGCCGAAGAAAGGTCGCCCGATCACGGGCTTCCATTGCCATCGAAAAACCTTCAAAAGTAACAGTCGGAAAAAAACAGACAAGGAAAACATGGCAGAACCATTAGCAGAGTCCTGCTTACATGAAGAGAAACGGGAAACTCAGCAAGTATCCAGACTATCAGAGCCAGATTACCAGCATCTGATGAGGTCTCGTGAAACAAAGGGGTACTGCAAATGCACACCTAACTAACAGTTCATTTGAGCTCTTTTCATTATTAAACAGAGCACTCTACTGAATGATCGACTAGTCTAAACAATGCTAAAAGATGTCAAACGATTTCTAGTACTCTGTGTATCCAACTAATCAACTAGAAAATATGAGGAAAACATAAGCTAGAGGGGTCTAAGGCCAAACCTGAGCGATGAGTACAACAAATCCCACAACATTGGTATATAAAACACTGCTTGGGTTACAAAACTTAAGAAGGAAAAGTGAGTGAAGATGAAAACTAAAGCGAATCTCTCAACTTTATATTAAGTCGCGTCACAAATAATAGTCGATTCTAAACAATCCCGAAGTGACAGCACTGGATTCATCATAAAAACAACGTTATGAACCAAAATAATAAGCATGTGAAGGTTACTATACCAGCAGCGTTGAATCCTGATCTTCTAGAAGCGACGACGGCAATGGTTTTAAGGACAATTGTTTTAAGGATATTTCATAGCAGCAGTTAGAAAAGATGCCTGAAAAAGAGGCGTTTGGTCGGTCGCCTAAGGAGTCCTGTGAGCTTGATGAAGCGGGGTTTTGTAGCCGAACGCGTTCAACGTCTGCAGTCTTGGTTGTGTCACATGGGGTCCAGCACTACCGTCACGAGGGCTTGATACTCTCCACAGTCAATGTTGGCAAGGCACTTTGGAATCCTTGACGAGATCCAGGGTGATAGGCGACAATACTTTTCCGCTATGGTTACCCTAGAAAACGTTACCCAAGAAGGACGACTGCGTACAACAAGCCCACTTTTCAGCCATCACTCAGAAAGCTACGGTGGCTTAGCCCATCTGCAGACACTAACCTCATAACCTCAACATTGTCCATTTGACAGGACGGCTAATGGGATAAGTTAAAATACTAGTGCATTTTCTATGAAGCACAAAAAAACAGAACGTAACACATTGATCATTAATATATCTTTAAAGCAGGCCAGACCTCCCCCTGATTTCAAAAGTTTCTAAGCCACATTCCTAACCATCGAAACATTCCAAATTAATACTTCATAGGCATTTGTTTCAACTATCGACTTCATTTTACGTCTTTCCAGCAATTACAACACCTGGGAACAGGAAAGCAAGCAACATTAAATCGTAGCTGATCTCTAGCAGAAGTAAACATATGAACCTTTCCCAAGCGGTCAAACACAGGTACTCAAAAGTTTGAAGCGCTGATACTAACTTCGTAGGAGTTCGACACTGAGACAACTACCAAGATGTTGAGATTTGAACTAGGACTCATCAGGGCGGAGAATACTGTGCGCCGAGTGAATTGCGGACAAATCCCATGAATACCGTATTCGGCAAGGTAGCCTTTTGCGGTGAATTTCAATAATATTTGGAAGTATGAAAAAGGAAAAAAGCTGGGCGTTGATCAGCCCCTAAGTTATGTAACATGCATTCGACCCCATTAAGTTTGATAGAGGTGACTGAATGCATATTTGGCCTATACAATAACTTTCGGTGGCCTATCGATGTAACAAGTCAGCGTTGCCAGAGACAAATCTAATACCAGTTTGCCGACCATGAAGGGATGGAAGGACTGGTGAACGCGGAGAATGAGGTTGAACCAATAACCCATGTGTGAATGCAGGTCACCTCCAACCACTACGGTACAGGCCCACTTGGATGTGTAGCACTGATTGGAACTACGCTTTGTTCCTCAGTTTTTGTTTAAAATAAGTATCTTTATTCATAGCAGGCAGTCTTCGTTGACATATTTGTACTAAATCCTGCAGGCCATTGTTTTCATTCGTCATTCCTTTTCCTGTTCCATTTTGGTTGAATCGCCTAAACAGCCTTATCGGGTAGATAAATAGTAGACTTCTCCTCGCTGAAATCTGTAAATTTCACACAACATTTATCTACTTAGGTCTTACCTAATCGGCCCGTTCCGAATCATTTCGTATCAGCATCGTTTTGTGTTGTTGATAGAGCATATTCATTCAACGTAGATGGTTAGACTTTGTGAATTGACGTTTTTATCACCTTACTTTCTAAGAAAGGGGGGCGGATAGACCAGTGGTAGTGATGTCCGCCATCACAAACATGGTGCTAGTTCGATTCCGCTCCTGGCCAACCCCTCCGAAGTCGGGAAATTGGTACCGGACTTGGTGGAAAAATCACTCTCTACAATCTAATTGGGAACGCTTCAGCCCGGCTATCTCAGGACTCAAGGAGGAATTGCCAGATCAGCATTCTACGACATTCAAGACGAAATGAAAATCTCAAGCAGCAAGCGAAGCCACACGTAAAAGTTGAAAGGTCTTTGTGGACAATGGATACGAGGAAACGAATCGAATGCAAGAAGTGCTGGGATCCGCACAGGAGACGTGAAGACAGGTCATATAAAGTAAAAAAAATTTAAAAAAAACTTCTTAGATTACTATCACTTACAGCCACAGTGGTGCTGAGATATTTGCAAAACTCCGGACCACAGGTGTCCGGGGTGGGGATCGAACGCGTTATTACCCTTTCCGGTGGTAACGTGTTCACCGCTACACCATACGGATCTTTGGTTACTCCGTTCTCTCAGCTAGTTTCCTATCTATCAGTGCCATCAGCTGAAAGGCGAAACAGAAGGGACACGCACAGTGTAGTGGTGAATGCGTTAGCCCACGGAAAGGGTAATAGAATGTTCGATCCTCACTGTAGACATCTGTGGTCCAGTGTTTTACAAATATCTCAGCACCATTGTGGTTGTATCCACATAGTACCGTGCTGTGAAAAATTACAATAGGCAGTAAATAAAAACTGATCGTCTTAAGCTGCTGAGCAAGAGTCCCACTCGTAACAGCACGGCTCTGAGGAAGGCGAATTCGCCGAAACGTCAGCCATCGACCAACACCACCAACAGCAACGAAAACAACAACGACAACGACAACGAAGACCTATACCAACCTCGCATCAGCTTAAGAAGATCAGTTTATAAGATCATGTAGATAAATATATCAACCATCTATGCCGTGGTTTATAGAATGTCGGTCTTTTGAATAAATAAAAAAGTTTACACTGTCACTTACCTTCAGTAGTACAATTTTAGAAAAGAAAGAAACTTACTGCACTGGCCAATTTAGTTTTTGTCTCATAGAAGACAAAAAAAACAAGTCATTGACGTCATTTCATGGAGAACTAACGAAGAATGAATTTATTAGAAAAAAATCTGTTGAAGTGATTGATGAAGAACCCTGAATAAGTGGTTTATGGTAAAAAGTTACAGTAGTCGTAATAGTGAAAATGGAGTCACTGGAAGTGCTTACGTCGTCGATAAAAGCTAACCAAGACTTTTCGGACGGTTTTGACTTGATCTCTAAACACTTCCAATACTAAATTGTTCAACGGATACCGTTTATAGCACACATGGGATTCACCTGGTTTCGGGTGGCAGCCGCTTCAGGTTATGTCTAATTCTTTGTCGCGCGATGGAAGTGTACGTTCAAGATACTTGTCCCATGTTTTTGTTTTTGTAAATTATTATGTTCAGAGAGCAGTACTTCATGGAGTACATCTGATAAAAAAATCTGTGTTGGACAAGCTTTCGGCTGGCCAAAAAAGTACTGATAACATCCTCTTTGCAGCAGAACAAACATACGGAAAGTGCATGCATTAGAATCAATGGATTGGTCACTTAAGTGTGTAATTCCGCGGTGATTCTTTAGAAGCTTTGATTTGCGATAGAATTTCCTCTTCCCATTTACTGTTTTCTTATCTTTCGCCTCCCCTCATACTTTCGATAAACTGTGGTCTTTCAGCTTCTCTATTAAAAATTTAGGCAGATTACTACATCACTAGTGGACGCGTGTAGCACAATGGTTAGAGGCGCACTGCAATACACATGGGTTCGATCTCGCGCCCAGGCTCACCAAGCCGTCCGTCCATGCGCGCTCGAGAAATTGGTAGCAGACCAGTATGGGAAGATAGCAACGCTGACTCGACACATCTCGGTAGGCCACCGCTGGTTACTGTATAGGGCAGATATGCACTCAATCACCCCTTACGACGTTTGAAGAAGTCGAATGAATGGGGCATAACATAGGGATCGAACAACGCCCAGAGCTTTTTTCTTTTACTATAGCACTGTCTTCTGGAGCCCATTTAACATACATAACAATTAATATGACTCAAAAGGCAGACTTTCTGTGATCCTCCGCGTAAATAACCGCCTTTGGACGACTCCTAACAGCCCGGCTCTGAGGAAGGCGAAGTCGCCGAGATGGCAGCCATGGACCAACAACAACAACAACAACAACAACAACAACAACAACAACAACAACAACGACAACAACGACAACAACGACAACAACAACAACGACAACAATGACAACAACGACAACAACAACAACGACAACAACGACAACAACGACAACAACAACAACGACAACAACGACAACAACGACAACAACGACAACAACGACAACGACAACAACGACAACAACGACAACAACGACAACAACGACAACAACGACAACAACGACAACAACGACAACAACGACAACAACGACAACAACGACAACAACGACAACAACGACAACAACGACAACAACGACAACAACGACAACAACGACAACAGCGACAACAACGACAACAACGACAACAACGACAACAACGACAACAACGACAACAACGACAACAACGACAACAACGACAACAACGACAACAACGACAACAACGACAACAACGACAACAACGACAACAACGACAACAACGACAACAACGACAACAACGACAACAACAACAACAACAACGACAACAACGACAACAACGACGACAACGACAACAACGACAACAACAACAACAACGACAACAACAACAACAACGACAACAACAACAACAACAACAACAACAACAACAACAACAACGACAACAACAACAACAACAGCAACAGCAACAACAACGACAACAACGACAACAACGACAACAACGACAACAACAACAGCGACACCTATGACAATTGTGCGTCTGCTAGAGAAAAATCAGCTCATAAGAATATATAATTAATTAATATGCTAGAAGCAAAAACGATTGTCTAGCATTGCTTCGGCAAAAAATTATACATTGCGATATCACGTCAGAAACCTGTCCCTCGCGTATGCAGAATCTAGTAGAAAAAAAATTATATAGTTCTATCTCGAGAGCGAAGCTGGTAGTATTTGATTTTACGGCTGTGAGACCAGGAAGAGAGCTCGAGAATTCTGAAGCAATGTCGATAGCCAAACACCTGCTGGAAAATTTCGAAAGTCAGTTGGATCATAGACGTCTAAACGACAGTCCGTTGAGCATGGACTGTCAGCTATCGTTTTAACCTCGGTATATCACACACGCAGTGGAGAGACGAGAGACCGACAGTCAGATTTTCTTCTGTGAAATTCTTAACTAGAAGAAACAAATCTGTTTTTCATGTCCTTGGAGTGAGCAGAACTCATTGAAAAAACTGTGACAATACAGCGACGAATTGCTCTCGTGGTCTTAAAAAGCGACATTCGTTAAACCTCGGTGACATTAATCAATAACACTCTGCGTGATTGAGCTAACGCGAATTTGTCTATACCAATCTCGGGGTGACTGAATCATGTAGAAAATTATCGTTCTTATTGTCTGAAGTGTTGCAGGGTGCGTGTGGTGCAGTGGTAAGAGGCGCCATGCAACGCACACGTGGAATCGATCCCCGTGTCCATGGCCCATCAAGCCTTCCAGTAGCAGCACCGCTTCGAGAGATCGCCAGAGCACCGCGAGTTAATGTAAAGGCCAGATATGCATTCAATCACGAATGCATGGGGCATCTCTCAGGGATAGATCAACGCCGAGCGCTTTATCCCTTCATCCTTTGTGGTCTAAAGACAATGACTTGATATCCGCCCCGGTCTCCTCCGATAGTTAGTTAAGTGGACAGATAGATGATGCAAATGGTAGCAATCAGTATTATCATCGACGTTGTTGATTCTGGATTCCGGTCTCAAATTTACAGATTCGCTTTTGGTGTACACAAACGAACTGTTTCAATCTGATAAGCTATTCTTATCGTGGTAGTGATACGCCGTTAATCGCGTATGTCCCCTGACTGTTGGCAAAATGGATGGCTGAACTGATAAGATTACAGAAGTGATAAATTTTCTTCCACATGCCTATAGTGTTTTCTTAGCGAGTGCACGATTTTCGATATTCCAGATAGATTCGCCCTGGACTGGTTAACGAAAAATGAATCTTGGCAGTACTTTTTTCAGCTTCATTATCTCTGCTAGTGCTTCATTTCACCAGATTGATTGAAATAATTATATTCCCTTCTCTTCATAATTATATTCCTTCCTCCCCATTCGCCCCGATGCTACGAATGAAAGGCTCATATGGGAAGAAATAAGTGCCGAAGACAATATCCGATTCGAATCATTGCTGTCCCGAAGAAGGCAATAGCGTGGAAACGTTGGCCACAATAAAGATTCCACAATAACTTTCTGTCGGCTCATGAATGCTGCCAGATATACTCATTCCGTCATATGCTACCAGTTCTGAGTTTACATCTTAAGTACTAGCTTTCATCACCTATAAATCATAGCAAATCATAGTAAGCTATCCATTCGCTACTGTCATTCCATTGCTCTGCAGCTTGTTCAATGCCATCGGGTAGTTTGAGGAGGGACATGAAGCGCTACACACTCTATGCGTAAAGCTCTTTGTTTCGTTATGTTTGAGGAGAACGTAACCATGGGCAACCCGCCTGGTTCTGCTATGACGTGTGTTTACTCACTAGCTGTGAATCTGGATGGGTATGTCAAACATTTTCTCAACTCGGGTGACTCAAAGTCGAATCCAGCTGTAGATTGCGAGTGAACATTTTGGAACGGCTTTAGCTACGAAGATGAAATATGCTAAAGCACTGGAGGGAAATATGTCGACATAGCTAAGATTGTACGATTTTTCTTTAATAATATGAAGATACTCATTTTATTCGAGTTCTTCGTTGATATGTCCCTACATTCACTGTGTATTTTTTCGGGAAGATGTCATCCACGCAGTGTTGTCAACGAGCGCTTCTCAATGAGATCTCCGATGTTCTCAAATTTCAAAGCGCTCCGAACGAGCGCTTACTGGACAACTGGCTCAGACTAGCTGTATGTATTTATATACTTCTTTCGTCTGTTCCCATAGAAGCACTGACGTAACCGTTTCTGGTCAGATCTGGTTAGTGGCAAGCATGTTTTAGCTAATTGCCTAATTATGTCATTCCACCGGCGTAGTAAGCTCGTTGTGGCGGCAAGAACCACTCGAGTTCTGTTACTTGAGTAGGACCCTCACCGTTTTTCCATTGTGTTCTTTTTTTACACAGAAAGTTTAAGGGTTCAACGCAAAAGGAACGAAGATCTTTTGAAAATTCCATGCATCAGGTTGACGAGATCCAGCTGACGACGAGGGAGCCAGGCAATCGCCTAGTTCATTGTGAATTTTATTATTTGAACAAATCGATCACAGTTTCAATATGTCTGTTAAGAACAGAGGACAGAAGAGTTCAATCGTATTATTACGATGAAATGCTAAGTATCTAAACTCTACGAATCACTTTTTTTTTCTTTTTTCACGAGACTTTCACATCTGGTGTCGACTATTCGTCTATCGTTTCTTGTGCCTCTGTCTTTAAGCTGGTCTCCTTCGTATCTAGCCAGTCACATAGTGGACGTCGTTTATTGTCAGGATTATTGGATTGTTATATTTCATACATCTCCACCTGAACAATTCATCTTGATGAGCTGGTCAATCTGCTCCGCTGGCCACACTTCCCAATGCACTTTGTTCAACGACGGGCTTCCATTCCAAGATGACGTAGTTTTCAGCTTGTCATCCCCAAATGCCTAGGCCATTAGGGCCAAGTAAATGCGCATACCTGAATTTCTGCGCCTAAAAACCAAAAAACTGAATGCTTATGAGTGCATATTTAAGTTTATATGGTTCTATTTTTTATTACCCAAGGTTCCACTCTTCAGCGTGGCTCTTTTTGCTCTTCAACGTCTCCACGATAACGGTTTGCTGGATTTAAATTGCAGAATCTAGGTGACATGTGCCTCATTAATTCTACGACTTGCTCGGTGACTGCTGCGGCGGAGCGAGGCTTGGCCGGTGGCTGGCGCGGGGAGGGCGACGAGGTTGCTGGCTGGTGTTCGCTGGTTGGGCTGGCCCTCACCCAACATTGCTGGCCATCATTGATCCTTACCCTCAGCATATCTGCACTGCAAACAGGATATGTTATTGTGTACAGTAGATCGTATCTACCATAGAGGTTTTTTTTCGCATAGTAAATATACTCCCGGTTTCGTTTATACTCACCAAAAAACGCTTTATATGGGTATCGATTAGTTGGGAGTGCAAATCTTCGATATGCCGTTTTCATACGATGCGTTTATGGGGAATCTGTAATAAATGTCTGGAATGTGCTCATCTTTACTACTGTTTTCTTTGATTGTGATGTTATTTAGGAATTCAATCATATTGTTCATGCTTGAACCATCATCTTAACATACGGCGATCGTCAAAAATTCGAGAGATCTCGTTTCTAAATCTATCCCTTTCGTTCTGTAGATGTTTTTTCCTTTCGTGATGACAATGAGGCAATCTCGACAAGACATCTTTTGATCAGCTACATTTCGAACCCCTCATGACTTTCAGAGATGAACGATGACGTTGTGGTGTAACTAATTCGGAATGAGATTCCAATAGTTCAACATCATAATGACGGTTTTCTCCCTCCACGAGTTAGTTCGGATCACCCGCTGAGCAGCAAAGTTTTTATTGTCATCTTCATATTTTTTCTAATTACGATCCTCTCAATTGTCATTAAGGATATGTTTCTAATGGACGATTAACATTAATATTGGCAAAAAAAACTTTTTCAAATTAAATAGATGAGTTTGTTTGACGTCGCCGACCGGTTCGCCAACTAATCGCGGCAATCACTGCTGTCGCAGGAGCGGAATAGGATAGAAGACAACTGAAGAGCGACACCAGGCCACGGTCGAATCCATAGAACAAACCCGTTCATCTCTATGGATAAAGATTTTCCGATAACGAAAAGAACGGAATAAATGATGGCACACTCCTTGAGCGCTATAAATTATTATTTGCTTAGTTCATCTACTATACAGTCTGTTTCCGATCTACAGCCACCTTAAGCAATCTGTCAACTAGTCGCAAGAGTCGCCACTATCCTGAAAAAAGTAAAATCGCCAAGCAGATAACCTGTCTCTGATTCAGAGCGATCAACGTCTACCTACAAAATATATGAAACCTATCTCGACGACGAAGAGGAAAAAAGGAGTCTTGATGGCGAATTTTTACTTTTTAACAGGGTTCTTCCAATCGCTTTTTGGCTTGATATCGTCTCCAACAAATGCAGTCGGCTTCGTAGGTGGGTTAGGTTACGACTTGAGGATCGCTTCACACGTCATGGATGTGTTAAATGCCGGTTAAGTGAAGTTATTATTTCCAATACCAAGATAACCGTGCTAGCCGTTCCCAGATCTCGGTCATTCTGGATCAGAGAGAGTTTTTCTGCTTTGCGGCGATGATTTTTCGACGACGGAATGACTACTGCGATTACTCGACGAACGGGCTGATCGAGGACAGTCTAAACCGAAATCATATTGTACACAGTGAGTCTATATCTTTGAACTATTGGGCCAATACTATATTGTAAGTGATGTATATACACCTGTTATTTTGCAAAAGTGGATTTCTTCACGTCTTTAACGCTATTCCTCTATCTCGATCTTTTGACTGTTGTCTTCATATGCACAATCAAAAGAGCTCGTACTCAGGGTCGGATTTCTTCTTAACCGGCACGATGAAGTCCTATTCATTTGTAGGGAAAAGAGATTAAAAATGACAACGTTAACTTTTTATGTGCTGCCTATTACAATGTTTCACGGCACGGTATTTTGTGTGATACAGCCACAATGATCCTGAGATATTTGCAAAACTCCGGACCTCAGGTGTATGCGGTGGGGAACGAACGCGCTACTATCTTTCCGGGGGATAACGCATTCACCATCACACCGTGCGGATCCTTCATTTCGCCTGTCTCGCAGCTAGTTTTGAAGTCTTGCAAAAAATGACAGCGTTTGTCCAACAGTGCTGCAAACGCTGTTCACTGGTTTTCTCAATCCTCAGTACTAGTGGTTATTTTCTGTCATGTGTTTATGCATTCTTCAAGAATGTTGATTTCTGTTTTACCACACAACTAGCGATTTATTAAAACAGTAACACGATAGCTTCTCATGAGAGCTGCAAGCAGAAGCACTTTCATTGATTTCGTCGTCGGGCAACAGCCATTCAAGTAGATGGTCGAGTTCTTGTCTTATTTCCGCTGCAGCTTGAAGATTTGTCGACATTTTTCCATATCAGTATATTGGATGGATGTTGATCGACCGCGGTTTTTTTCTGAAATCCCGACATAGTCCTACCAGGACATTCGCGATTCTTCTTCATAGGCAGTCGCCGATGTGGCGTCGAACTATGGTCGGGGCGCATTATTGAGCGGCATCTTTACAGTTGCGCTACCTGCGCCACTGACTCATAGTTATTTATTAAATGACGTTGTACAGTTGTTTTAAAGCTGCCTTTATGCTAAGAAGTATAACATCATTGTATTCTCGCAATTGCAGATTTCATAGGCAAAAAAAGTAAAAAAGAAGGAACCGTTTAGATCATTATCGTAGTTGATTCACAACCTAGTTTTTCTAGTCATTTTGAAAAGGTCGTGCTATGTTGTGTCGCTGCGCTTTTAATGACTTCTTTCTTCCTTTTTGCTTTGGGTGAATATCCCATGACAATCTAAATATCCTCGATGAATACGATGGATAAATTTTGCAAGGTATATTTCTTATACATTAGGAAATGTCCACACAAGAGAGTTTGGAAACAAATTTTTTATGAAGGAAATCGATTAGCTTGTCGAAGTAGCTGTTTTTTATCCAGTCTGGATCTCTTTATCATGCTATAGAACGGGCCGAATGCAGCACAATGGTTGGAGGTGATCTGCTGAACACGGAGAGTCCTTGGTTCGGTCACGCAAATGCGGTCAACCAGGTTCCCATCGGAGTCGGCAAATTGATTTGGAAACTAGGCTTGTCCGGAAGGACAGAAATACTGGATTGGCACATCGGTGGACGACCGTAAGTCATCGGATAAGTCAGATATGTATTCACCATCCCTACGATGCCCAATCGGGTCAATGCCTTATGGCGCATCCCAGTGTCAAATGTTCTGTTCTTTTTTTGTTCCTCATTGTACAAAATTAGAGAGCACAGTAGATTGCAAGCACGTAGATAACATAACTGGTCTTTAGTTTTCATGGTTTGCTGTAGTTTTATGGGGTCTTACATCCTATGTTTTCAAAAGGTCTTCAAGAAGGTCGTTTTGTTAAAGAAAGAGCAACATAAGATGGCATCGTATATCTGTTCATAGAAGCTGAACATTGGTAGCAGACGATGACCTTCGTTGTCAAATCGACATGGTCCGGATATGTGGTTATTGTGTTGTGGGTCAGTTGACACGCAGCGATTAATGCCCGCTCGTATCGTACAGCATCTGCCTGTCGTTTATGGTCCTACTCAACTGCTGTGTTCCTTTGAATGACAATGCTCATAAAACAGTAGCCTGTATATGAGCACATTTCATCTTTCTCCTTCAGGATAGCATTGTCATTGACTTGTTAACAGATGTTTTTTAGTGAAGATTTCCAGAAGAACGAAACCGACTGCCTCCCGATTCCCGACTAGCATTACAGTTTTTGAACTCGATAACTTCTCATTTCTGTTATAGTTCCATAATTATAGCGGCTAGGGTATTATTCAGGATTTCCCTGATCTATTGATAAGCTCGACGAAATTAGCAATAAATCTTTGTCTAATGTCTAATGTCTAATAAATCTATGGCCGACATTTTCGCGATATTCATCATTTTCACAGCTGCAATGATTCGCATCTATAGCTATTATGGCTTTGAGATCGCCTTATAGTTGAAATGTCAGACAAAAATGAAGATTTCTTGCAAACACCATGTACACCGACCAATAAATCGATATCGTTCATTCAAGCATCTATAACGGTGTAGACTCTGAATATAAATGAACAGAATGTGTGTACGATGAGAAAGGGCGGTCCTTTCAGCTGATTGGCTTACTCATCTACATACCAGTCCAGTTAGTGCTTGATTTACCATTATATATCGCTCACAGTATGGTCAGAGCTCTACTCTCTGACTAAGTAGGAACAGTGCTGGATAGAACTTTCATCTGAAATTGATACCAGTAGCATTCACTGATTCTAATTATCCATTATTGCCATTTGTTGACATCCATAGGACCATATTCTATGGATCATTGTCTCGAATATTTGCGTTCAAAGACTTTTACAGCCACGTGGGAAAATTTTACAGTCATTCGTATAGGAAGAGAACTATTCACATTAGGATGGTGCTAAAATGAGGATGGATGTAAGTGAGAACGTGAATGGATTTCGTAATCTGATTAGGTCCAGAGACTAATTCGCACAATCTGATGTCCGTAGGCTCTCAACTGTAGATGGATTATCTATCCAAATAAAAAAATGTTCTGTATAAGATTGCGTGGTATTCAAGTCCTTTCGAAGTACTCTATTATTCTCTCTCTGCTTCTTTTTTATTGATATTCTTCCACAATCGAGGCTCATGTAGCGCAGTTGTTAGAAATGCCCTGCAATACACATGGGAGCGATCCCACGCCCCATGGTCACAAAGCCTTCCATCCCTCCAGGGTCGGCGAACTGGTACCAGACTTGTCTTGGAGGATAGCAGCACTGGATCGATACATCGGTAGACCACCATGAGTTATTGTATAAGCCAGATATGCATTCAATCACCTCCAACGATGCTTAATGGAGTCGAATGCATGGCGCACCTCTCAGGGATTGATCAATGCCGATAACTCCATCCTTTTTATTCCACTATGTCATTCGAGTACTCAGGCCCCTCTCCTTTAGGATCAGCTGCCCTTGGAAGGACTCAGTAAGCAAGCCAGAAACTCTTCTATTCAAAAAACGCTATGGAACATCCGTTGTGAGGATTTAAGAACACCCTAGGCATTCTTGGGAAATTGAAGCTCAATCAGCGCTCATGAATTAAATGGGGGAAAGAAGATATAATACCCTAAAGTCGTAGCAGAATCCATATTCGAACCCGACTAGAGATCTAGGGATGAGAGATGTGAGATAACAAAACGAGTAGAGAGTGCTATGACCCGAATGATAAGTGAAGGGGTATCAAGTAAATAAGCATTTTACTGCATGACAAAAAAGGTATTCGTCAGCATAAGCCCAATATTCCTTTTCAAAATGATATGGGCTAAAGTTTAAAAGTGCTGTAAACACAGGTAGCCGGAGCTTGAGATGAGGAACCACTACTTCGTAATTGTGATTCATCGAGTTCATCATCAAAAAAAAGTGGCATTACCTTGCAATACGGTTAAAGCGATAGAAGATAAGGCTGTCGGTTTTGATTAATCCTCGGGTGCTGCGCCATGCATTCGATCCCATTCGTAATATTGCAGAGACGATTGAATGCATATGTCGCCTACACAATGAATTACAGTGGCCTACTGATGTAAGAGTTAGTGTTTTTTATGTTAGTTACCATGCTTAGTTTTTGGATTTCTGTCCGTTTTTTGTATTGATATTCTCAGTTAGTGTTTTTATTTTGTCGGACAAGTCCAGTTCCGATTTTCGAACCAGGAGGAATAGAGGACTTCGTGGGTTCAGAGCGCTGGATCAAACCAAGAACCATGAGTCTATTGCAGGTCACCTCAAACCATTGCGCCACACGCAGCACCGCGGCATGGTTCGCTGTGGAAAGATGAAAAAATTTGTCCGAACGACTGTGTAAAAATTAAGAGGAACTCTTCTCGGAAACGAATTGTATGTCAGAAAATCAAGCTAAATGTATTTTTTGGGGACATTCTTGAGCAGGAGTGTTTCTACGTCAGTGGTTTTTATGCGATTACTTGCTTTCTCATCTGTCCTGTCCATTAGAAGGTCCACCAAGGAAAACAATATATGAAAAACGATGAAAGGATGAAGCTCTCGGCGTTGATCATTCCCTGAGCGAAGCGCCGTGCATTCGACTTCATTAAGCATCGTTAGAGATGACTGGATGCATATCTCTATATCTGGATGCCTATAAAATGTCTTCCGGGCGCGATGTATCCAGTCAGTGTTGCTATCCTCCCAAACAGCTGTGGTACCAATTTGCCGACCCCAAAGGCATGGAAGGCTTCATAAGGCTGGGGCGCGAGATCGAACCCATGTGTATTGCAGGGTACCTCTATCCACTGCTCCACACGCGTCCTATACACGTATATATATATGTATATACATATGTGTATCCGCATATATGTATTACATTTAAGAAGCACATAATAATCATCGCAATCGGTTTGAAGGAAATTTGACATTTAAAAAAGTGTTTTGGGGGATCATAGGAACTTCTAGAACGGTTCCTAAAGAATTATCGTTCGTTTGTTTATCAGCAAGTTTTTTTTAGCGTTCGAAAATGCCAAGAAATGGATGAGTTGGTAGATTGGGTTGATTAAAAATGAGAAATATTGTTCCTCCACCTCCTACTACGTACTGATTTCGTTGACGATTTCTCTTTCCCCACCTGTATCACCTACCGCTCCATTGATCGTCTAGTGATTTTAGCGGGCATCAATAAATCTTCTATTTCGCCCTGTCGCCTGCAAGAGTAACCCAGTGGGTTCTGCTTGCTCTAGGGACTCATGGAGTAACATCCTTCCTTCTAGGATCTTTGTGAAAAAACTCTGACCACCAACTTGGTTGCCCTTCTGCTGTGCGTTTTAGATCCCGAGGAATTCGATCGCTTATGTTATGTTCATCGGTTGTCGCTCAGACGTGTCCAACTCACCTGATTTTAGTTATTTTACCGCGTAGAACGGCTTATTTGATCTGATCGCTAACGTACGTCAATGCATCGGATCCCTTCTCTCGTTTATGTTATGCAGGATACTCCTAGCATTATCCTTTCGAATGGGCGTTCTATAACGCTTAGTAATCTTTTATCCTGCTTATGTAGCCCACCATGTTACTGACGCATACGTTAATTCAGGAAGAATCTTTAGGTTGAAAAGGTGGTCATGGAGTCGGGTATTCCTTGTTCTGCTCACTACATACTCGATGCTCTTGAAAGCTCACCAAGCCACTCGCTTCCTTCTGCTCAACTCTGGAGCTAAGTCGTTCAATATGGTGATTTTTTCAACCTAGATAAACATAGCTGGAGCATTCGGAGATATTCGTTTCGTTGACCGTGAATGGGGCATACGAAGCCAATCCGTTCCTCAGGAACATCGTTTTTGTGAGATTCAGTCGAAGACCAATCTTTCCACAGGCTTTATCAAAGTCGGCCAGCATTTGTTCCGCTTGGCTAATGCTTGGTGTTATAAGAACGATGTCATCAGCAAAGCGAAGATGGTGTAATTGCCGACTATCGATTCCCACTCCCATGTTGTCCCATTCCGATAAGGTTCGCATGACGTTCTCGAGGGTGGCGGTGAATAATTTTTGTCGAGGTGGCACCACGTTGCCACATCCATCTTTTGACGTCGATGTTAATATCGTAACGTTTGCTGTAAAACTTTTATATAGCTCACGAAGAATTTTTACATACTGAGTAACGGTCTCCTGGCTGTCCAGAGCTTTTATCCCTGCTTGCAAATTCGGTGATGGTTGCCGATACCGTGACGGTCACCCTTCCTGAACAACAACACAGTCCTGCTAGTCTTCTTTTAAACAGGAACTTTGCATTTGGGCACGTTACGTTTAAGGAGCCGAGCCAGTGTGTTTATGGTGACTGGCGGACGGTTCTTCGGATGTTCGGGTCTTATCCTGTCCTACCCAGGTGTTGCTCGATTCTTCACCAACGATATATCATGACAGATTTCGGAATGGAGAGCCGGTGGGATGACATATCCATCCTCCTTTATTTCGTATGAGAGCAGAATGACGTGGCTGCTGAAGAGATCCGAGTAGTACTGGTGAATGATTCTCTCCATTCCTTTTCTGGAACTGTAACTTTCTGTAACTATTCCATCTGGTGGTTGGAGTGCAATCGCCTTGGTCTTACGTTGGCGAAGTTTCGGTGGGCTTCGTGATGCTTTCTGTTCTTTCCACAGAAATGCCTAGCTTGCATAAGGCTGGCGATGGTCCGATCCTATGTAGAATTTTGGGACAACAGCGACATCGGTTAAGTAAAACCTTCGATTCACTATTATGTGACACATTTTGTTATGGTACTCTCCCATGATCTTCATTGAGAGTGGAGCTTCTGGAATTGCGAGTTACCATGAATGGTCTTAGTTGTCATGAGAAGCTTGGATAGCCGCTAACCCTGCTCGTTCCATTCTAACCCATGGGTCCCAATGTGACGTTCTTCTTGGTCCAGCCTTAGCGTTTAAATCTCAAATGTTGACCTCGAAGAATGCATGGTCTTCTCTGCAGAACTTCTCAAATCTATATAGAGCGCTAAGACTTCGTTTTCGTTACAGCTCGATTTTGGTGCGGAATTGAGGAAGATTGAGCTTGCCGGCCTCTCCCACAGTAGACGAAGAGCTTATTTGTTGGTAGGCGACTTCTAACTGCTTCATACATGTAGTAAATTCTCTTCGTACTCTTCATGCTTGCAGTGAATTTTGATAACAAGACATATGGTGCAGATCTGTCCCGATTGTAATCCTCAAAAAGTTAGCGCCCAATTACGGCGCTTATATCGCCACGCGTTTTTTTTTATACTAAATGGCATGTTCATGACATTTGTCCTAGCTTGCTTGTGCGGTTGTATCGACGATATCTGGTTTGATCGCCACTTTACTGATCACACCTGGTTATTTACGGTGGTTAGAGCTACTCAGGTTCGGTATCTTCGTCTTCTTTGTCCGTACTGTAAACTGGAACCGTTGTGGCTGTCTCTTTCGGCAAGGTTTTCGACGTAGTGCCACATTTACCAGAGCCTTGAGTGTAGCGTCGACGTTGAAACTTGAGGAGCTAAATTCTCACATTTTATTTTTTTTGATCCACACAAAGCTTCAGAAGTCTATTCCATTACATGAAACTTCACAGATTTGGTACTCTTCTTGGACTTTCGACGGCTTCATAGCTCTGAATATTTTAATAGCCGGAAACCTTGTTTTCTCCAGTTTGGACTCCTCTTTTTCTATAAATATTACAAAAAGACTGAGATAACTTTAACATCTTCATTGCAAATTTTATACAATTATTTTAATAAATTTCCCCTTGCATCTCCTTCCGGCGAGGAATCTGAAGGAAGTTGGTCGCGACGTTAGGTAGGATCTCTTGGCCAATAAGTGTAGAACGAAGACAAGTGATCACTGAGTATCTTCCACCGAGACGGTTCAGGATGGATCCAAGGAAGGGATTCTTCGCCTTTGCTATGTCGGATTGACACATGCCAGCACGTATGGAGGCTTCATTTTGTATATTAGTCTTCCCAAATTTGAATTTGTGGATTGGGATGTGGAGATGGAGTGGGTCGTGATCGACTCTAACTATTTGTGACCTCCACATATGTTCCAACACAGGACGGCAAAGTATCTACGAGTACTTGCCAGAGACAATAAAAGTGAAAGCGTCGTTGGAAAAACTATGGTAATGCTCGTGTTCGTCGAACGAATAAAATCCACTCAGCGGCTTCATCTGGCGACACGAAGGAATGGAGTCTCCTCTTGAGCTACTAAACGGTTGACGAATTCATAAGCACTACAGACGTGTTTGTTTGTTTGTTGACAGGGGGATAAAGTTTTTGACAAAACCACTCTGACTTTATGTCTTGGATTTTAGATATTTTAGAAAGAGGAACATAGTGAATGTTTTTGCTTTCGAAAATCTGCGAGTACTCGTAAAATTCTCTAGTTTTTGGTGAAAAAAGTATGCTTACTCGATTCCACACAGTGCCCCTTCTACACTGATTCGAGACTTGGATAGTTGTACCACCCGTCCTCACTGGTTGTGTGGGCCCCTGCATATTCTCCATTTTCCAAAGTTTTGCTGATTTAGCCATTGTGCTTCCCTGGAGTCCCGATGTCAGCCTGGCCAAAAATTTGCTCCAGGTCGCCACCATCACCGTCAGTCGCCGCCCTTGTGGATCAGAGGGAGATTTGTCACCATGCAACTAGTTTGACATCAATGCGGTGACGGATCCTGGTATTGGCTTTTTTCCTAGCTGGGTTTTCTGATGGAAACGCTGAATTCGAGACTACTTTAAAGAAAACTAATAATGCAGAGTTTGGTTAGAATTCCATTCACTTCTCTATTGCCGGCATTCCTAAGAAACGTACGTGATTGCGACCTACCTACAGTACCCTCGTGTTTCATCGCTTTGTCCCTTTCCTTCTTCTTGTCACACTGGAGGCAATAATAATGTTCTTTTTTTCCCCCTTAGTTATCGTTTTATTAGCTATAACTTTTTCTGAAGTTCAGTTCAGTTAACCACAATGATGTTTTTCCTAGCTTACGCAAACATATGTTTTTATATACTTTTATTATTTCTATATTTATATTATATGACCAAGGGTGTTCCAGAAGTGTCCTAGGGGTACTCAAAGTATTCACTTGACTACAGGGGTAACGAATCTCTCAAAAATCTCAGTCTCAAAAAAAATTCGTGGTAGTGGAATGGTAGTGAAAAACCCCGACTCGCTTTTTTTCTCAAATGGTCAGAAGAGCTCTGTTCAGCACTTAATTCAGCTACGTGCACCTGCCACTTAGATTGCATAGTGTCCAAGTGAAATACTATACGTCATGGGACGATCGATTGTGCATCCAGTCGATCGAATCGATCGATCGGCGGCTTTTCTTTTAATCGATAGTCCGGACATCCGAGACGGAATCGATACCGGCCCCGTTATCGTTTTCGTAGTGTTTGCATTACGCACGGGCAAACTATGGAGCGTCGTCACTCGTGAATTCGTCGGTTGATTTCGCGTTGTTCTGCCTTTTTCAAACCCATTATTTTCCATTTTCGAGTTCTCTCAGTACTTATCAAGTTCTAAGTACTGCGATACGAAGTCCCGCAGGTCAATGAAAGCGCCATTATTGATTTTTTCGGATGGGTTTCAAAATTGCTTGCATGGATGGCCACTGGACAAGGTGTGTTCAAGTTCTGTCAGCTCAGTCATGTAAACGAATCATCATCCTGCTTAAGTTTTTCCTTCTTTATTCTCCCTCCATTTTCTTTTTTATTTGGATCTTCATGATTGTTTGATAGAAACTTTTCATATGCATTTCTTTACAAAGAAATTGCCCTAGCTTCTACTGAAGTAGTAGTTGTTGTGAAGAGATGGTCATTTACTTGGGAAATTTCTGTAGTGTTAGGCTTATGAGTCTCATCGATCATCTTTAGAATTTATAGAAATGGTCTTATGATGTAGAAGCTTTAAGAAAATCTTCCTCGTTGTTCAAAAACTACAGAGTACTACCTAACTGTGCATAGGATATGTCGGAGACAGTGTAGTAAGCAAGAAAAAGGCAGAATAGGATGAAAATCAAACTTATTGGAAGTGTCATGGAAGTTTTTCCTAGTACAACTGTAGGGACGCTGAACTATGAGTGAACACCTGAACCCTACTAGGGTTTCGAACCCACGATTACCCTTACCGGAGGGTAAGGGGGCTAATGTGCTATCCACCACATCAAGCAAGACCTTTGTTTTGCCTTTCCCACAGCCATGTTTTCATTGTAAAATTGCCTTCCAAAAAGCTGTCCCTCGCTGTTTTCAGTAGAGGTGAGCGTAATCGTGATTCGAAGTCCAACTGAGGTTTGTTCCGGGTTTTGGCCAGGTCTCAGCATCTTTGGGATTGTGTTCACATCGTACCTCTTTTATAAGTCTTAATAAGGTTTTTTTCTTTAAATTCAGTTGGAGCTATATTTAGCTGAATATTTTACATAAGAGGCTTACAGTTTCGTTCCTCTTACATGCTGGACATCATTTTTTTCTTTCTTTCTTTTTCAGTTAACATTTGGTGAGTGCACTTTTATGCAAAGCCCTGCTTTTCTAACTGTGATTTTTTTTGCACCCAAGTGCAATAGCATTATTTTTTATAGGTGTCCTTAATTTTTTTATCACTGGTAGCCCTTACGTGATTATTTTTAGTCCTTAATAACACCTGTACTTTCATTGAACTTTCTAGGTGATGATGAGGCTCACGAACATTTGTACAAGCTTCGTGGACTCTTGTACTCTTTGGATTCCATTCTGCGTTCTTATCTTGCTCTAAACAGCGTTTTTTTTCTTGTGTCTTCCTCTTTATTGATTTTAATGGCAATCATATTCGGAGGGAGTGGTTTGGAGTACAAGGGGAAATCGGATGAGAATGGCGCGTGGCACATTCTAAAGCGCATTTACATAATACGACTAGTTTCGGCATTGTCGTTCAGTCGATTGGTTTTGTTTCTTCTCTACCGACAAATGCTTCCTGACACGATTTTCTGTCTTACAAACACTTACTGTTTACAATAGTCAAAGTTCCTTGCTTCAGATATACCGAGCTTAACATTTACTGTTAGTGAATTGCTTTAGTATCGTTCATGGCTACCCTTCTACTTGGATGCTTGGATACTTAGACGGCCTGTCCTGAATGGTTGTGCAGAGACCCACCATGTTCTACATTTTTCGGAGTTTTGCTAGTTTAGCCATTGTTCCTCTGAAGTCCCGAGGACGGCCTGGCCAAAGTCTGCCCCAGGTCGTCACCACTCTATGCAGTTGCGCCCTTGTGGATCAGGGGGAGATTTGCCACCATGCGACTAGTTTGATACCAGGACTGCGGAGGATCCTTGTATTGGTTGGCTGTATTGGCTACCCTTTTTGTAAAGTTATATCCACTTCTGAGCTATAATCTTCGCTTTACAAAGTTGGGTGATGTGTGGAGCTCCAGAAGTTTCCGTTAGAGTTGTAACAATATCAAGTCACCTTTTGCATTGTTGAGTTCGTTGTCCAACTTCGTTGGAACTCACCCATTGGAAATCTTGGAGAAATCCATGTTGACTTTTAAAATGGTCTTTATGACCAGGATTACATCGAAACAAGTTCCATAAGATACGCAGTCGTTTATTTTTTGAGCTCTTTACAGCGTGTGAGATTTGATCCTGTCAAATCTTTCCGTCCACTCTTAGCGACGAGCGGGTTCGCCGTCGTTGTTGAGTCATGGCCACGGCGCCGTTCGTCATGATTTTGTTATGCTATCGATTACTGCAGTTTTTTCCAGGAGTTTTTCTTTCGATTACGGATGCTGGGCGACATGTGTCCTCGAATCTTCTGGTGATATGATGATGGCTGCCATCGCGTCGTCAACATCAACAATCTATGAGAACATTTCGGATACTCACTCAACAACCAGCCAGTCGGACGATTTGAAGCTGGAGGACTCAGGAACGTACGATGCTGACTCGAGAAGCAATTCAGACGAAAAAGTTTGTTCATTAGCATCTCTTTCTTAAGTTTTCAATAAAAATCAGTCTAATGAAAGCGGTTGGCTTGTACACGTTAGCCAAACCTTTTGAGTATAAGGGTTTGATCAGCTGATGGGTTGCTTTTTCTGTTTGCTGCTTTCAGTGTTTTTCAAGCTTTCGATAGTAAACTGTACTTAATTTAAAAGGAGGCATTACTTACTTCGATATTTGGCTGATCCATCCTTACTGGTTGTGCGGGCCTCAACAATAATCTCCATTTTTCGGAGTTTTGCTTCTTTAGCTATGGTGTTTCCCTGGAGTCCCGAGGTCAGCCTAACCAAAGTCTGCCCCAGGTCGTCCATCACCACATGCAGTCGTCGCCCTTGTGGATTAGAAGAAGATTTGCCACCATGCGACTAGTTTGGTACCAGGACGGTGACGAATCCTGGTATTGGTTTATTCTTAGCTGGGCTTCCTGATGGAAACGTCGGACTCTTTCTCAGCTTGGGAAACCCTGCCAAGGAGATGGGTCCCACCGCTGTACATCGCAGCCCGACACCCAGTAACACCTCCCAGCTATGATGAGGCGGTAAATTGTGGCGAGGAAAAGGAGACGTTTGTCATCCGCATTCAGTATTCTTATTGTGTGGAATACATAACTAGTCAAATCAACCTATATCACGATCTGTAGTCTGATCTTGTTCCTTGTGTGTGCAGTGTTTTTTAAATATTTTGATTTGATAACTGAAATGTTTAGTAGAGCGAAGGATTTATTTCCAAGCGGACGAAACAATTCATGTTTAATGAAGGTATTTGATTATTGATATGACAAATATATTGTCCTTTTGAGTCATATAATGGACAGTAATAAAAATGTCGTATGACATTGTTTTCAAATGCAAGAGCTAATGTGGTCTAATTTGGGCACTAAAACGTTTTGAATACCTCACTTCTCAGGCTGACGGTTTTGAATTTCATCTGTTTTTTTAAGGTGGTCAGCCTATCCATTGGACGGATTTATTTTCAGAATGCACTTTTTTTAGTCCATTTATATCACCCACGTCACCTGTAAGGCCATTTATCAACAAACAAATTGAACGGTTCCTAGTAAGCTTCCATTTATAACAAAGGTAACCAGAGCGCACCCATTTCTCCAGGAACATGGAAAACCTTTCTTTTGACACTCTTCAATTTTTAGTTTTTCTTGAAAGGGCGCTGCCGATAAGCTCATCGAGACTATCCAAAGCTAGTTTCATTTGTTGCAGGTAACTTCGAATGCCTTCCATGTTCTTGTCAGGTTATTGCAAACCACAGGTCATCCCTGAGCAGCATAGGACCCTATAGTCTGATTCCACACATGTCTCACAGAAAGTATATAGTCACTTCTGATTCGTGATTAACCTGTTCTTCACCTTTTGAGAAAGGAAACCTTTTGATTAACGACCCTTGACATAGGGAAATCCGTGAGTCTTTGTAGCTATATGACAGTAAAGATATTTAGTCAAATGGCTTATAGATTGCGAGCTGCTCAGCATCACCGGAATTGTGCTGTTCGCACGTAGACGATGGAAAGCATATTTACACAAATATTCGAGAAATGGACGAATTAAACAGCCGTCCATTTCCTCCTGTACCGAACCCCACTGATGTTCCACGACGCGATCTTAATAACGGATGGTTGGAGTATGAAACGGAGGCGGGCAGGTGATGTATTTGTGTTTGAAGTTGGGTTTCCATCTCATCATTAAGGTTTTTTCTTTTTTTGTTCCTAATTCGCTTTGTTCAGAACATATTTTTACAACTTCGAGTCAGGGAAAAGCCAATGGATTCCTCCACGATTTATCCGGACTCCGGCTCAGGTTCAAGTATGTCTGTACATCCATACATTCACTTTATACTCTTTCTATTCCCATATATACAAGTTTAGTAACATTCTTCGTCTCGTGAACCACTTTATTAACGCTCATGTTTTTTCTTAATGTTTTGGAAAAACGTTTTAGTACGGTGTACTCTGCTTTGTGGATCCCAGCCACACGTAAAAGCTGGAAAATCTTCGTGGATAATCGATACGAGGAACGAATCGAATATGAGAAGTGCTGGGCTCCGCACAGTAGACGTGAAGACGGGTCATATAAAAATATTAAAAAAACTGTGGGGTTTTTGTAAGAAGCGAATGTCGTTTTTGAACTAAGTGAACATCACTCTCTGGTGTTAGTTTTGTGCTCATTGTGCGCAGCTCAATTTTGATTTCTGTGATTAGTTGCGTTATAGTCACAAGACGCTCTTGCTTGCTAAAGAAATGAGGGAAATTATTATTATGGAAGAATTTTTACAAATGGATGAGAAAGGGATGTCATTTCCCACTTCCTTTTTATCTTAGTCATTCTGCATTTCGATTGTATAGAAATTGATGGTCAGCGATGATGTTTTGATTCTTAAGCAAGATATGACTCAGATGAAATAACACTTCTATCGAAATTCTTCCAAGAATTGTCACGTCATCACTCAGTTTCGAAAGATGTTTAACATTATTTTAGGCGCTTTTACAAGCTACACGTAATGATGTTGATGAAAAGTGTTCTACAACGTCTGCAAAATGTGAAGATTCACATCATTCAGTGGAAGACGATTTTTCACGGAATATTTTGTCTTCACCACGAATGGCAACATGTGATGACGTACTAACGGAAGCGACGGTTTTTTCGGAAAGAAAATACAGTTATGAACAGGTATAGCATTAAATATATAGCTGACCATTTCAAATTTCTGTTAATCCCAGAAGTTTTTGTTCCTTTGAATCCATACTTTCCTGCCCATATGGTTCCATTGTCACTTTTTTTTCCCAAGTTGAAATGCAATTTAAATGGTCATGGTAGCAAAAAAAACAAAATCAATGTTGATTAAACGGCAAACTCATAGGTGCAGGTAAGTATTACATGGGGTTTTTAATTTTGGGGTAAAAAAGGGAGAGGTTTCGCAAGGTGATTGGTTAATCCATCGTGTTCTATTCTCTATTTTCGAATTACTCTAGCCATGAAGACGCGTGTAGCGCAGTTTTAAGAGGCGCTTTACAGTACATATAGCTTCGATCCCGCGTCCCAGACTCACCAAGCCTTCGGTCCCTGTGATGTCGGCAAATTCGTACGAGACCTGTCTGAAGGGATAGCTGCACAGGTTAGATACAGTGGTACCCCATCGCGAGTCATTGTATAGGCCAGATATGCACTCCCGCAGTTTTAACAATGTTGGTGAAGTTGAATGCATGGCGCATCCCTCAGGGATTAATCAACACCGGGAGCTTTATCTTTTCTTTTTATCTAGGAATTAATGTTTTTCTTTTATCGTCGTCGATTTACAACTCGCCTTTATTGTCGTTTATCTCTTTGTTAAATGGGAACAGATCCTAACACTAGTTTATTCTTGTTGTCCAATTATCCCTGGCTTTTTTTTCATAGAACGACTACTAGTTTCCTCGGTTGGGTAGTTTTGTTCTAGATTTATGTTTGAGTGGGAGGGACGATGGGTGTAAAGATTTCAAATGAGATGAAAGAGGAGCATAAGTGGATGTTATACAAAGAAAATAATGAGCTTCTTATCTTGAATGAAAGTCTCGTTATACTGCATCGTTTTTTTTTCTTGAGGGTATGGGAGAGTCAGCTCCGATTTCCACATATTATCACGCGACATCGAGCAGTGACGACGCTGCGATGTTGTCGTCCTTCCATGCACAAAGCACACGTGATTTTGTGGATCCAAGCCTAAAACAGGTACTCGGCTATAAAACTTATTCAATTATATGATCCTTTTGCCATCTTGGTCCTGAAAATGTGTTTATTCTAACTGTCACCTACTTTGTCACTATCCTGTTTTTCGAACTCTCTCTTACTTTAAAATACCGCGCAAAAGCATCTTCTTCCCTGCTATTGGTTTTTTTTAAAACACTAATACTGCTTTTACTTATATTCTACTTATGGCACCGGTGCGCATTATGGTTAAAATTTCTCATCCAAACCGGTTTCGAAATCCTTCTGCTAAATTAAACGTGGAACAACCGTTTCTAGAGTGATCGACAGTACAACAAACATGTGTCTGAAGCACCTGTAATCGAACAATTCCAATCATGTAATAAACGGAATTGTACGCTGAAGAGTGTGCCCTTACCTCAGGTTAGCTTCTTTTACAGTGGTTTACTTTTTTGGTTATTATGAAATATTTGAAATATAACTCACTTTGCAAAGATCCTTGCTTAGGTGTATCACATTTTGGGTGAATTACTGTTTTTCTTTCAAAGCCCTAGATCATAGATAGCGAAGCTTGATCTTTTGGCTGCAAGGACAACGTTTTCAACAGAGATTAACGATAGACAAACTTACTAAAACGGGCGCGTGTGTCGCAGTGGTCAGAGGAGCCCTGCAAAACACATGGGATCGATTCTCACGCCCCTGGCCCACCAGGCGTTCCATGTTTCCGAGGTCGGCACATTGGTGCCAGACCTGTCTGGGAGCACAGCAGCAGCTACTCGACACATCGGTAAGGCACCGCAAGTAATTGTATAGCCTAGATATGCATTCAGTCGTCTCCAAACGATGCTTAATGAACTCGAACGTACGGCGCATCCCTCCCTCTCTCAAAGGGATTGATCAACGCCGAGAGTTTTATCCTTTATTTTCTAAACTTACTAATGATGAAGCATTATGTATGTTTGTTGTACCATTGTAAAGTAACTCATCCTCGAGAATTTCTTGAAGAACGTTTATTTTGATCTTTCATACTAAGAGTACAGTAACACTTGTTAGACATGATGGTTTAGGAATATTTGATTGAAAATACTTGTAAATATTTATTATCCGAAAGTCTCCGATTTTGCACAGGTCCTTCCTTCCACTAGTTCCGGAAATTTGTTTTATAACGACAGTGGGACTCATTCTTTGGATAGGACGTATACGAAGCCAGACAGGGAATCGATAAGTAGTTATGGTTAGTTAAAATTTTAATGTATTCTTTTTTATTTCACTTTCATATAGAATCTGTCTGTTTATTTGACGTTCAGCTCTATTTTTACCATATATGTGAAACTAGTGAGTTATGACGTTTCTTGTGATCGACGTGGAAGTAGCAGCGGCCACACGGAAACACGCGAATCAGTGAGAACAATTAAATGTGGAAATATGGAATTTATTGAATGTGTTGAGCAGGTATGTACTATGGATATAACAGTGGTACGACTTCTTCAGAATCAGTTCCTATTTGGCAGATTATTTGGGTAATTGAATGGCCCGTCCTCACTGGTAGTGCGGGCCCCCAGCAAAATTTCCACGGTTTCGGAGTTTTGCTGATTTAGCCATTGTGGTTACCACCACAGGCAGTCGCCTCCTTTGTGGATCAGAGGGAGACTTGCGACTAGTTTGACAACAGGACGGTGGTGGATCCTGGTGTTGGTTTACTCTTAGCTGGACTTCCTGATGGAAACGCTGGACTCATTCTCAGCTTGGGAGGCCCTGCCAGGGGGATGAATCCTCTAGACGTACATCGCTGCTGGACACCCAAAAACACTTCCGAGCCACGATGAGGCGGTGAACCGTTGGGAGGATTTGGCAGAACAGTAATTATTTAAATTACAGTGACATTTCGTTAGTGTTATTTTGAAAGCAAGCTGACGTAATAAGGGGCTGGCTAGCTTTTCATCGTAAGAAATTTACTCCAAGTCTTACTCATCGGTTGTGACGATTCATGTGGAGTGTTTAGGTTTAAATATGGAAACAATAAAGAGCTTGGATAAGTCAGTGTAATGTGCATAGTTCTATAACTATGAAAGACGTTCATATCTCATTTTAAATATTTTCACTTATTTTATCCCAGTAACTCTCCCTGTCGATGTTTTGAGCACAGAGCTCTGCATCGTTATTCCACTAGCATGTTTAATTTGGACCTCGTTAGTGTGGTCCATGAAGGAATTAATCAAATAAGATCAATGCCTAATTTTTTCATTTACTGGCCGTTACTTTTTTATGACATTGTATTCTGTGGAATACAACCACAATGATGCTTAAATATTTGGAAAACTTGGACCTCAGGCTAGATTCGAACCTGCAATCACCTTTTCTGGGGGCTTACTTGTTACTACACCTTTGAGGCCCTTGCTTTGCCTTTCTCTCAGCCACTTTTTTACGCTCACAGTGCCATCAACAATCACCCATCAATATGAATGTGTGGGAAGCGGTAATCGACATTGAACCCAGTTATTAAGCTGAGGTTGTGGTCGAAATAGCAGTGCTTAATCGAAATGCATTCCCGTTGAAGAGTGATTGCTGATAGCACCGTCAGAGTAAAAACTGGTTGAGGGAAAGACAAAGCAAGGGCTTCAGTGGTGCAGTGGGTAACACGTGTGCTCTTGGAAAAGGTAATCGCGGATTCGAATCTGGAGTGGGATCCAAGTTTTAGAATTATCTCGGAATCATTGTGTAAATAAGATCACTTTCCCTATTATATAATTATTGGATTACCTTTAGATGAAGTCGAGAAGGCGGGACTGGATGGTAAACTTTATGTACTTGACGTCGGCGCATTTGATATTGTATAAGGATGAGAAGAGCGCTGAAGTATGATCTTTTATTTTTCATGGTATAAAGTACATATATATTTATATACATACAGATATGCCATAATAAAAAAATATTATATTCTGGCAATTTTTTTTCCAGAAGCATGGCAATCATTATGCGGCTCCTAGAGGTGTGTGCGACTTGAAAGGTGCTAGCGTCAGTTGGCTCGTCATGGAGAAGGAAAAGCGGAAAAGAAAAGTAATACAGGTATACAACTATTATTGTTTTAGCTTGTTTGGGTGCTTGGGTGGTTTTCGTTCACAGATCATGCGGACCATTGCTCACTTTCTATTCTGCGTCGTCGTGACCGTGGTCCGTGGAGGTGGTCTCCTTCTTGCTGAGTTTGAGAGTCTTTTTGAATTCACTGCTTCGTTTAATCTGCTTCCCTGTCTACCACTTTTTTATGCCTTTTTAGAAGCAATGGAATAACTTTATTACCTGTATTGGTGTGGCAGTGGATAGCTTTGAAAAAAATGTTGTCGGATTGTAATATCTAGTTTTCCTTAGGAATTATATGGAAGAAGCTTCACGATCCCATACAACCTCTTAGTAGCTCGGTCTGTTTTAGTCTTGAAGCTTTTGAAAACAAATCTGTAAGGCTTTTTCTTTACGGACCACTTCATATGAATAGGCGAAGTGACAGAATATCGTTCGAATCAATGCGTTGTACTGCAAACGGATACGACAGTCCCGTCACAAACGTATTGTGATGAGATCTTCTCTTCACTTGCAGTAGAGATGCTTCAATTTCTAGGCGTTTTCGTGTAGTTGTATGTGGTTTGCAACCTTAAGATGAGCGTAGGTGTTGTCGTCTGAGGATTCTGTTCTGGTGTTGTATGTGCAGAACAAGAACCAGTCTTCATGGCATGCGCTGTCTACATCTTTTGCCTGGATATTTCGTTGCCGCACACTTTTTTGCTGCTCGAAGGGGTTTTTGCTAATAGGTCCGGACGCAGTTGTTTGGGGAGAATTTCAAGAACGTTAATCTGCATTAGTATTTGATGCCATGCTACTTATTATGACTCCATTTCAGCTTGAACTCAGTAATGGTTGTCGGTACTTATTCCGTTCTGCCAACGATGTGGAAACCCGGGAGTGGTTTGAGTCGTTAAGAGACGTAATTTCACGATTGGTCAGTGTTTTAGTTCAGTTAGAAATTTGAAATTTTAATGCTTTTGGTTTTTTAAGATGGGTTTAACGTCTCCAGATTACTACATTTCTGCATCGACATTTTTAAGACTTTCAACTAGTTTATTAAGGTTTTATCGAAATTATTTGAAGTGGAATCTATGCATGGACTTTCCTTCTTATGGGCGCTGGTGGCGCAGTGGTCGGAGGCGCCCTGCGATACACATGGGATCGATTTTGCCGCCCCTTGCCCAGCAAGCCTTCTATTCCTACGGGTTCGGCAAATTGGTACCAATCTTCTCTGGGAGGATAGCAGCACTGGTTCGATACGTCGGTAGGCCACCGCGAGTCATTGTAAAGACCAGATATGCATTCATTCACCTCCAAACGATCTTTAATGAAGTCGGATGCATGGGGCATCCCTCAGGATTGATCAACGCCGAGAGCTTTATCCTTTATCCTTTATGCACAAAATCTATTATATAGAGAACGGCAATTTAAAATAAGACGAAATTGTTTTTTTCTCATCCATTTCGTGATTTGTTTACTATTGCTTGTTTCTGCCTTCAATGTTTGTCTTATTAGATAACGTTTAAGTTATATGTGATAAGGTCATTGTCTTCCTTTGCATTAATTTGGCCTTTTTTGAAACACAATCATACATTAGTTCGTTGGGCACCAGGGTATTGACTAACGAAACCTGATACTCTCGACACTGCTATCACGGGCGAACTCTAGTTTTATACTTTGGATAGTGAGTTCTTATGGATGTCACCTGAAATGAAAACATAAAAAGTTTATTTGAGAGCTTAACCAATAAGTCTTACCTATTGAGTGCTCTTTGCTTCTTATTCCATAGCAGTAGAAATACGTGAGTTTTGCTTATCAGTTGTCCCAAATTGTTGTTTTCTGCATTCATGAAGGAACTTGATGATGATGGTAAATTTTTTTGCCATGTATTTCTAGGTGGAAGGAATAGTGATCTAGTTCATGAGAATTGATTCAGATATTGGTTTTGGTAGGAAAGGAAAACCAAATCGTTCAAAATCTAAAAAGTATTATATCTTTGTGACCAAAACATATTAACTTTTTTCAATTTATGTAATTTTTCGTAGAAAAGGAAAGAAATTGGCATGGAAAACGCAGTGGTTAGAGATGCCTTGCAGTACATGCGTGGTGGCTGTTTTGATCCACCTCAAGCCCAGCAGATATACGATGCTAACGGAATCTACAATATTACCACACTTGCCTGGAAGAAGGTTTCGCCGGTTGACCAAAACTGGCGACTGTTTTTGTGAAGACCCTGGAACCCTATGTCAGAGGTACTCCAGGATTCCGACGAGAATTAGTTCGTTCAGAGTTCAGTGGCATTCGAAAAGAAGACAGTACTCTCAATTAGCAGCCGTAGCGACATAAAAAATGCTGTTTTCGAGGATGACCAGTACAAGATAGCCAATCGAATAAAAATATTGCTAGGATCCACATAACAGATAATGGGAGATTACGTTTGGAAATAACAAGTATAAGTAAGTCATAGCTTTTAGTTTGTATAATAATACTGTAGAAAATGATATGGTATGGTTTATTTTTCTGCACGACCCCGTTCACGTCTTATTTGATACTTGATACTTGAACAGCCCGTCCTCGTTAGTTGTGCCGGCCCCAGCATAATCACCATTTTTCGGAGATTTGCTGGTTAAGCTATTGTGGTTCCCTGGAATCCCGAGGTCAGACTGGCCAAAGTCCACCCCAGGCCTTCACCACCACAGGCAGTCGCAGCCCTTGTCGATCAGAGGGAGATTTGCCACCATGCGACTTTGATACCAGGACGGTGGTGGTTTGTGGTATTGGTTTACTCTCAGCTAGGCTTCCTGATGGAAACGCCGGACTCCTTCTCAGCTTAGCAGATCCTGCCCGGGGGACGAATCCCTCCGCTGTACATCGCAGTCCGGCACCTACCGTATGGATCCTAGCATTTCCTGCATTTGATTCGTTTTATCGCATCCGTCATCCACGAAGGTCTTTGTGTTTTTTCGCTTGTTGGTTCGGCTACTCCTTGAGGATTGTCCTGTTCGTCACCAACGTCGTTGGATGCTGGTCAGATCTATTCTTCTTGGAGTCTTGAGCTAACCGTGCTAGAGCGTTCCCACTTGGATTGCAGGGGCAAGCGGTTTCCAGAGAAGTCTAGTGCCAATTTCTGGGCATTTCTGGGCATCGAAAAAGATTGAGAGGCTTGATGAGCAGCTCATGGCGCGGTCGAACCAGCACCGTGCTTGTGGTGAGCAGCATTACTTCCACTTCGCTGCTCACTCCGTATGATACAGTTTGGCTTAGTAATGCAGCACAGTGTAGTCCAACATATGTAGCAATATGATAAAAAAAAACGTGGATCGAAAGTTAAACGACAACCGGTTTAGTTGATGCTTCGTGCTACAGTTCATGGATTATCATGGTGGATTTACCAATTCACCGTGCTAATTTGAATTACTCTAGTAAGGTAACACAATTGAGTTCTTGCACTCGTATTTGAGTGCATGGAAAATCCCTGGTAAATGTGAATATGTGTGGTTTTAAAAGAAATTTAAACTCCACCCAATTGTTTAATGTTTTGCGTTACATAGCATGCAAACATTAAGTTATAAGGCGTTATTGAGAACAGCGGACTTACTAGTCAACAGACGAGTAATTCGAAGCATGTTGGAATAGAAAGAGTGAACATGATTGGCGTGGTAGCGACATAATGGCTATAATCCTCTATAATGGATGTGTTTCTCTACGTGGTGCCTAAAAACGAGTTTCAATAGAGAAAATGGTGAGATGAATTTGGCAATCGCCTTTCGACGTCTGCCTGCTACGTATGTGAGCGCAGTTGTGAGGTTCAAGAGCTTTGTTGTCTTTTCTCATAATGTCTGGAATATAAGTGCTACTAGAGATCCATCCAAGGTACATGGATAAATCGCCTTTTATTCGTAGAAGAAATCTCGGACTATTTCAGAGGAGTTACTCGGCACCAAAAGAAGTAACACTATTGTTTTGAAAATTACGTTTTGAACTTGTATAACTTAATCTTCTGAATTTCTACCCATCGCAGGTAAATGGCTTAAGTTGCACGTGTAAAGGTGATTCAACATCATATAAATCCGTCGTTTCAAAACCACAGGTGATTTTTTTTTCTGGACCAGTCTCTTACTCAATCTCATCATATGCCAGCTGTTGCAACAAAAAGCGCTGTTCTAACGTTTGCCACCCATTTAAGCTTTTATGAAGTTTAGTAATTGTACATAGCCTCACTGATTGTACAAATTTGTCCTATAAAATGTCTCGAAAAACGCGTGCTAGTTTAAAGATTTTTTTTAAACTTAAATACTATAGAAAGGACAAAGGGCTAAGCTCTCCGCGTTGATCAATTCGTGAGAGGATGCGACATGCATTTGACTTCATCTATCATCGTTTGAGTGAATGAATGCATATCTGGCCTATACAATGAGTTGCGGTGGCCTAGCGATGTATAGAGTCAGTGTTGCTATCCTCCCGGATAGATCTGGTACAAATTTGCTGATAGCGGGGGAACGGAGGGCTTGGTGAGCCTGGGGCTCGGGATCGAACCCATGTGTATTATAGGGTACCTCTAATCATTGCGCTACACGCGCTTCCGCGTCGACTACACTTACCATGTAGCATCATCTTTGGCTTTATTTTGTTTAAAATCTTACTGATTGCATTCCTGTTCCTTCAGCCATCGGTTTCGCCATGTTCTGGGCTCCCTATTCAACCGTCGGTGCTAGATTCCTCTTGTGCAGTGGTCCGCAATCCGTCGACGTTGTCCAGCAGGCACTCATCTTCAGTGATGAATAAGTGAGAGTTTTTTCTTCAAGTTGGTGTAACATATTGGTTTTAAATACGCTTTGCTTCTCTTTTTGCCGACTTTTTTTAGATTTTCGAGAGCGCTTCTTTGTTTCGAGAGGGATTTGTTCTCGAAGCTAGGAGGCCTATTACATAATTATGATCCCCTTATTTCAGTCGACGTCATACCCAAACACCTTCATCACGCGCTGATTCAATGGCCCATTCTTCAATTGAATACACGGGGAGCTCAACAGTGGCACCCGGAGTGACAAATTTCGTAGCCGAAGAGCCGCGACCATCACGAGAGTCTATTTTAGAAAAGCTCATTCGATTCTTTCGAAATCGACCAAGCGTCGAGTCACTCAAGGAGAAGGGGATTTATAAACGTGAGTGGTTCTCTTCAATAAGTTCCTAAATATTAGTATAAATCCACTAAATATTTTTTTCAAGCGTGCAAGAGTTGTTAATTGTTGCGTACTATAGGGTTAAGAATCTTATTGACGCTAATCTCATCTGCGCGACTGGAAAATTATTCTTGCATAGTCCGTCAAGGGTGGACTATGTAAAAGACTTGCTGTGTAATATGTTTTCCTTCTTGTTTCAATGAACTAAGTGAGTTTGAAAAACATATGTTACTCATTTTAGATGGAAACAATGTAGCCAGATGCGCTCATACTGGAACAAATCCTGATACGAGGTGGCCCTAGCATCGCCCTTTCGACTGCGCGTTATCTAACGGCGAATGATCTTTCACTTTTCTTACGTAGCGACAGGATTCTGATACATATGTTAAGGCAGGAACAGCGATGCAGTGAAAAATTTGGGCACGGATTCGGGTGTTGGTTGTTCTCACTACATTCTCGATGCTCTTGAAAGTTCCCAAAGCTTCTCCCTTCCTCCTGCTCAGCTCTGGAGCTACGTCGATCATCATGTTGACTTCCTAAGCTACGTGTAGGGGTCGTACGAAACCATTCGGTTCCTCATGAACATTTTTTTATGTGATTTAGTCGAAGACCAATTTTTCCGC
This sequence comes from Angiostrongylus vasorum, assembly GCA_018806985.1. Classification (NCBI taxonomy): domain Eukaryota; kingdom Metazoa; phylum Nematoda; class Chromadorea; order Rhabditida; family Metastrongylidae; genus Angiostrongylus; species Angiostrongylus vasorum. The sequence goes on along the minus strand of JADANN010000075.1, from coordinate 235,348 downwards.
ACGTTTTATCAAAGTCGGGAAGCATTCTTTCCGCATGGCTAACTTTTGGTGTTGTAAGAACGATATCATCAGCAAAGCGAAGATGGTGTAATAGTGGACTATCAATTTTCACTCTCTTGTTGTCTCACTCCAGTGTTCGTATGACGTTCTCGAAGGCGGCGGTAACTAATTTTGGCGAGACGGTATCGCCCCTGCCTATAGAGTGGTGGTATTTTGGTTGTGATTTTTTTCATATAGTTCATGAAGAACCTTCATGTACTGTGTAGGGACTTTATGGCTGCCCAAGACTTGCTTCTATCTCAGCTGAGTTAAAATTTCTGTTGAAGTCGATGAAGTCTTTTATACTTTCGCGAAACTTCAGTGGTCCTTGTTATCGTGTAGATGTGCTCCATCGTACCGAATTCGTTCCGAAACCCTGCTTGCTTCATGGCTACCCTTCGTCCAGTATTCTGTCAGTCCTGTTTAGGATGAGTCGAGTGAAAAATTTATAGACGACAGACAGAAAGCAGATCGTGCGATCGTTGCCGATGTCGTAGTAGTCACACTTAGACAATAGAACAGTCCTGATTCATTTGATTGTAACCTTATATTCGTATCGATAACGTGTGAAGAGCCGAGCCAATGTGTTGGTGAGGACTGGCGGAGGGTTCTTCAGGTATTCAAGTCTTATTTTCCCAAAATCAAGGGGTTGTTCGATTCTTCACCGACGAAATGACGTCGGATTTCGTAAAAGAGAGCGGGTTGAAGGAGATAACCATCTTCCTTTCTTTCAAATGAAGGACAAGGATGTTGGTATTGAAGAGATCTGAGTAGCGTGCATTTGTTGGTACAGATCGTAATTGTTTTCGGTTTAGGCTGCCTGAGATGGCTCTGAAATTTTAGCAGGCTTTCCATATTTGTTATACCCAACACTGCCGTATCCTGAGCTCTTTCGGGTTAAGGGGAATGAGGCGCGCTTATGTTACTGTGTTCAGCTTTTTTGATACCCAAGTATAGCTTGCTGAACTGTGAACTTGGTGCGGTGCGGAGTATACACATGGGTAGCTTGCCAGTCTCCCAAAATAGGCGAGGAGCTGGTTTGTTGGGGGGCGATGTTGGGGGCGACTCCCAACCACATCTCATGCACTTCCGATTCACTTGATTGTAAGGCACTGGTCGAATTGACTTGTGGGATACTATCCGCATGATTACAATGATGATGAAATATTTGCAAAACTCCGATCTGGGAAGCAAAAATCGGCATTGAACCCGGTTAAGCTGAAGGTATGGTATAATTCACAATGTATTCACTTTTCATAAGCAATAAAGAAAGACGAAAAAAGAATAGGCGGTAAATAGGAAGTGACTACATCATGATTTATACTGCTGCGTCAGCTTAACTGAGTTTATTGTCGATTTGTGATCCACAGATCAACCCCGTTGACGGGTGATTGCTGATAGCACCTATAGAACACGGCTGAGAGAAAGGACCCGCATAGAGTGGTGGTAAAAGCGTTAGCTCCCAGAAATGGTAACAGCGTGTTGGGCCCACACCGCAGACTGCTGCGGTCCGTAGTTTTGCAATTATCTCAGCATCATTGTAGTTATATTTTATAGCATACTCTTCCATGAAAAGAATAGGCAGTTACTAAAAAAGTGATAACACAATCCACATAAACGAAACAATACGCGCACAGACATGCACGAATACGTCCTCGTATTAGGACGTATTCGTGCACGTCTATGCGGGTGCACGAACACACAGAAGTTATGTGTCATATCGGCGCAGCAGTAATAGGGAATCCGTACCTTGGATCCAGCTATCTCTCAGGGAAGTATAAGGTCGTTTTTGGTCCTCAGTCAAGTGCCTACCAGCCACCTGAGAATGTGCCACGTTGCCTTGCGACTAACCGGCATGTTACCCTTCTGAGGGAAATCTGTGGAAATATTGATGTTCATTGCAATTTGAAATGTGCGTGTATTTCGCTCCATGTTACGAGCCACTTGGTTTGCTGTGTATCTTTTAGTCAATATTTTTTATATTACAGTTTTCTTCTTCATTGTCCTTGTATATCTTCGGTTTTTGAGGCTCTGTCCTTTTATTTTCAGATGAGCCAGTTTTTGGCAGCACATTATCAGCTATTTGTCAGTTGGAAAACAGCTTAGTGCCGAAGTTTATTCGGACTGTTACGGAGTTAATTGAAAGCAGAGGATTGGAAATCGATGGGCTGTATCGGTTAGCATACTATAAATTTTTGCCTATTTCTATTTCTATCTATTTTGCCGTTACCTCATTCAGTAATTGGGCTGGTCGGGGTAAAATTGAGTAAGCGTTTGGTTTTTACTTATACACTGGTTGTAGTTTTTGATTCTTTATATAAGGTATCCTTCCTATATTTCCATACTATGCTTTAAGTATTATTGTATCACATTAAGAGTGAGCGGAAACCTGTCTGCCGTGCAGAAGATTCGGTGTCAAGTGGATCAGGGTAAATTTAATAGTTCTGTTTTAATCATCTTCGTTTTTTTTATAATCATGCATACGGTTTTCTTCTTGGTGAGTTGATGATTGGATTTTTTTTAGTAGAAACTCTATACTTGGTATTTCTAGACAAATACGCCGCTTTGGTTTCCGAAGAGGATGTGCATGTCCTAACAGGCGCACTAAAGCTGTTTTTTCGTGAATTGGCCGAACCAGTTTTTCCTCCATCGTTAACGAAAGATTATCTGAATGCAATCAGTGAGTGATTTGGTATAAAGACATGTCTATGGCAGTTTACAATGATGGCTTAAAAGTAGATTTCTTCCATTTACACGGTTCAGTCTGTCATCGTTTGACAACACAGACGCATTGACTGTTGACTGGCTGGTGCCTTATAATTTCGAAACACCATATTTTACCTTTGAATGTGTCATGCCGTTGTACCATTGTAGAATGGCTGTTTCGCAGATCGAAGTGAAGAGTAACGTTGAAGTCTTTCCGTTCATGTATAACTGGACAGTTCATCAACTAAAAGAGGCTGCTTCGCTTCGCGCCATTGTAATATTTTGCTAATTTATGTGCAGCTCTAATAGTCAATCAGCATATGGTTAGGTAGCTAGGCTTTAGCAATGATTCGATAGCAATTGTGATATAATGTTGATTTCATTTTGCATTGCATCTTCCATCATCCTTTAATGGGAATGTGTTCAATGGTGTTCACAGGTAACCAGAGAAAACTAAATCTAAATAGAAAATTATTATTGATGCATCATTTTTAAATGGCTGGTGGTTAGAGGGCGCGGCAGTAATATATTTTGGATGATATATGAGTTTGGAACGAAAAGTCGGACTTGACATTTCTGCTGCTAGGCACCTATTAAACATCTTTCTAATCATGTTAGGTGATTAGATTAATTAGTTATATCTCTATTGTAGAGAATTTTTCTCTATCTGGGACGCATATAGCAGTTCAGGTATCTTACAGTACGCACATGGGCTTTGGTTCGGTCATGTTTTCTGGGCTTACCAAGCTTACCATGACGGGGAGAGGAAATCGGTACCAGATTAGTTCAGGAGAGTAGCAGCTGTAACGATGCTTGATGAAGCCGAATGCATGATGCACCCTTTAGGCACTGATCAACGCCGAGGGTTCTATCCTTTATCCTTTTCGCTTTATCTATAAGGCAGGCGAAAGAATAATGTTTTATACTATGATAGAGCCAATTGCAATATATTTTTAAGAAGTTGTATTAATAGTTCTTGTTATCACGACACACAATCTGTAGAGATTCTTCTCAACACTTAAGCGACGATGTAAGGTCTATAGATGTTATTCGATATGGAAATAGTGGCCAGTTTCAGCTTTAAATCAATCAGCTTGTGGTGAATTTTGTTGTTTGCCGTAAAAAAAACTAGGGTCCAGAATTTTTTGCGTACCGGATAAAAGTTAAAAGTTAAAGATAAAAGTATGAATAAAACCCTGCTTTCTTTAAGCATTCCACACATTTCCTCATTTTTTTTTGCTCCAAGGGTCATATTTTGAACACGAGAATAAGTGCCAGAGTGAGATTTTGCCCATAATGACACGACCATGTTCTCGGATCATCTTTCTTTCCAGATAATGCTGTTTCGTTGGGAATTTTGAGAACTTGAATCTGGTTATTAGCTTTTTGAAAGCTTTAATACCAAATATATTTACATTTAAGAGAACGCTATGTGTATCCGAAAGAGTATGAAATATATCGGACTAGTATCTTCTTTAAGTCTACATATCTCTGTATTCTTGAATTCCTGTATTCGTCAGTTATCGGAAACCCAGTTTCGTCGCAAAAGTGTTCAAATTATGTAGGAGTTAAAGAAGTTTTCACTTTACCTTGCTTAAGGAACTTTATTCTAGATCTTTTGTATACCAATTAGTCGTTTCTTTCTTGAAGGCTAAGCGATTAAATCATTGAAATTTACTGAATCTATCGTCTTGAAATATTGTCGTTTTAGTCACCAGCTTAAGAAGGATAATGCTATTGCTATTTGATGTCTATACCAGTTCACATTTAGAGATACAAAATCCAAAACAACGTTTCAAGCGATTTGATGAACTTCTACGAATGCTTCCGCCTGAAAACAGAGAGACGCTTAAGATGTTGCTACGACATCTGTTGAGGTGTGAATCTTCTTAAGCTGCATGTGATTGTATCCAGTTTTTTTCTCTAAAATTATTTTTCTTTGATCTCGCGGTTCTCTACAAAGTATTTCTACCACAAACCTCTGTGGTTGTTGCTTCATCACATTCGTTAGTGAAATTTGATGGATTAAATTATCAGTACAGTCAGAAGAGCTGCTTTGAAATCGAGGACGTAATTTCCTTTTCACATCATCTAAATGAATTACAGTACCAAGAGGTTTTCTTAGTTTACTGCCTTAGACAGTTTTTGTTGAGTAGTCTAGCAAGATTAGAATAATAGTTAAGCGAAGTATTATTCGCACTTTATCAATGAATTATAGGGTTGCTTCACACTCAGACAAAAATCGTATGCAGGTACACAATCTTGCTATAATGTTCGGTCCGACCTTATTCAGTAATGGAGAGGAGAAAAGACCGATGAAGAAAAAGGATGGAAGTAAGAAGAAGAAAGATCAAAAGAAGGTGAGTGCATCTGGCTTTTCTGTCCGAGGCTTTTCTTTTTCCTAGAATTGTTGACTCCTATGAAAGCATAGTGATGTCTTATTGTGCTACTGTTAAAGTGGAAATTATTTTATTACATGCATATGTGCTGAGAATGGTATTTTTGCTGTGTTTTCTATTCTAACAAACATACTTGTCGTTTCGCCGGCGAAATTCCATATGCTTTTATGTATATCAGAAAATTCATAGATCATGACAGTTGGCGTTATAAATTTATTGTATTATCGACATAGTTTACATCAGCATTGAGTGCGGATTTTTATGAGCTATACAAAATCAAGAAAGGGCGCGTGTGGCGCAGTGGTCGGAGGCGCCCTGCAACACACACACCTCCGTTGTCGGCAAATTGGTAACAAACTTGTCTGGGAGGATAGCGGCACTGGCTCGATACATCGGTAGGCCACCGCGAGTGATTGTAAAGGCCAGATATGTGTTCAGTCGCCTCCAAACGATGCTTAATGAAGTCGAATGCATGACGCATCCCTCAGGGATTGGTCAACGCCGAGAGGTTTATCCTTTTTTTTTATACAAAGTCAGCGGGAGGGTATATAGCGCAATGGGTAGAGGTGCCTTGCAAAACACATGTTCGTTGGTTAGATCCCGCGCGTCGAGTAGATCAAGCTCTTCACCACTTCGAAATACGCAAATTGTTACCATATTTGTCATGAGGATAAAAGCAACGGCTTGGTACATTGGTTAGTCCGTACAACTCGTTGCATAGGTTAAATATGCATTCAATCAACTCTTTGATGTTTATTGAAGTTGATTACTTCGAGCATCTCTCAGGGATTGATGACCATCCATTGTTTACAAGTTTTCACTCTGTCGGTTCTCAGGAATCTCTTGTCGACGGGATTGATCTGAGAAGCACAAACCGGCACTGAATCCAGTTTATCTGAACCTGCATTCGAAGTCAGAATGTTTTAACTTTTATTTACTGCCTATTATTTCTTTGTGATAAGGTATAATGTGAAGTATAATGATAAAAATGTTGAAGTATGCCAAAACTCGGAACCTGTGGAGGGATTCAAATCCGAGATAACCTTAACGAGAGCTCAGGTACTGTTGTCTCAGCATCCCTATTGTTGCATTTCACATCGTACCTTGCCTTGAAAAAAGAACAGGCTGTGAATGAATGTTAAAACATCTAGATGTACATACTCTGCGTTGAAATGTCATAAATGGGCACTTGTGTTTTTGTGTACATTCGCCATCTAACAGAACTACAGTCTTTTCAGGAGGAAATTCCAACCGTACAGTCGAATTCCCACTTGGCATTCAATATGATTATGCAGGGACAGATTGTCGAGTACCTTCTCATGGAACATAACAAATTTGAGGCTTTGCAGGGTCCTGTGCAAACTCATCCTCATTAACATTATTCGCAGGCATAAAGATATTCACACACTCATTTTTATGCCTGTGTTATTACTAGTATTTCACATGACAGCTTGTGTTGTAACGACTTGCAGATGAGTATAGCCAGGTTTGAAGTAACTGCTCATCTTCTTATTTTGTTGTCTTTATGGTATCCATGTCATCATATCATTCCTTTTATTATCACAGTGTTCGTCAACCGTTCATTTTGGTCTCGTCGGTCATTTTTAAAATCTCCTTCGACGTATTTTCTCAACATATTTCTGTTTTTCTTGGTTATCTATACTACTGTTTGGTCATATGTTTTCAAACAAATGATTCTTCGATCAGCTGACTCGCATGGCTATTGCAGCTGCTGATGTCTACTTCTCAGTGGTACAGTTTCTATGTCCACATATGTTCTTTCACCGTCGGACTATTCTGGTAAATCAGTCGGTTGTTTACAGGTTTTTTGAAAGTTGTCTGCTGTTTGTATTGGTTAGATCTCATAAATGGTATAAATTACTAAGTTTTGCTACGAACTAGTTGTCTTGATTTTTTGAGCCCTGTCCTCATCTACCAAGAGTAGCTTCGAATTTTACGATCTAATTTGCTCTAGTCAGAACTACGACGACGATGTTTAAGCTGAAAAAGAAGATGAGCATCTCCTTTACAACATTGCATGCTGATTCAGTCCCTATCAAAATGAAGAATAAATCACTTGGAACCACAAAGAATCTGAAAAGAACATAACGCTAATGACGTGATAGCCGAAAATTGTTGCAGTGGTGGACGTAGAAATGAGTTATATCAGATGAAATCCAGTAGATTTTGGTGGAGAGTACTTGAAAACACAGGGAGATTGGCAAGCGGGTCTTAATTCAATAATGTATTTAATTGTACACCACTGGGAGTGTGTATTCACTTCAAAGCAAAGCAAGATCACATGAATGTCATTTTTCCACCTAGGTAGTGTTTCCAAAATACTTCGTGAAAGATGTGACGCCTATAGGTGTCATAACGGTTTTGCAGGAGTGGCCGGTGAGCCTCCATTGGTATATTTTGTTGTACAGACGTTTTTTCCCTAGACTTCTTGCAGTCAATTGGTAGCTTGTCCAACACAGATGCGGTGACGGGCGTTACTCATGACAGCATATTCTATAAACAAATTCCCACCAAATAATTCACAAAAAACCCTCGCTCTGGACGAGTTTATTTCGTAGGCGGGAGAACTTTGCCGTTGAAGAGAGTGTGGTCAGTGCAGAGGCGCAGGAATACCTCTATCTGTGCACTGAGGTGCGACGGTTGGGAGAGCTTTTTGCTAGGATGAGATGATAAATCGTCAAGGATTTTACAGAGTGGTTGAGTGTTTGCAAAGTATGCGTCCATCAATGTGCTTCAACTGAGTTTGCCTTTCTAAGCATCTATGAAGTCTTACTACAACTAAAACTGATGTGTTGGAAAATGTTCTCAAAAACATCTAGTCTACATTCTACAGTTAACAATTCATTTCAATACTGGACATACAAATATCATTTTTTACATACAAGCTCTAATACTTACGGAGGGTGAATTCTCTTATTTTGACCACGATTACTCTAAGGCAAACTATCCACATTTTGCATCTCTTCGATTTCCTTCCTTCAATCGACAACTTCAGTGAAAATTCCCAACTATAGTTGTGTAGCAGTTGCGAAAAAGCACTATCTGAGAACGAGCTAGGCGTCCATGAATATACGTCCAAATAGTATGTCAGAACTATTATTTTTGCATATAAATTACCTGTAGCACTGTCTACAACTAATATGCTTATGCACTATTTCCTTCCCTCACGATATTGCACCTAAATAATTACCATATTTAAAATGCAGTTCACAATCACCAAAACCCTCAATATTTACAATTATACGTTTCGCGGGCGATTTGATTTAGAATCACTCCGTACTTCTGGTTCCTGTGGACATAATTAGAATCATCTAAACAGAAATATTTGTTGCATTGGCTAGATGTAGTGTTGATGTGCGTGCCTTATTTGTCGACAGATTTAAAGTCCTGATTTCTTGCTGGGAACTACTATCGGGGAAAAGTAAAATAAACCATGCAGAAGGGAATTTACTCGCAAAGGTGTAAGTGAACGAGAATATCCGTCAGAAGCAGATGCTGTACTTGGAAGTCCCACACATATGGGTGGACCTCCAAAACTACCTCGAGGTGGTGACAGTAGAGTTTGTCATCAATTTCGAGAAGTGGGAACTTGGTGAGCTAGAGGAAATGGTCCTGAGATCGCACAACTAAAAGAATAATGCACAACAAAGCTAAATTAGTGCGCACGTCCAGCAACGAAGTCTAAGATGAGCTTTTCAGTATGCGTCAGACAACGCTTACCTATACTCACTTGGTGGAAGTGGAGAAGAGATGTCTGTAAGCGATGAAACGTTGACTTCAGAAACAATACGAATTGGCTCCTTGTAAGATGATGTGTCTGCCTTTGCCTTTCTTCATTTCTTCTGGTTTTCGCACTTCTAACGGGTGCGAAGGATTTCCCAATAGATTCAAGAAATGCCGTAAGAAATCTTTGGGACATTCGCAGTGATTTACACAGATTTAAATGCACACGCAGTAAGGAATAGCTCAGTGTCTCAAATCTAAGCCAACACTAAATGAAACAGGTGCCATTAAAATATCTACGATGTAATATAAATATAGAACATATGACATATACGACATGTGTAGTTGTGTAAGCTCATATATAGGACCTTCCCAACGGTTTACCGGCTCATCGTGGCTGGCAGGTGTTCCTGGGTGTCGGACTGCGATGTACAGTGGGAGATTCATCCCCCAGGCAGGGTTTCTCAAGCCGAGAAGGAGTCCGGCGTTTCCATCAGGAAGCCTAGCTAAGAGTAATCCAATACCGTCCAAGTATCCGAGTATCCATATATAGGGCAATATATAGATAGTTCATGCCAAGGTTAAAAGACAATCGGTTTTCTAACGTAAATGTATACATATAATATATATGGATATCATATAATGGACATACAATATGTGGTGACATATAGTATATGCAATACATATCACCTTTATCACCTGTAGTCCCGTTGATCGTCGAGTGAAGCGGGCGCCAGTAAATCTTCCATTTTTCCCTGTCGCGAGCAAGAGTAGCCCAGTGAGTTCTGCTTTCTCTAGGGACTCGTCGAGCATCATATCTTTGGTCTTACTGCAGTACGTCTAACATCCCGAGCCGAGGGATCCAGTCACTAACTGTTCTTGTCCATCGGTTGTCGTTCATACGCATTACGTGTTAGGCCCACCTTATCTTCGACTGTTTGGCGTACAGAACGGCATCTTTGATTTTTGATCGCTGATGCAGGTCACAGCTTCGCATCGCCTCCATTACTTGTGTGAAACGGAGTACTTCTAGCATCAATCTTTCGACTGCGCGTTCTATAACGCTTACTGATCTTTCACTCTGCTTACGCATTAATCAGGTTTCTGACGCATACGTTAAAGCAGAAAGTACCGTTGAGTCGAAAAGGTGGCAGAGAGTTAGGTGTTATGTATCCTCTTCACTAGATCTTCGATGCTCTTGAAAGCTCCCCCAAGTCGCTCGTTTCCTTCTGCTCAGCTCTGGAGCTAAGTCTTTCATCATATTGATTTCCCGACCTAGATAGATATAAATGGAGCATTCGGAGATATTCATTCCGTTGAGCGTGAATATAGCATACATAACCAATCTGTTCTGAACATCGTTTTTATGGGATTTAGTCAAAGACCAATTTTATTATAGGCTTTATCAAAGTTGGTAAGCATTCGCTCCGCTTGACTAATGTTTGGTGGTATAAGAACGATCCTTGCAATCCTTTTTATAAGAACAAGAGAAGAACTGCCATCGCGTACAACGTGCAACATCATTTTTGGGGACCAATTCATTGTTTTCCACTCTTCAGTCGCTGTGATGACTAGTGGGTATTGTTTTGGATGACAGTATATCAAAACTAAAAGGTAAACGTAATAATCCTTGCCGAAGTTATACATCTTCAATTTACATAACTTAGTTGTATAACTTGCAACAGGTTATAGTGATAAATACAAATTTCATAAACTGTGACAACAATATGACTTCATAGGAGGAGTTTTTTTCGTCACACACAAAATTTTTTTATGCACCAAAAACATGGGAAAGTGTGCAGAAAGTGGAGCATACATACGGTAAAGAAAGAGCAGAAATTTTTTTCAACACGCAGAGGAAAACCGATTTGTAGAACAGAAATCACAACAAAAAAATGATGGGCTACACGAAAACTTCAGGACTGGCTGGTGTGAGATCCATGAGTGTCACAGCGAGGACAGCAAAAATTGCGTCATCCATCCTGCAAGCGAAATTGGGTGCCGTCGCGAGATTGCTCAAGTTTAATTCCTGGCATGCACTTTCTCAAAGGACACCAGTACTACCACACTTCGGTGCGTGGGCGTTCACTTTTTTCGGGGAGGAGATAGCCACGGAATGTTGCTTGCCGTACTCTGGTGAGGCTTTATTCTACTCATAATTGGGTTTCTGGAAGGATTCGAATATATAACTTAGAGATGAATCTCGACTATGTCCCGCAGCTCGTCATCCAGAAATATCTGTCACGATAGGCCGCGATACTTGTGAGCGCTCTCGTTTTGTCCGTTTCCAGTGATATCTTGTGTAACCTAAGATTTCATCCCCACTCACCGGTTATCTTACTGCCCGACGTCGTAGATGGGAGTACCTAGTGCGCTGGTTATTGAGGCTGAAGATTTCCTCGTTTAACGTAATTCTCTGGAATCTTGAGGTCATTTTGACCGAAGCCTTCTTCAGGTCATCACCATTCCAGCGAATCGCTGGGCAAAGGAAGACTTTCCACCACGCGACTAGTTTGAGACCAGGACGGTGATAATTCCTAGCGACGGTTTACTTTTAACAGGACTTCCGGGTGGAAAAGATGGACTCCTTCGTAGCTTGGAAAGATCTGGTGTGTGAATGAATCCATCACCGCACATCGCAGTCCGACACCAAGGAACACACCCCTTATGCGATGAGAAAGTAAACCTTTGGATGTCGAAAAATTAAGGGTCATACCATATAGATGCGACAATAACAGGGATTTAGGTATGATACTGAAGTGATTAAATATATCGAGATCGACAGCTGGTATTAAAGCCTTGTGCAAATATATATTCCCAATGGTCAAGAGAGCAAAATAGACGTCGTTCATCTAATCAAATGCTGACTTTATTTATGACGTTTGGGAAAGCAAATTACACTATTCCTCAATCACATCGAAAAGACTAGAGCTACTTATTGATACCAGCGCTGTAGTTCATAGGAAAACAAGACTACGTGGTTTACTTCACAATAGGGGTCTGATAAGACTTTTAGAGTTTTAAACAACAACGGTGGTATAAATACCGTTGCCTAGTATAGGTTGATCACATTCGGCGGCTGCTGACGTTACTCGGTCGGCTTTCCTCTGCTTTCTACGAAGTGCATCATATGAAACACCTTACGAATGCTCAGCTCAAACCGACTGCGAGCGTCTGCAAAGTGATATCTACAGAAAAGTCAAACGTACCGAAGACGTTGAAACAACAGGAAGAAAAACCCATAGCTAAGGTGACTAATGCACTTAGTAAGGCAGAAACGAAGCCAAAGGAGGAATCAGGAGAAGCAAAGAAATCGAAGCCAAAGGACGAAAAACCCAATCCTATTGCAAATAATGGAGCTATGAAGGCAGAGTCGAAGTCAAGGGAGGTGAAGGAAGTGAAGGAGGTGAAGGAGGTATTTGAGAACATGCAAATAAAGAAAAGCAACGAGAGCATCAGCGAGGAAAAAGATAAAGCACCGCGAAAACTAGAAGAAACCAAAGAGGTACGTTAGTTGTCTGAACTATTCATTAATCTTAAGTGATCACTGTAAGTCAGTGGACAATGATCATTGAGTGTCAGCTACACAAGTTGCAGAAGTCATGACTAAACGTTTTTTTTCTGCGCTCGGTTTTAACCACCCGCTTAGTTCACGGTTAATTTTTTTCATTTGTCCTTTAAAGAACTTGTCTTTTTCATTTACTGTGGTGATCTCAGCACTTCCTGCTTTTGATTCGTTTTCTCATGGTTATCCTCGAAGAGTTGAGAAGCATAGTGAGCCCATAACAGAGTCGATTTAGCGCCATACTTTTGATGATCGGCGCCCCTACCACTGAGCTATCAGCCTTCCCATCACCGTTAATGTCGCTTCCATAATATTACTTTCTATAATATTAACGTGAAAGTACCTTTATTAAGAAAACCTGGGTTTTTCAGTTCAGACTTAGCAGTGCACGTCATGAGAGATAGAGTAGAGATTTTATAAAGACATCACAGTGATATCAGATGATCTGTGGTAGTTATAGGTATTAGATAAGGTGGGTATTAGATGACCAGTTATTAGAGAGTAGTTGCTACCTCCCACTACAGGACAGTACTTAGAGCGGTGCTACCTATTGCAATACTATTGTAAAGCACTCCACCACCAAGCACTTAGAAATGTCGACCTCGCCTTAAGCACAGTCGGGTGCGTCACCTGAAGACATCGACTGGTTGATCCAACTTATTTCTGATTCACGTGTAGACGATTCTGAATTCTGAATACTGCCTTAGCTAAGCAATATCTGCACAGCGATTGCAACTTTCTTTCCGACTCCTCCCCTATCTTCTTCATCTGCCGTCATCTCATCTTTGATAATTGAAGCGAAATTTTTAGGAAACATTGACGGTGGCCTCTACACAAAAAATTGCTGTTCTTAGTCCAGCAGCAATTGAGGCGGTACGTTTGAAGAGTGTTATCTCTGTGGACCTTACCCTCTTAACATCCACAGCCTTCTTTTGTGCGTAGGTCATCAATCCTCTCCTATTACTGAGCCAGACAAATTCTACCAAGAGTTAATGGATTTTATATGAAATAGTGCGTACAGCCTGCACTACAGTGGCGCCTGAAAGAAAGGCGAAACAAAGGACCCGCATGGTGTGGAAGTGGACGCGTTAGCCCCAGAAAGGGTAGTAGCGCGTTCGTTCCCCAACGCAAACACTTGCGGTTCGGAGTTTAGCAAATATGTCAGCACCATTGTAGTTGTATCACACATAATACCATGCCGTGAAAATTGTAATAGGAAGTAAATAAAGAAATTTACATACTGCATACCGTCTAGTTTTCAAAGATGTAATATGCTTTGAAAGAAAAAAGAACATTGGATAAGTTGTTGTGTTCGAAAACTGAGGGAACAAAAACTTTATGATCTCTAACGTTTCTGCTACGACCTCTGTTAATGAGATAGATGTGTCGAAAAAATACTATACTTTGGAATTCTACACTCGGAAGGATGTTTTTTGTCTCGAATAAATAAGATGGCAGTGCTTAAAACTGAATCCGTTCTCTCTGCCGCTCTATCTCCTCACTCTCTCCTCTTCTCTGCCTCCCTCTGACTTTTACTTTTTCTCCGTGTCTGTCTGTGTGTCCCTTTCAGTCTATCTCTTTCAGGCAAAAGATGCGGCCGCTTTATTGGCTAATAGAGAACAAACCATTAAAATCGATTACAGTATCACAGATAAAGAACGAGCAAGTTTTAACATAAAAGATTTCATCAAAAAGCATTTCATTGCTGGTGCTGCTCGACAAAATTATGAGGTAATTTTAAAGTTACGATCGAAAGTGGTCTTTTGTATAGAGGTAGTCTTCAGAAACACGGTTTTCCAACCTGCGCATTTGCTTGGACCATAACAGGAGTCCCATGTTATATATGCATATTGATCGATGTGCTCATTTTTTCGGTGTACGAGATTCACTTGATTCTGGAACGTGCAATGGAAGCAATGAAAAACTCGCCAGTATTATTGGAATTACGCTGTCCTGTGAACATATGCGGTGATATTCATGGGCAGTATGGTGACTTAATGAGAATTTTTAATGTGAGTACGTCAGCTTACACCTTTGCTTTGAACAAAAAGTACTGAAACTCTCTATAAAACCGATTGTTTTAAAATCGAAGGTGCCGAAGTTTTTTTTCAATCTCTTATCTTTTTATAAAGGTATTTATGAAATATTACAGCGAAGTGGTTTTGTTTAGTTGATTTGATTGATGCTGATTACCGTCGCCTATCTCCTACCAGTTACCGTCTTCCATTTTTGCCACAGCTGCATGAGAAGATGTGGCCGCTTGCATCGTTTTGGATCGACCGGTTGACTAATCTCACCAATTGTTTTTCTCGCTGAGAGGATCATAGCTGCAATGTAGTAAACCTCTTAATGATTCACAGAGGCCGGCAATTACATCTGATAGAGACATAAAGTTCATCTAATCGGATTATCTTGGGTTTTTAGGAGAGGTAGAGCCTGACATTCAGCATGTGAGTGAGGCTAGAAGGCGATAAATTCTCAAGCCGCAATCAAACCCATGGAAAATATTCGTGAAAGATGCTTGCGAGATAACAGAAAGAGTGAAAAAGTTCCCGTCATAATGTCGAATCGTTCATGATTTCTTCATTTTGACATAGTACAGCTCACTATTGTAGTATTAATGTTATTTAGAATGCAGAACCCCTCATGGGCTTGTGGTTTTTAATGCCAAGTGCGCAGGCGCCTGTAGCGCAGTGCTCAGAGGCGCCCTGCAATACACATGAAATCAACCCCAGACTGCGAGGCCACCGCACCTTCCATTCCTTCGGGCTAGGCAAAAATGGCACCAAACTTGTTTGCGAGGATAGCAGCACTGGCTCGATACATCGGTAGGACGCCGCGAGTTATTGTAAAGGGCAGATATATATTCAATCACCTCCATCTTTAATGAAGTCGAATGCATGGCGCATCCCTCAGTGGTAGACCAACGCCGAGAGCGTTATCCTTTATCCTTTATAATGATAAATGCTACCGTTTAAATTGCATAAAGCTCTGACCCGTGCTAGCCAATCGATGAGTTTCGTACGTAGAGCTCTATCAACAACAAGAAGCGTTGGCATTGTCCATGAAGCCGTCTGGTACAGAAGTAAAACAACCTGCAGAATAAGTCGTTGGCGAGTATCGCCACTCCATTTCAAATTTCATTATTCACTGTAAGCAGTGTAGAGGCGATCTTCTTCATTCCATCCGAAATCTCCGTGTAAAATTGCTCCTGAAGATCCTTCAAATTTCGTCAGCATTGTTGTTGATGAATGGTCGTCTGCAGACGTACTGCTGTAAAAGCCTATTGATGAAGTTGCACTTTCATCATTCTGGAAAAGCCTTTTCTTCTGTTTATTAAACGAAGAAAGTATTCAGGCCTGCGGTCTGCCATTCAAGCATCGATATCTTTTCCTTGGCGACTATGTGGACCGTGGGCGGCATTCTTTAGAAGTTATTTTATTGCTTCTTTCACTTCGTATTCAATTTCCTCGCAAAGTCTACTTATTGCGAGGTAACCATGAGCTCTCTAATATTAACAGGTAAAGTTCTGGATCACTTATCGATTGGTTTTGATCACCGTTATTCAAAAAATAGTAACAAAAGAGTTGCCTGGTAGGCAGGATATTAATAACCGGCAATTATTGTCCATACAATGATTATAGAGGATTTTTTATTCACATCTTTAATGAAGTCATACTGTATCGAATTCTTAAGCTTCTCATCCGTTTCCAACAGTTTTTATCACTTAGAAAGTCATAGAATACAAAGCGTATGTTTTTAAACGATTTCTGCGACAAACAGAGTGACATTGAGATATATGCGAAATTCAGACCCTAGGCGAGAATCGAACCCATAATTACTCTTTTGGGATCTCACATGTTACCCATTGCTCCACTGGGGTCCTCGCCATAGCTTCTTCTCAACCAGTTTTTACCCTAACGGTGCCATCTACAACTACCCGCCAACGGGAATGATCTGGAGAGCACAAATCGGCATTGAACACAGTTTACCTGAGGCTGTAGTCAAAATCACATTTTACAACTTTTTTATTCAACGGCTATTACTTTCTCACCGCAGGATATTATCTGAAATACAAGCGCGATGCTGAGATTTTGCAGAACTCACGCCCTGGGCTGGATTCCAGCCTGCGACTATTCTTTCCAGGGTCTCACGTGGTAGCTACCTGGAATCCTTTCGTACCTAGTTTCTCGGTTTTACAAATATCCAGCCTCATTGTGGTTGCATTCCACATAATGCCTTGCTATGAAAAAAATAATAGGCAGCAAATAAAAAAGCTATAGAGTGTGATTTCTACAAGCTCCCTCCCACTCCTCAACTGTGTACCGTGTTCCTGTGTGTCGACGAGCGGTTCATCTCCCAAGATGAGGCTCCTAAGCTGAGAAGGAGCCCGACTTTTCTTTCTGGAAGCCAAGCTAAGAGTGAACCAATGCCAGAAATGACCGCTCTACCAAACTGATCGCATAGTGGCAAATCTCCTGATTCATAAAGGCGGTGACTACCAGCAGTGGTCACGAGACCTGAGGAATTCTTCTGCTAGGTTGATCTCGGGATTTCAAGAAACCACAGTGGCTAAAGCAGCAAATCTTCTGAGAATGGAAATTATGCTGGGACCTGCACAGCCCGTGAAGATGGGCCATTCAAGCAAATAACATTTCAATAACAGTCTTTCGGTAACCTCCTTTGACAATTCTCCCATTATTTCCCAAACCTTGTGACTCTTATCGATATTTGCCACGTTTTCATTTCACATATAAAATTATATGGCCAGAAAATGGTAAAGGAGTGGCGTTATCGTATAGTTGTAGTTCGTAATGAACCTGAGGCAAGAAAATACCATCGCATCCCGTCTTTAGGCGATGTGATCCTATGGTTTTTTCTTCATCTATATGCTTATCAATTTATCGGTATACAGACTAGTCATGTAAGTACGGTGATCTCAAATGTACGTGGACTTTGTGTATTGTAGGGTGTACGGCTTCAATGCGGAAATTCGTCAACGTTATCGCAATGTGGTAGAATCGAAAGCGCTCTACGATCATTTCAATGAGGTATTCGCTCAGATGCCATTGGCCGCATTGGTTTCTGGGCGAATCCTATGCATGCATGGCGGTAAGTGTCTTACTCCTCATCTTCTTATCGCTTTACCACTTCTACCATTTTCATTACCGGCTTATAGGTTTATCACCAAATCTCAACAGTCTTGATGACATCCGTAAATTACAACGTCCGCTTAGAATTGTACGCGGTTTAGCACAAGATCTTCTATGGGCAGATCCAGAAACGGGTACGAAAGGATTCCAGGTGGTTATGGCGACTCATTGCAGTAGTGCGATGCTTTAGAATCGTCTGCCACCCTGTCAGTAGTTGAATGAATTCCTAAATGTTTTCAGCAAAATAAAATACGGGCTGTATCCCATATTTTTGGTGAGGATATGGTACGTGATAAATGCAAACAGCTGAATATTGACCTGATAATTCGAGCACATCAGGTACGCATCAGACTTTATGACTACGATCTACACGAACGGAATGGCAAATGTGATCGTGTTTTGCTCCCAAAGACCGTATAGAAGAGTAGCCTTACGTAGAAGTGTATTTTTGTAATGCTTAAATTTAGTTTACTACCCATCACTTTTTTCGTGGCAGGGTAAATAGACAATAAAGGATAAAGCTCCCGGCGTTGATCAATCCCCTGAGGGATGCGCCATGCATGCGACTTCATTAATTATCGTTGGAGGTGATTGAATGCATATCTGGCCTTTACAATGACTCGCGGCGGCCTACCGATGTATCGAGCCGGTGCTGCAATCCTCCCAGACAAGTCTGGTACCAACTTACCCATCCCGGAGGGATGGAGGGCTTGGTGGGCCATGGGAGCAGGGATCGATTCCACGTGTGTGTCGCAGTCCAACCACTACGCCACACACGCCCTATGGCAGGGTATTATGTGAAATACAACCACTATGATGCTGAGATATTTGCAAATCTAAGAAGTTTAGTGCCGATTCGTGTTCCCCCATACCATTCCCGTTAATGGCTGATTGCTTATGGAACCAATAACGTAAAAAAGAGAAATGCCAAACATGGGTCTCGGTGTTGCAGTGGATAACATGCGAGCCTCCGGAAAAAGCTAATCCCGGATTCGAATTTAGATGGGGTCGGAGTTTTGCAAATATCTCAGTATCACTGTGGCAACATTTTGTAGTGCAGTGTAACAATTGACTATATCTGACTTAGATTTTATGCTATATTTTCTTTGTAACACCGGATGATTACGGTGATAAGTTTGGTCTTATCATGAAGCCCACCTTGCTTGAGATTTTGAGATAGCAATCATAACGATTAACATAACGAGCAATGATTTTTTAACAAGTCATATAAGCCACTCTATTATCTATTAGTAGATTCGAACTGTTCAGTTATCGGTAATTTCAATAAGAATCTTTGAATCATTTCCACCTTCTTTTCATTTTAGGTGGTCGAGTTTGGTTATGCGTTCTTCTGTGGACGTTCCTTGATCACTGTCTTTTCGGCCGCTCGATACCACGAAGAGCTCGTCAATTATGCAGCTGTCGTTAAGGTATGATGCCACAGTGATGCGTTAAAGATGACCTCCTCGGAGTTCCATAGCGTATTTTTTTAATGCGAAGATGATCTGTGAAAAATGCGGTAATGGAGATTAGCTTTTTTTACATATCGTCGTGTAATTAAATGCTTAAAACGGGATGCACAAAAGACTGAATGATGAGGACAGAAGTATACGACAATGACTACATGGACACCTGGATAGTTGAATGGCCGGTTTTCACTGATTGCGTGGACCCCAGAGCAATTTTCATCCTCCGGTGAATTGCTGGTTTAGCCATTGTGGTTCCGTGGTGTCCCTGAGGTCAGGCTAAATCCTTCCTCAGGACGTCCCTAGCCCAGGTAGTCGCCGGAAAGATTTGTCACCATGCGACTAATTTGATACCAGGATGGTGTTGAATCCTAGTATCGGTTTATTCTTAGCTGGACTTCCGAATGGAAGCGTCGGTCTCCTTCTCAGCTTGGGAGGCTCAGCTGGGAAGATGAACCCCCACTGTACATCGCTGGACAACACCCAAGAACACTTTCCAAGGACGATGAGGCGGTAAACCGTTGGTAAGACAACGGATAGATGGAAAACGAATCAAAATGGTTAAGCACTTTACTGCAGCGGCGTGAACAACATGAGTGTGTGTAGAATCAGATCTTTCAAGGGAAACCATCAATCACTTCTCGTACCCAATAAATCGCATTCAATTTTTTCGCTCACTGCTCCTTCCATCACGTTGCTATGCTGTGCAGATGTGGGTTGATAACTTGCTCTTGTATCACGGACAGTGTCTGGCAAAAATGTTCCGGAATATAATGGAAGCACACAACATGAAGTTAGGCTAAGCACCATTGACCTACGTTTGACAATTATCTCGTCCACAGGATTCAGCGAAGTGCATATCGATAGCGAAACATACATGGTTCAATAATGTGAGAAGAGGAGCTGACAAAGAGTATATGACAGAAGCGATCACATTGGCACCAAAATCATCCAGACGTTTTCCTGGGCGACCACTTACAAGATGGGGAGACGTGGTTGTGGTTGATGTTAAGCAGCTGTATTTGCGGGTGGAAACTACTTATGAATAGAGGAGAGGTACTCTTTGGTGTATTCGTAAACGGAGCAAGTCTTCGCCACGAACGATGATGATGAAATAAGTGGAGAATGTGTTAGAGCCTATGTGATTATTGCAGGTGGTCCGTTCAGTTGCTGATTAGAATTCACCACGGCTATGATTTAGCCGCATTGTGAATTTCAACCTTTTATTCAGCGTTTAAGAAGCTCCATGGAATGATAATTATATAAGCGTTAAAAAGAGGATATAAGGAGTTCATAACTGGCGCTAAAGACGGTACGGAACAATAAGGGAAAAAGGGGAAATAAGGACATTCCAAAAGTGGGACCGTGCAGTCCTATTTGTATGGATTGGAAAGAAAAGTGTTCTCAACTCATGAACATTAATGATTTTAGGTGGATGCAAGCTTGGAGCTGTCATTTGTTCAGTTGAAGCCACAGGAATTCGAGAAGGTTCGCAAAGAAATGGAGCAGAAACACGACGAAACTGGTGATCCAGGCGAAGAACAACCGCCACCATCAGGAGGAGCGCCATCAACGCCCGCCGCCCCTAATGCTAATCCGTCGTAGCTGAACATTATACGTGTGTTCTCAAACCAATTAGAATTAAGTATTGCCTGCTACAACATACTACCGGTAAACTGCAATCTGCATGGGTTGTTAAGCATAGCATTAAATAAAACATTGAAAGTCTTAGTACAGCTTAGTTGCTTTGTAGTGCTATAGATTTACGATGACCGAACTCGTGTGGAAATCGTGTTCTTGAAATTTATAGTTTTTTTTGGTAGATAAAAAGAATAAAGTGTTCGGTATTGATCTTTTCGCTGAAGGATTCAACATGTATTCGATTTCATAGAGCATCATAGCATCTTAGTACAGCTTAGTTGCTTTGTAGTCCTATAGATTTACGATGAGGTGAATGAATGCGAATCTGGGTCATACAATGACGTGCGGTGGCGAACCGATGTGTGCAGTCAATGCTGCCATCCTCAGTACTTACTTTGATACTTAGATGGCCCGTATTCGCTGGTTCTGCGGGCTCCAGCATAATTTCCATTTTTCGGGAGTGTTGCTGGTTTAACCATTGTAGCACCTGGAGTCCGTAGCGAAGGTCCGCCACAGGTCGTCACCACCACAGCAGTCGCCGCCCTTGTGGATCAGAGGGAGATTTGCCACCACGCGACTAGTATGATACCAGGACGGTGGTGGATCCTGGTATTCGTTTACTCTTAGCTAGGCTTCCTGATGGAAACGCTAGACTTCTTCTGAGCTTGGGAGGCCCTGCCAGATGGATGAATCGCTCCGCTGTAAATCGCAGTCCGACACCCAGGAACACGTCCCAGCCACGATGGGGCGGTAAACGGTTGAGAGGTTAACAATGTAGTTAATAGCAAACACGAATAGTATAGGAAACATACGATAGTGTAGAAAGTAGGGACTTTTTGAGAAATAGTAGCTACAGGGGGTTTCATTGCACCAAATGGCTATACACTGTGCATTCCTCGTTCCTTTCTCGTATTTCTTCATAAAATTTTTTGTTTTCTTCAGCCTAGATATCGTGTATGCCTTTATGCATATGATATATATATATATATATGTCGATGAGTCGACCAACTGATGAGGCAGACATAATGCACACATTATTCAATGTTTTTTTTCTTTTTCATTTTTTGTCATTAAGTTTTTCATCTACCTCTCAAACTTGTTACATATTGCAAGATCCTCACTTTAAAGCTAACAAAAATCTCGGCGTGGCCTCTAAATAAGTTGGGCGGGGTTATACAGGACCTTCTTTGCAGAAAGTGTAAATATAACACAATACAATATATATATATATGTATATATATAGATAAAGATAATGTTGTCGGTATGCTAACATTTCCTGACGGGTGTGTCACCATGTATTCGGCTCCACTAAGCATCGTTTGGAGCTGATTAAATGCATATCTGGCCTATACAGTGACTCGTAGTGGCCTTACGATGTGTCGAGCCAGTGCTGCGATCCTCCCAGACAAGTCTGGTACCAATTTGCAGACCCAGGAGGGGATGGAAGGCTTGGTGGACCATGGGCTCGGGGATCGATTCCCACGTGTATGTCGCAGTGGCGCCTCCAACCACTGCGCCACATACGCCTCTTTATATATATATATATATATATATATACATACACATATTTATCGTTGAAAATATAACGTATCCGCTTGTTCTTAAAATTGTTTCCGCCTTTCGATTTTCTATGGCTATATTTTGATTATTTTCTTCTTCATTGTTACATCCATGACGATGCCTACGTCAGTGATGTTCCACAAACCCTTACCACTTAAAAATATCTCTTTTTTTACGATGCAATAAAACTTCGCATTGATCGTTCTTGACGAATTACAGCAGACCTATTTTAGTGCTCTCAACACCAACAATCTTACCTTTGGACTGAAGCAGACGAACAAACTCGTCTGGAAAAACAGTGTGCTGTTAAGTGCAATGTGATTATAATCACTTCCCTCGGCTGACATTAGCTGTAACATCTGTGTTTAGATGGTAGAGCTCGTTTATTTAACCAAATGTTGTTCAAATTGTATCCCTTCCTTTATTCCTTACTTTATTCCCAATATTTTATGGCTACGTATGTACGTCAAACTTACCGTATTCCCAAAAATGCCCCTACAAAGTTACCATAATATTGTAGATAATACGATCAAGAATTACCGCAAAGCACAAAGAAGAAGGAGATACAAGTCGTTTATCAGAAACAGTTAAAACCACCGAAATTAATGAATACCATTGAAAATGTTCGATAGAATTTCACATAGTGAACAATAAGAAATAATATGCCATCGTATTCATTTGTTCTTCTTAGGACTTCGAAAATTATGAAGAGATCCTGAGGGCAAAATGTGACTGATCGATTCCCCATTGGAAGCCTTGTTAAATGTTTTTGTACAGTCATCAAAACGACAGCTATGATTTGCTGGGACACGTAGAGCTCAGTGTAACTCGTCCGATGGAGGAAAAATAACATGACCACAATGCAACTATGTAGGGTAGGTACTTTTTTAATCATAGTACTAGAAGCTACAAATACAGTAGAACAATCGAGTATTCAAATCGATCGAAATACGATGATGTTGGATGCGACAAGACGAAGAACTAATTAATTTTGCTCGCTTTCGTTTAAAAATTCTGATTTTAGAAGGATTCGTCGTCATCATCATCATCGTCGCAGGCGGGATTCACATACGAGGATTTATCGTCCTTCGATGGAATAGACGCTAACCACGGCGCATCAAAATCCTGATATTTCGGTGCCGGAAGCCATACCTTAATTGAAAAGGCCTAAAGTTAAAGCGTATCTATTGACTGGCAGCTTCGATTGGCATTGATTGATAACAGGGAAAAGAGGTAAGAGTACGGTAGGAAGAAAACCAACCCAATCGAATCGTGGAAAAACTTCCATGGCAGCGAAACAATAATAGAACTGAAATTTATAAGGCGTTTAGTGCTTAGAATGTTATTTCAGTGATAGACAACCCAAGTAGTTGTTAAACGCGCTGTTACCAAGTAACCTGATGGTTTTATCGCAATATGAAGCAGCTAGAACTCGAACGAACGAGTTTGTTCATAGAAGCAGTGCCCTATTGCACTACACCATGTATACTTACATACATACTTTGCTTGTTGGATACTGAAGCTGATAACTTACTAGAAACAGCATCGCTATCATGTAAATTGTTGCCAGAATCACAGAAGAGCTGATCGAGATAACATTAAAACCGAACGTCGTACTCATCCATTCGTAGAGAAAGAAGAAATTAATGGCAAGTATCACTATCGTTGCCATCAACGAAAAAATCTGCTGAGGTCTGAATGTAATACTTATTCTATGATTATATCATCTTTTAAAGGAAACAGATGAAAGGGCGGGGCGTAAACGAGGAAATTTAGCCCTTAGGATTACTAAATGATTTGGGCAAAGTGAAGCAGCAAGCTTAAGTGGCTATTTACCAGTGGCTTAACGTGACTGATAAATACTGCCCACTTGTTATAGCACATTTCTTCATACCTAGAGGATAGATACTAACATGCATCATGCAGTCACGATGAGGGATTTCATGGCTTTTCTAATTCAAAAATATAAACCAATAAATCGATAAGAAGACGACCTTGATGCTCGAAAAGTGAACATCACACGTTTGTCAGAGACGAATGTCAACACGGGTAGTAAGGCGAACGGCAACTGTATCATCTGGAAGATCACAGTTCGATAACTATTAGAATTTTACGAATCGACAACAACTGGAGCTCATCATATAAACAACTAGGGTTAGCCATCCACTGATATGGAAAGACTCATCCTTACTGTGATAACATGGGCTCACTTGTACACAATTAAGAAAATCGTTCAGTCCTGTGATGTGTTCTATTCCGCGGCTGAATATTGTCACCAGCAACGTCGGTGCCATTGCCAATGTTCTGGAATACAGTAAGGTTAACTGTATAGATTTTTGTTGTAATACACTTTTGTTGCATCCAGTAATTTTACGTGAAGTTAAGGAGAAACTGCGCTATAACAAGTGTTAGAGGATATAGGATAAAGTGACCAGTGCTGTTCAATCCTTTAGTAACCATGCATTCGACTCCATATCAAGCATCTTATAGGTAGTCAAGTGCATAACTGGCGTATACAGTGACTTGCAAGAGCATACCTAGTATCAGTTCAGCCTCTTTTATCCTTTAAGATATGTCTAATAGCAATTTAATAAAGCAAGAGAGATTAAGAGCTTGGTTGGGTTAGGAAGCGAGGTCGAACCAAAAACATGTGTGCGTTGCAGTGCACATCTAACCTCTACTCTACGCCCATCTTCGGAAGAAGTAGTACATACTTCGCAGTATGGCAGATATTTAGAAACTCAGGAATAAATTGCCACCAATACAACTGGAGGAGTTATTATTTCTGCGGAAAAACGGCTAATTATGCGTGACTTTTGGGACATCTTGAAACTATCAACAGTATTGCGAAATATAACTTTAATGATGCTGAGATATTTGCAAAACTCCGACCGCAGGTGTCTACGGTGGGGAACGAACGCGCTATTGTCCTTTCCGGGGAGTAGCGCGCTCACCCCCACACCATGCGAGTCCTTCGTTTCGCCTGTCTCTCAGCTAGTTTTATTGATCTTTTGCTATCAGTAATCACCCGTCAGCGGGATTGATCTGGGGGGCCCAAATCGGCAACGAACCCAGTTAACGGGTGAACACGCTGACGGGTGATTGCTGATGGCAAAAGATCAATAGAACTAGCTGAGAGACAGGCTGAAACGAAGGACCCGCATGGTGTGGTGGTGAGCGTGCTACTCCCCGGAAAGGACAATACCGCGTTCGTTCCCCACCGTAGACACCTGCGGTCCGGAGTTTTGCAAATATCTCAACATCATTAAAGTTATATTTCGCAATACATACTCTGCCGCTAAAAAAGTTTTACGATTGCACCAATCTGTATACGTGTCACACAATGAAATTTATCGTACCAAAGCAAATGGTCGACTGAAAAGAAAACCTTAAATCTGGGGCGGTTGTTGGTTGAAGCCAAGGATTAGAAATCTTGGGCCTAATGAAAAAAATAGAAAAATAAAAAAACAAAAAGGACAAAAAACAAAAAAAATAGGATAAAAAAACAAAATAAAATTAAAAAAAATAAAAAAATAAGACTAAAATAGAAACATTGAGTTGCTATTAAGATTTGCATAATTCACCGACCTCGTCACAAGAACCCGCTTCCAACGTGGCAGTTTGATTTGAACAAAACCCTGAAGAAATAACACATTCGACTAGGATTGTTGAAGAAATCACATGCACAGAGACACTGACACTCCCTATACTCACTGACGTACTCATATATGAGCAAATATATATATATATATATAAATATGCTACAAATTCATGTACATACATATATATACATGTATATGTAAAGGCACACATGCACATACACGGAGTTCAAAAACGGCGAACCTCCATGGCGAATTGTCCGGCATAGGTGCCGGTCATGGTGGACGATTGACCAGCAGCCAAAATTCCAATGGCCCACACATAAAGCGCACCGACACCGAACGTACAGCCTACGATCTCAGTCTCATGCTTTCTTTAAAATCTTATAACGGTTTGAATACATTAAATAACACGTTTTTGCATGTTGTCATATAAAGTCGTTAATGTAATCTCCTTGCGTTGGGAGAAATCACTTGTAACGATACAAGGAACAGCAACTGTTTGAAACGGCCTTTTTTGTTTCTCTTTGTGATCGGCAGAACATAAATGACCGTGCGCACTGGTACCAATGCGTGTACGGAAGGATAGAGTGGGTCGCGTGCAGTGATTACAATGCGTTTTTTAAGGCTTTCTTTTTTAAAATTCGCTTCTGTGTCTTACTTTCGATATCCTATTGACATTACGCCCAATATAGATGCTAGGTCATATATGGTTCACAAAAAACCGTCTCCTACATTTAGTAGTTCGCAGAAAGCCTTTTCCGAACCAGTTTTTCACATCATACTGCACGCAGTGAAGAATTAGGCGCACCCACAAAGCGGGGTTTTGGATCTCCAACGTTAAGACATTTAGTTGTGAACGAAAATGAGTGAGTGCTGCATCCAGAAAGTGTTTCTCTAACCTAGAAATATTCCAGCGTGGAAGATATCGCTCTCGGCTGGCTCGGTATTATTTTCAAAAATCACTTTGTAGAAATCCGGCATCTGATTGTCGATAGTGTAGCAGTCGTGTCTCTGCAACAGTTCAAATACTTACTTATTTACTTGGATACTTGGACAGCCCGTCCTCCCGGCCTCACTAATTGTGCGGGCCCAGCATATTCTCCATTTTTCGGATTTTTGCTAGTTTAGCCATTGTGTTTCTCTGGAGTCCCGAGGTTAGTCTGGCCCACGTCGTCAACACCACATGCAGTCGCTGCACTTGTGAATCAGAGGGAGATTTGCCACCGTGCGACTTGTTTGATACCAGGACGGTGGTGGACCCTGGTATTGGTTTACTCTTAGCTAGGCTTGCTGATGGAAACGCCGGACTCCTTCTCAGCTTGGGTGACGCTTCCGGGGATGAACCCCCCCGCTGTACATCGCAGCCCGATATCCAGGCAGGAATACCTGCCAGCCACGATGACACGGTAAATCGTTGGGAGGACGTTTCAGATAACTGATATAAATAAGAATGGTACCATATCTTTGATTGCATCGGGCAAATAACAATTATGTTAATAAACAACAACTTTATAATTCTTTCAAAGACATGTTCATAAACGCCTGAGTGTAAATTTAGTTTGGTACTTCATTAATCAAAACATCTAATAACGATTGTATTATTGTGGTTTAATGTACTGTTCGTGCAGTTTTCCATGCAGAGCATATTTCAAACATACCACGTCACCGTTCGTCTTGTTATAGAGTCCTTCGGCAAACACAGCAACAACCAGAACGTTGATCCAAAATGAACAGAACAAGGCGAAAAATGACTCGATGAAGTAGTACTTGTTCGCCTCGCTGACCTTCGACATCCTAGTTCGATCGATAGAGCGACTCTAAAAAACACTTGGAAAAGCATATTACTAATTATTATAGAAAATTTTTTTGTTTCTTGCGCGAATTACAAACCTAGCCTCTTACTCAGATTCCATTCCACATGTTGGACTGGTGTACTGTTTTCTCCCTTTTTCAAATGTGTTTCAGGTGAGTTGCAATGGTGTACTATTTGAAACAGTATGAGCCGTCACTACGAACTGCGAGTTAGGTGAAGACACCTGCAGGCACCGCTATGTCTTTGTGGGTTTCTTCGCCTTACGGGCCATATTCCGTTGAAGACAACGAGATGCGAAGACAGCTGGAAGACGATGAGACTAGGCGCGAACTAACTGAGTTGCTGGTTTATTGCCACCTCAACATCGATGACCACGTGCACATAGTTGTCTACTGTGAACGACCTCCTACGGATTTCAAATTAGTTAACAAAAATGGGCTGGGCTGTTCTGAAGGTTTGTCAGCTCCTCCAGCTGCACACGCATAGGAAGGAGTTGTCTAAAAAGCCAGGTGAGAGGTGTGAGAACTGGAAACCTACACGCGCTGCTTAATGTTGGCGCTGTGAGAATTCTCTTCAGTTCATTTGAGAACGAAACAACACGCTACAAAGTACACCTACATTAACTGTTCTGGGAAAAAACAATGAAATTTAAACTGTTGCTGGACGACGGACGTATCTACCCCAATGTCTAGATAAAGAATCTCTGTTGAATGGCGGTTGCGGTGGAGTACGAGCAACTAGGACGAGCTCTAATCAGTCTCCTCTACGAAAGTACTAAGTACTGCACAGCAGGTGACACTAATGATTTATCAACAGCTGGAATCGCCTTGCTGAGAAATAGTTCTAGACTGCAGTTACTTTTTATTTAGTGCCTATTCTTTTTTAACGGCAGAGCACGATGTGAAGTATAACCACAATGATGTTAAGATATTTGCAAAACTCAGCATCGCAGGTGTCTGCACAAATCACGTATGGTGAACATAAATCGGAATCGAACCTAGTTAAGCCGAAGTTGTAGCATAAATCGCACTGTAGATCACTAGATCAATTCCGTTGATGGGTGATTGCTGATGGAACCTTCAAAACGCGACTGAGAGAAAGCCGGAACGATGGACCCACATGGCGCAGTGGTGAAGGTGTTAGCCCTAGGAAAGAGCAGCGTGTTCGGTCACTACCGTAGAGACCTGCGGCCCGGATTCTTGCAAATAACTCAGCATCATTGTGGTTATAGCTCCACACTTTCACATCTTGCTTATGGCCTGGTACTCGTTACATCTGACTTCCAGTTTTTGTGAGCTATAAAAAGTTGCTCCATAGCAGGTGCATCGTCAAAATTAAAGACTTTATGTCGGAACTCTAGTGGTTCTTCGAATATGAAAGCCCAGTCCTTAGGGTGGAGTTTCCAGTCTCCGTTTGCGCATTAGGTTTTTGTGATTGATAAATATGGTGAACATCTTGCAGTAACTCCCACATCCGACTTTCTATTAACCTCGGCATTGATTGAATTGAAGTAGAAAGAATTATAGTGAACAGTTCCTAGATTGTTTTTGTTGAAGTGTTTTTGAACTAAATTTGGGAAATACTTTGACGAGTGCCGAATGAAGGTAGAGATTGTGTGGCATAATCACCGCTCCGACGATTGACACACCTTGCAGGAACTGGGAAGGACCACAATCGGTGCACCACGGTACCACCATACCGGTGAATAGTGAGCCCTGAAATGAATACCATAGCGCTTAGTTTCAACACTAAGGATGCGAAAATAGGAAACTAGGAAACCGAAAGGGCATACATCTAACGACATCCGATAGTACCTATTTTGCTGTTTCTGTTATTGCAAGCATATATCCTAGAATCTTTAGGCTGGCGTACCCGCCTTTTTCCAGAAGTTTATAGCGAAACTTTGGCTTAGCCCACGTGGATCGAAGAGAAAAATGTACGCTGCCTAGCAGTCACATCTTTGGCAAGTCTTCGAGTAAAAATGCACTTTATGAATTTCTGAACGCACATGGCAGTTTAAGTCTCAGGATTTGACCATTCGCTGTGGTGAGAGAGAAGGCAATGGAGAAAACGCCAGTACGTACTTTCAAGCCAAGAACCGATCTTGATGCTTTGCTGCTTCACTAACTCTCTATCCTTACTCTAAGGTTTAGGCCACTACTGTATAACTGTTATATCTCCACTTCAATTACTGGGGGCCTATGGCGCAGCGGTTAGAGGTGCTCTGCAATACACTTGAGCCCGACAACACATCCCAGACTTACTAAGCCCTCTATCCCTGCAGGGGTCGGCAAATTGGCCACACTCTCTCTGGGAAGATAGCGGCACCTACTCGATACAACGGTGAAGCACTGCAAGTAATTATATAGGCCAGATGTTCATTCAGTGACATCCAATGATGTTTGATGAGGTTGAATGCATGGCGGATCCCTTGGAGGTTAATGAAAGCCGAGAACTTTACTTTATCTTTTATCCTCTATGCTTCTTGTACTACTAAGCTTTTGAAAGTTCTTCAAGCACGACTGAGACTACTGTTTTACAAAATTCGTTTTCCATTAAACCATGTAGTACTTTTTGCTTTAGGTATATCATTTCCAGAGTGCCAACAAGATCTCGAGAACGTCAAAATTTACTGGAATGTTAACCAGAGTGGGGACCGTAATGTATATATTGTATGTTTTGCATGGATCCATTGAGAATACAAATAAGGTTAGTGTTAGCGCCATCGTTGCCGACGATTGCCTTGGAATTTTTTTTGAAAAAAAAAACTGATTTGCTTCCATAATGTGAAAAAATCCGCTACTTGTTTTAATTACCATAACTATTAAGTCTGACTGTCTAACTATTATTAACTCCCAACGGCTTACCGCCTCATCGTGGCTGGGAGGTGTTCCTGGACGTCAGGCTGCGATGTACAACGGGGGATCATCCCCTGGCAGGGTCTCGCAAGCTCAGAAGAAGTCTGGCGTTTCCATCAGGAAGTCTAGTTAAGAGTAAACCGATACCAGGATCGACCACCGTACTGGTATGAAAGTCGCATGGTGGCAAATCTCCCTCTGATCCACAATGGCTGTGACTGCCTCTGGTGGCGAAGACCTGAGTCAGATTTTGGCCTGGCTGACCTCGGCATTCCAGGAAACGATAGTGGCTTAACCAGCAAATTTCCCAAAAATGGAGATTATGCTGGAGCCCACATAACTGGTTAGGACGGGCCGTCCAAGTACCGATCATCAAGTAAGTAGGTAAAAAAAGCAGAATGAGTCTACCATTGACGGTTTGCTCTTTGCAAATTCATAACCGAACGCCGCGGCCATACAAGCGATAAGAAATGCAAAAAACGCTTCGAATTTCCTCACTCCATATCTTTCCAGAAAGAGGAATGTGAACGTGTCGCAAACTGTTATAAGCACACCTGCCCATAGAGGAATTCTGAAAATTACATTTTTGAGGAATCGCTTTCTCCTTGATAAAGTCTATATAAGAGAAAAAATGGCATAGGTTCGTCATAGATCAATCCTCGGGGCTCAGAGGCCATGCATACGATTCCATTCGTAGCATAGTGCAGGTGAGTGAATGCATGTTTGGTCTCTACAATGGTTTGTGGTTTCCTACTGACGCAAAATGTGGGGGTTTTTGTCGACGAATCTGGTACGAATTTTCCGACCCCATAAGAATGGTGGCGTAATTGGACCCGGGTGTACGGAGCAGTGACCATGTGTGTACTTCAGTGATTTTCACACAACTGCCCTACACGAATCCCTAAGAGGTCCACATAGTATAGATAAGTGAACAGATAAAATAAGAAAGAAATCAATAAGACGGGTAACGATGATTGTACCAAAAACTTTCAAAAAATCCTTTTTTCTTATTGGCTACATCAGGTTCTAGGAGGCTCCACCTTCTCTTTTTCACTCAGTTTTATTTTAGATTGTTTTTGGTGTTTTGGAAATTAGACCTTCTACTTTTTATGCTTGTTCTTGGAGAGAGATAAGACTGAGTGACTGACTGCACTATCTCAGATTAGATATGGAACTGATTTGTCTGAGAGCAACCTCGAATCGCCTCCCGTGTTGTCGCAAAAGTAAACTTGTGTTGTTTTCTGTGTTCTTTTCAATATTCCTTGTTTTGAAATGGAATTTCATGTTTTATATTCATGCCTTCTCTTTCTTGAACCATAAAGTTCACTCTCAATTTCATGTCAAATTTTTTGTACGAATTCAAACTCAGAGCCGATGACAGTCGTACGGTAGGACGGTGATTTATAAAGTTTTTGCATCGAAATGGAAGTCGTAAGAAAGAAAAAGAATATAGGATACGAACAGCTAAATGATTTCTGCACGACAATCTCGGCGAAGTTTTGCACAGAGGTGAACGAAGATGAAGCACCGAAAGATTTGCCGAAGTCACGTTTGAAGAGAGGGTTATGATGACCTCGTTGTGCCTGGAAGATGAGATCATCTATTGACTCTCTGACGCATCTAACTTCTTCAATTCAGACGGAACCAATCCATTGCTGAAGCACTGCTAGACGACTGCTGATTTTTCATGCATTTCGACAATTATTGGCTGAGAAAGGGAAGTCGGTAGTGATTTTGTCCATTATGCGGATGGCGCAAATATTCAAACGTTACTTCGACCCGGCCTTGGGCTCACCAATCCTTTCAATCTTTCAGTGTCAGGAAATCGGTACAGGTCTTCTCTGGAACAAGCTCACTACTTCTAATTCACGTGGAAACGCTCTAGCACGGCCACCTCGAGGTTCAAGGGAGAATCGACTCGACTAGCACTCAATGACATTAGTGATGAAGGCGAAAAATTCCAAACCAGCAGCCAAATCCACGCACGAAGAAACAAAAACTTCCGTTTGTGGTGGATGAGAGAAAAAGAATCGAATGCCAGCCTCCGCACAATGTAGGACATTTGATGTCAGGTCATGTAATAAAAGTAGTAGTAATAATGTAAATGTTTCAACGAGTTTCATTTTGATTATTGAAGTTCTCTGTGAACTAAAATACAGGATTCCAGTGAAAGGTCAAAAACCAACTGTAGTTTTACGACAATTCAAAACCTACTCAGTCAATTTATGGGAGGTGTTCAGGGGAACCATCGCATACACCAACAGAATTGCTGGTGGACAAGCACCTTACATGCGTAATCCCCGCCCGCTATCTTGAGATGCGCTACGTAACCTAGCGGAAAGTGATTTTTGAGCCCTCCGTAACGAGGTGTTGTCTTTTCTAGTGTTAAAAATTACTAGAAATAAGAAAAAACACTGACGCTTTGTTGAGGTCTCGGGACAGACTAAATGGTAACGTTTGTCAGCAACCAGTAGCTATTGAATAAAACGTGACATACTTTGCATCGGAAAGCAGATAAAGTGAGATTGCTGTGCCAATAACTTCTTGCATATCAGAGGCGATGATCGCTATCTCAATCATAATCCACAGAATCAGTCGCGGCCATTTTGGATAGTACGAATGAGCAATCTGAACAGTTTTCATCGGATTGAAAATATTTACATCACAAATAAATCCACAAAATTCTGGGCATTGATAGTATTATGAGAAGAATGCTATCAATTGTCATCATTTTATGAGACATTTGCACTTTTTCTTTCCCTGAAAAGCCGCTTTGTTACAAACAACTGATAACAACTTTTTATTGCGCTGAGTTATGACCGCACATCGCCGCGGTTGCCACGGAGCAGTGTCGTAAATAGGTATTGATTGATCTCGGCGAAATCGCCATTACAACAAAACACATTAACTAAATAAGAGTTGATTAATTGTGATGAATTCATAGAGGATGAAGGAAAAGAGTGAGTTGTCTAAAAAATCATTTTACAGCTGAATAAACCGTGACTATTCAATCAAATGTTTAGTTATTTTTAGGCTATTTAGATCTTCCTTAAGCGCGTTCGATCGACTAAACGCATGAATTGGAGTAAGAAAAAGTGTATGCGACCACGAAATGAATGTTTTCTACTATAAGAAACCACCTCTGCCATATGTTTTCCAGAAACAACACCGAGACGAGCGGCAAGTCGTTGAAGAAGAAGACCAAGCACATGTGCCAGCAACAGCACCCAAATAAGCTTAAACTGTGCCACAGCTCCTGACTGAAGATCACTTTCAACATTGCCCGGATCCAAATAGGCGATGCTCATCAAAAGACCGGGACCGGTGAATCTCCATAAAATTCTCCAACTGAAGCAGGTATTTGGCTCATCAGGTATGTCGACTTTGATGTCATAGGTGTCTTGAGCGATTTTCGCTTCTTTTTTATCCTTCTCGACGGACATCTGCCACAAAGAGTACTGAAAACACGAAGAAATTGCATAAATTTTTTACATATATGACACAGGTTACCACCTAGAACACATTAAATATTTTTCAGATTGTTTTCTTCTTAGCACAGAATCGGAAATGATCAAAAGAAGCGAAAAAAGTGTACTATTAGAGGGAATGTTGACTGTACGTTAGTTATAACCAGAGTGGGTGGATGGCATTCTATTCTTATCCTCGTCCTGCCAAGGGCACGAGATGATAAGACATTTTGTCGTGGTTGTGACTAGTTTCAGCAAAAACGTGGAGCGATGCATGACAAAGCGTTCGGCGCTGACTTAGGGGGATGCCATGCATTCGGAACAATTCGTAGAGAAGTGACTGAATGCATCATGTGTGGCTTATCATCTGCGAATGCTTGACGGCGCGTGGCTAGGGGCTACCGATATATCAGATCAGTTTTTTTTGCCCTCTCAAGCAGTTCTGGTAGCAATTTCCAACCCCAAAGTAAGGGGAAACTTGGTCTACTCGGAACGGGGAATTGAACCCAGAAACCCGTGTCTACTGCTAGAAATCTCTTAACACTGGTTGCTCTACATTCAGAAACCAGTGAATGTTCTAACTTTTCCAATTTGAAACAACTTTATGGATTACTCCTAAGAATGACCAAAATCATCTGTAAATAAACACTTTTAAATGACTCGTTTTCTACCGTTTTGAACAAATCATGACTGTTCAAGAACAAAGAGAGTCATGGAAAAGAAGCCAAAACACAAAAACGATCTACAAAAATAACCCAAATAGCAAAAACGAACGAATCATCTTTAATATATTCACATGCGTTCTGCTTTGCGAATAACTGAATACATGAGGATTTGAGAGCTCAGTAAACTTATAAGACAATCTCGACCCCATCACGCTAATCGCATTTTTGCTTTAATTATGAATGTCGTTAAATTTTGGTCGAGTCGATTTTCCGTGGAATCTTGAGATAGCAGTGCCAAGGCGTTTCCACATAGATTAGATGAAGTGGGCTTGCCTCTAACAACTCCGGTACTAATTTGCCGATCCCGAAGCAATGATAGGTTTAGTGGCCCCGGTGTAAGGTCGAGCCAGTGACTGTTTAGGTTGGGCCATCCGTATAACGGAAGGGGGACCACTACCTCTGCATTATCCCTTCTCTTTGTCGTGCTCTATTAAGTTTGAAATGCCAGTATTTGCAACCATACAAACGTTATAGGAAATGTTGAGTGAGTTTCCAGAATAATATGAAGTTGGGTTCTTTTACATCCATTAATTGGGCTGGTATTTTAATAAATCGACAACAAATACATTGTAAACCATTTTTTCATTTAACCTCTTTATGAATGATCAATGCACATTCTTTCACTAGTAACAAACAACTATTCCAGACGGTAGTAGCAAAAGAAAAAGGACCGACGGAAAAGGTAGTTTTAGATGGGGAAAGTAAAGACTGTAAAATGTCTCTTCTGTTTATTATCAGCATTGTCTTCGAATTAAAAGGCAAAGTTGACATGTGCCTATCGTGAATTCCTAAAAATGCACACGTCATTTACGACCATGCGACCTCACCTGGACGAGATATCGCGTCCGATGATGAGAGTTGGTCCTTCCTGGAAAAATACGGAACGTTCGGATAGCGCTTAAATTCACGGTCGTAAGATGATTAAGTTGTATATGACCATAATGCTTGGTATTATTGTATGCTTGAATGTGCACTATGGACCGTATGCATTGGTAACCATGCATTTGCTTTTGAAGCAATTATTTTGCAGAAAAAAGTCTACTTGTTGCACTTTCCGTATGCATTTAAGAGATTATCCAGCACAGATACGGCGCCAAACATGATTGGTGAAAAGATATTCTCTAAAAGTAAAAGTTTACAAAAAAAATCATCCTTCAAGCGAATTTCTCGCCACAAACAGCATATGGTGGATAGTTAAGCGCGGGCACCTACATCTTAGTAACGGTTATGCTAAAAGCGAACCAGCTTAGAAATTGGTACATCTTCAACTTCTTTGGCTTGTTGTTTTATTTCTGCCTACAGCGGCTAAATGTAGCAGCGGTGGACGGGGTTGTGTTACCCTTGGAAAGATGATCAAGCGGGTCTTTTGCTTCCATTCTTTACCACATCGTCGATCTTGTCGTAAGCTCCTCCAACTGCCCATTTACTTCCTCCAGATGAGACTTAGAAGTAACTCGCTCATCATGTTGACTTACCGGTAGAGATATGCGTAACTGGAACATTCGGTGGTATTCGTTATGTTGACACATCCTTACCGCATGAACATCGACTTCTTGTGATTCGATCGAAAACTAATCTTTCCATAAGCACTGTCGAAATCGGCCACCAGGGATTTCCCTTGGTCAGTGCTAAGTGGTTTAAGAATGGTAAACCATCAACAAAGGGAAGATGGTGTAGGTGTCGGTCAACGACTTTCACCTTAGTCTAATCGTTTTTCCCACAACGGTTTGAATTTCTGAATTTGTTTTCATAAGCTGACTTTCCTTCCGTTTTTCTTCGCTGTAATGTTTTCGGTTACGAGACGTGACAATGGTGATATCCTAGCGGCTGGCGACATTCTCATGCATATGGGATGCCATGGCAATTTCGCACCATCTGCCAGTATTCGTTCCGAACTTCGCATTCAAACAAGCTAACAGGCCATTTAACTGGATCCTTGCGGCTTTATACAGATTTCTTTTTGCCACACTTCTGGAGCAGACATGTTTCTTAACTTTTTTTCCTCGCTTCCCTAGAATTGTGCTTATTCTGCTGCAGTCATCGTTTAATTCTATTATATCTTCTTTTCCTTATGATCAGCTTCTGGTTTGCTGGAATTTTTTTTTCGGATTTCAGAGAGCATTTGAAAATGGTGACATTTCTAATAGATAAACCTAAATTTTATATTTTATTTGTTTTATTTGATCCGTCTTCACATCTACTGTGCACATCCCAGCACTTCTCACATTCGATTCGTTTCCTTGCATCCATTGTCCACGACGATCTACCAACGACTTCAGTTGCTGCTTAAGGATTTCCATTTCACCTTGAATGTCGTAGAATGCTGGTTGAGCAATTCTTCCTGGAGCCCTGAGATAGCCGAGCTGGAGCGTTCCCAACTGGATTACAGAGAGTGATTTTTCTCCCAGATAAGTCCGGTACCAATCTCGCGACCCCGGAAGGATGAGAGGCTTGGTTAGCCCGCGACGGAATCGAACTAGCACCATGCTCCTAATGACGGAATAACTACCACTGTGCTATCTACCCCAAACTTAAGTTATTTTGAAAATATGGAAGAGTACGTATAGATTCTTTATTAAAAGACCAATAAGATTAATCATTGTGAGTACTTGGAAAGTCACATTTTGGACACGGTCAAATGTTTTCCTGCATCGTGTCACGAAATGGGAATGAGTGAAGCAGAGACCACTGAAAATTGTTAGGTGGTTTCTCCAAAGCTCACCGTTCTTCTATTTTTAGGTGATGAAGAAAGATAATGACTAACTATGAAGTGGAAAGAAAGACGAGTTGTTATTGGTTGGGTGCTTTGAAACGTTTATTCGGTCTTTAAATCTCGCATAGAAATGATAGTAAAATTATAACACACTTGCGCCCAGAAATCGAGCCGACAAAACAAAAGGCTTGACAAGATTGACAGCGAATCCTGTTACAATACAATTGTAATATATATATATATATATATATATATATATATATATATATATGAAGGGACTTCACATATTGTAGGAATCCTAGCAATACATTCGTTGGGTTCTCCACCTCGTAGTCGTCGTCTCGAAAGTTTTAGGAATTCCGTGTGAGTTTGGCTGTCACTTAAGAACTCCCTGTTGTTCATGAAAGTCGTTCAATGCTGGTCGAGTTGATTTTTTTTGAAACCCTAAAATCGTTCTATTGGAGAGTTCCCACGCCTTCATCACACTCGGTTTTCTGCCAGACCTCTGGTTGGTCCGAGACGGATCGAACCAGCGACCATGTGTTTACCATTCCAGGAATTTTGAAACCATTGCGTTCCGTCTCTTTTTACCGTTATTCATCAGCAGGTTTTAACGTTTTTTTTAATATTAATGTTACTAGCTATTGTGACTTGCTGGATGCATCTGTCTGGTTTTACTCTTTTTCCACAAAAAAAAACAATGTTGTCTTCATTATTCTGCCATCACATGGTGTAAGGAAATTAGTGGGAAAGAAAAGCTGTGATGCTTGAAAGTATTGATATGAAATCGTTTCCCATCCCTATTAAAGGATGTGACCATTCAATAACTGAATAAGCATGTCGATCCTGAAGCGTTGTTACTGTAACGCATGATGGATGGAATTGGTTATCAAATGCGGAGAAATTTTCCAGTAAACATGGCGTGGATTCAGAATCTAAAGAATTGGGAACGTCTTCAAGATTCTACAGAATACATGAAACAGGTGAGTAAATGGGAAGTGTTAACAAGCACTTGGGGATCATCCTCGCTCTTTGATGACAGTTTAACCTGCACTCACATTAGATTACCCAAAAATCAATGCCCGATCTTTGATTTCATTCTTTTTTTTGCATTTAGCAGTAGACCTTTTGAACCATACAATTGTAGACTGTTAGCAGGCTGGTCTTGTGTACTTTCTCTTCAAACTCGGGCCCCTTACAACCACCGCTCTGCAATGATTTCCTTGCATATCACAAAAACGAGCCTGAAGTATGGTGCGACGTCAAGGATTATCAAAAAACACTCTTCTCCCATATATTTGCAAAAATTGGGATCGTGGGTATGGTAGTGAACACGTCAGTCCCCGGAAAGGGTAATTGCGTTTCGATCGTCACCGCAGACACCTGCGGTCCGGAGTTTTGCAAATATCTCAGCATCATTGTGGTTATATTTCACATTATAACCTGCCATGAAAATTGATTAAGCACTAAATGGAAAGTGATTGCTTTTATCTTAGGCTCGTTTTTGATTTTTGAAAAACATTTAAAACGCTTAAAGAGTTTGACGCGCTGATTCCTGTGAGAGGATAGTGAGTTTTACTTCAAATCTTCTCGGTTATCTTTGTATTCAGTGCGTGTCTAGTGGAGTGTTTAGTTTCAATTTAAATTTACCGACTAGGTGTTCTTTTATACAGATGCAGAGTGGTCTCACCCTTTCCGCCAATGTATTCGTTCCCACATGCTTTACAAGAGATTGGGTATACCATACCCGAACTCATGCAATCACTGTTTCTTAGGATATATCATACAATTTAGCGTTGTGCATATACGTGGGCATACTGGCCGTTCTAGCTGACGTCTGGGTGTCTGGTGGTATTTCAACCATCGGTACCAAATTTCCTAGATCGGCCTTTCCTAAGCAAAGCTTTTACAGGTGTACTTAGTTAGTTGTTGATAAAAGGCTGGTTAAACGGGACCTTGTTCTGGCTAGAACTATCGTTTCGGGGGTGCCTTTCTTTTACACTTATTCCGAAGGGCTACAGTTTCTGTAGGCACTGGAGATGGCTATTCGGGGCCCCAATTCGCAGGATTCTTCCTTCTGCTCACTTTCTGTGCGCACACTCGTGGATGTTGGGAACATGGAACTCAAAAGCCCTTTTTTGGTGAAGGGGGTGGGAGGAGGCGTAATGGCCAAATATATCTTTATTACTTATTACTTTGGTACCATATGGTTATTTCGGATTGGTTAACTCGAGCGTTCAAAAACGGCAGCCATTCTTTCTTCGGTCTTCTCGAGTGAAATTTATGTGCTCGGACTGTTCGCCTAGCACTTCAAAAACGTTTTTGTGCTATACTGTGGTTATGAATTACAAGAATTTTTCCCAAAAATATGCGAAATTTGATGTCTACTTCGCCGTTGGGGTTTTGCTGTTCAAGGAACGCTCGAGAAAGCGGTGGTAATCATAATCACCTTACTTCTTGCTGTTTATTGCTATTTAATGTTTCAGGTCCAATCTTCTTACGGAGTATATCTTGCAAAAGAGAATTAAAATGTCCACTTATACTCAACATGTTTACAAATTGCTGAGCTTACAAGAGGTTGATAAATATGTTTACTTCGGCCAATGTTTTGACATCTTCGTCTTCATCAGGGTCGATGATCCGAGTCCATGGTCCACTGGTGGCTCTGGTGAGGACGAAGATGTTGAGATGTTAGCCGAAATAAACATTTTTATCAAACTCGTGTAGGCTCAACAATTTAAAAACATGTTGATTATTTTGCTACCGAGGTCGATGGCCGGTTTGAAAATTGTTTTGCTGACTTATGCTCTCTATAGCTCATAGGGTCGAGAAACATGGTTGCACGTGTAGTAAAAATAGCTTCAGGAAAAGTAAAAACGGGGTGTCAGCATGAAATCGGTGGTTTTAGCTTTAAATTCTGAAGCTTTCAGGTATACGGCGATCCATATTCTTATTTGAATCCTGACACGACAGAATTCGTCACCGAACGGGAATATTTCGGCGATTTTGGATATGGTGAATGTTTCAATTCGACTGATTCGAGCGTTCAGGTAAAAGCTAAAGTCCTGTGTTGTATCATCATTAAAGAAAATAAGATGTCCGTACAGATAAGGACAATATTCATTGTTTGAAAAAAATTACACACGAGTCGAATAACCATTTATGGCGAAACAGATCTAAAGAAAATCCTCATGAACAGAATCTGAACAGAATTGCGGAACAAAAGATGATCGTTCACAATGACAAATTAGAATAACAGATAATCTCATTTACAGTAACGCCACCTACAAAAATGAAGACGTATACGTCCATTTGCGGCTTAACGGGCTGCCGGTGTGACTTTCTAATGGGGCACTCACTTTCTGTTGGTTTATTTTCGTCCATCTAATCTTTTTCCCAAACTTTTGTAACTAGATGATAGCTTGGCGAAAACAGATGTTGTGGCGGGCATAGGCTGGGAAAAGCTCTATTCTGCGCTTAGAAGCACATAACTTTTCCTCGAGCGTGTTCGTTGGCTAGCATTTCTCGCGGCAGTTGACTGCTGTGTCAATTCTAATCGCCGCCACGAGTTTTAGTCGTGCGGAAGAGTTTGGGTGTGTAAAAAGTACCGAAATATACAAGATAAACTGCAACATATTTCTAAAGGCTTACAGTAATGTTTGCGTGGTGGAACACAACTGCATGTAGCAAATAGTAGCCTACACACCACTTATACGTAAGAGAGAAGAGTCTGTTTTATAGAAATATAATGTTCAAAACGTCTCAAGCCCTCTAGCTACCGAAAAATTTGCGTTTATTGTTAACAAAACCTGCAATTTGACAAAAAATGAAAAGTAGGCGACGTCGCACACACCGCTCGTCCATTTTGTGATAACACGGTAAGATCAAGCGTTCGACAACTCGATTTCGAATACTTGAAACATTCGAAACTCGAAAAAATCAATGAAGTATCTAAAAAAGTAGACTAATTAAGGTTAGTCCTCCCAACAGTTCACCGCCTCATTGTGGCTGGTAGGGTGTTTCTGGGTCGGGGTGCCATGTACAGTGAGGAGATTCATCTCCCAGCAGAGTCTCCCAAGCTAAGAAGAGTCCGGCATTTCCATTAGGAAGCCCAGCCAAGAGTGATCCAATACCAGGATCTACCAGCGTCCTTGTGTCAAACTACAGTGGCAAATTCCTCTCTGATCCACAAGAGCAGCGTCAGCCTGTGGTGATGACGACCTGGGGCAGACCTTGGCCTGGCTAACCTCGGGACTCCAGGGAGCTACAATGGCTAAACCGGCAAAATTCGAAAAAAATGGAAGTTATGCTAGGGTCGGACAGCTAGTGAAGACGGGGCCATCCAAGTATCCTAGTAAGTATTTAAGGTTAATAGATCTACTGTGTGCTATTCAAAATTTCCAAGGTTACTGGGATTTTTTTTGGGTGCTAGGCTATAACATCGACTTCTGCAGGATCGATTGACCGGATGAAAAACAAGTTGTTATCACCAAACACTATCATGGTATCCGCCATCAGCATCCTGCATAAAAGGGCGTCACGAATCAGTATCCCACATTTGAGGAGATGGCCCTCTAAGGAAGACCTGACTCGACGCGAAGGCGAAGCCGCCACATCGAGACGAAGGACAGGCGTGGACCATCGACTCGGATCATCGGCTCTGATGAAGACGAAGACGTCGAAACGTTAGCCGAAAATAAACATATTTATCAACCTCGTGGAAGCTCACTAAAGAAGGAGTACTGGGATTTTTGTTCAAATTTTTTGACGCTGAATTAAAAAGTTTAATCAAATTCATGTTTTACGTGAACATTATGAGTTAATTTCACATAGGTATTATCAGAAGTGATTGCGGGTGGTCATACCTGATAAAAAAACGACGAGTTGTTTTTCCGCTTAAAATGAAGTTTCCAGGAGTTCACCCAAAGTTCTTTCGTTTGAATTCTGAGAAAGACTTGTAATTTATTAAGTTTTGGTTCCTTTTTTTTGTTACTTCTATCCATCATTTCTCTTTGTTTACCGTTTTTTTCGTAACGAGTTACAAGCAGTCGATTGCCTAAGGTGCAAATAAGTGAAAAATTTTTTTTATTGATAATGCTTTGATCATCGGTTTATCAATCGATACGCATCCGTTGAACAGGATGCGAGAGTGTTACTGAAGTGGCAACTAATCGCCATACTAAGCGCACATTGATTTAATGTACTGATCGATTAAATGATATGAAGTTATCTATATTTGTATAAATTTGACCTTAATCATTACAGTGTGAAATCATCACTGGGCAATTCGACCCGAAACTTTTACCGTATGAAAAACGAATGGCGTGGCATTTTAAGGAGTTCTGCTATAAAACATCTGCTCATGGCATACCAATGATTGGACAAGCACCTAATCGATACTATAGGTAGTAATGCTGACGCCATGAATTTTTTTTTACTGAACATTAGCTTGATTACTATAGAACTGAGCTCGCATGTAGGAGTGTCAGATTTCTTTTTTAGCCACTAAGTGCGATTTATTAACTCTGCTTTTTACTTTACTCCACCTTAACAGATTGAATGATTCGTGGGCTTGAAAATTAGCTAACTATTCATTAATAATAATGAATAAAAAATGAAGCATAAAGCTTTCGGCGTTGATCAATCCATAAGGGATGCGCCATGCGTTCGACTTCATTAAGCACCGTATGGAGGTGATTGAATGCACATCTGGCTTTTACAATGACTCACGGTGGCCTACCAATGTATCGAGCCAGTGCTGCTATCCTTTCGGGCAAGTCTGGTACCAATTTGCTAACCCCGGAGTGATGGAAGGCTTGGTGGGCTATGGGCTCAGGAATCGATTCCACGTGTGCTTTGCCCGGCGCCTGCGACCACTGCGCCACACGCGCCCACTAATAATATAGTATTTATAGCAATGAAAAATTTATAAAGTTTTGTCATGCGTAGACTAAGGATTCCTATGTGCAGGATTTCTGAGTTAAGCGATAAGTGAAAACAAAACAGGCTGAACGATTTCGGAACAAAAAAGAAAAAAGACAAACGAGTTGAAGTTAAAAAGAAGTGAGCAGAAGTTGATAGACGAATGACACTTCGGTGATATGAGTCTTTCAGAGCGATTTGGGTGATTCTGTTTCTTGGATGTATGACAATGCTCTACATGAATGCTCAGAGTGTGCTGGAAAAGTACAGACGAAATGAGAAGATTGTCGATATTCAACTGAAATTTGGTGTCTGCTTTCTTCCCTTATTATTTTTTCCTTTCTTTCCTAATGAACATGTTTTTAGACCTTCACTTTCATTCTATAGCATGTCGAAACGGACACTGGAAATGCTTCTTCGATTTTGAAGCATTTGAAGCCGTCTTCTTTTCGTCTTATCAAAACCAAAAACTTCTTAATGACAAAATCCAAGATACAATCGACATACCATGTTCAAGGATTGAGTGAAGCAAGAAGTGTATACTACAAAGGACAATTCTATTAGTGGCTTTCTTTAGTTCTGTTAAGTGAGAGAAAATATAGAGTTTCAGAACTCGTTTGGAAGGAACAAAGCACTTCTTGATTGTGAAAGAAAAGAGAAAGTTAAAGTTGACTGAACCCTTTCGAACAAGCTGTTGTGGTCACTCTGGAAGATGTCGAATCAAATGGGTTATGTGAAATTGTGGAATACGGCAATGATCGAATCACGGCGCCAGTAGATGCCATATTTATTTCGATTTGCCTTCCTACTTTCTATCCGTATAACGTTTTGCCCTCAATATTGCTTAAATATTCGAGCATTATGAGCGCTGTTTGTTACCACGCGTGACGATCAACATGTATGGATTGCACAGGAGTCTCAATAGGTCTGATGCATAAAATGTAGGATCTACGTCGAAATAAACGAACGGTATCATACGATTTTCGTTAGCCAGCTAAAAGCAAATGTCATAACGGCCAACTAAAGGCAGATCGTGACTGTTAGCTCTTGTTGGACGTGGTTTTTAATTCGCTTGTTCAAAATGTTGAGTTTTGAATGTTTTTCTTGCAGATACTGCACCATTTCCAGCGATCACTCTGTGTAATCTCAACCCATATAAGGCAAGCTTGGCCACAAGTGTCGATTTAGTGAAGA
The DNA here is from genome assembly GCA_018806985.1 of Angiostrongylus vasorum. Classification (NCBI taxonomy): domain Eukaryota; kingdom Metazoa; phylum Nematoda; class Chromadorea; order Rhabditida; family Metastrongylidae; genus Angiostrongylus; species Angiostrongylus vasorum. Next base: position 190,781 of record JADANN010000075.1, on the reverse strand, counting down.
GAACGGTTCGTCATTTCATAAATGCTCAACCTAAAAAAGAATCTAAGTTGTTGATCATAATAAATCCTCACATTCAGCTTTCCGCTTTCGATGGCGCTATGGAACAAGCGGGAGAAAAACAAAAGGAAGCGTCCACTGATAAGGAAACGGTTTCGAAAACGAAAAGAGAGATTGGTCTTCATGCAGCGTTCTTCGAGCCGGTTTCTACTTTTTATCTACTAGGAATAAAAAAAGGCCAACAGTTCTGAGTTCTTTGCTTGATGAAAGAGATTGTTAAATCGACTATTTCTTTCCCACGCTAGCAATTTGTCGCGCGCACGGCAAAGAGGCACTGTCTACTGTAGTGAAGTCGCTGCCTAAGACGACGCTCGGGCATTCGTCACATTTCGTGAATCTTAAAAAATGACAGATGGATTGGAAATCATCGAAACCATATCCTTTTGCGTATGAGAACAGAAATCGAAACATTGAAGTTCTTGTTCCATAGGGCTATGCTCGATGTTTATGTGGCGAGTCAACTGGCGATGAGGACGACTTGGTGATTGATGGAATTGACAACACTAAGAAGAACAAGAAGACGAAAAGGAGCGAAGGTTTCAGTCTCAGTGGGGATTCTTTTACGAGGAAATACTGTAAAATCTGGTCTGACTTCATGAAAATGATGAAATGAAAGATTAATGAGATGATTACACTTCGAACTTTGTTCTATTTGTTATGCTTTTTTAAAAACTTTGCAATTCGAAAATATGTTTGAATTCGAACTCTTCGTCTTTTAAAGTCACCACTGCTTTCTAATGTCACTTCAACCTTTTTTAAAACTAGTGACCCTTGAGAAAGGGGAGGAACAGAAGACTTTGCTGACTCTTAGCAGTCAAGAATTCGGCATTTCATTTTCTGTTTCTAAATGACTAACTTTAAACCAATAAATATCGGCTTTCTTTGAGAGTATGGGGCGGGAGTAAAAAAACTTCAGTGTTCATTGTTTCTCCATACATCTTGAAAAGGCGTTAGAAACAGAAACACAATTCTAAAGTGATGTTTTTTCTTCACGTCCCATCTCTTTTGTCACCTTTTTTTTCACAATCCACTTTAGTAGCTTCCGTGAAAGATTCAGGAAAACGTGTGAAGTCTTTTAGACTAAGTTTTATTCTCGAAAAATTCATATCTTTTAATATTATTCTGCTAAAAATTGATAACGCTTCAGTCATTCACATTCATAGTCATCTAAATTCAGGTGATGAAGATTACTATTTGGAGGATGATGATGTGCAATCGACAACTGCCCTGAATGTAATGGAAGAATGTAAATCTGAACGGTAAATCCATGCATAGTTTACGTGGATTTTTTAAATAGCAGTCATACGGTAGTGGAGTAGAGCGTGCAATTGCACACTGTCACTATATAACGACGCTGTCAGAAAATCGTACAGCTTCGTATTTAGCCAAATCAACAGCGGTTCATATGTGGATTTTGATAACATTCACATCGTAAGTAGCTCACCATTCCTATTCGAGTGGGAAGCCAGTGATTTTTGATCTTCGCTAATCAGTTCCCTTTAAAGGACCAAGTTGGACGAACCTACCGGTGTTGATGATTATTGTATTTGTGCATTCGATCGGAACACTAATGACGCATGGCCGTGTTTTCTGAAGGATAGCTGGGAATCCACGGAATGTGATACATGCAATGAACACGCATTTTGCACTAAAGATAATAAAACATGTGAGTGAATTTGATTCAGTTATGTTCGAATGTAATCGGCAGATGGCCAAACAAAAAATCTTCGCACTGATTACTACCGTAATTCAATCGTCATGTTCATGTGTCCTACAATTTGTGAACAATACGGATAATAATGAGCTGGATAATCAGTAAAAGCTCTAAAAGCATAAAGCTCTCGGCGTTGATCAGTCCCTGAGGGATGCGTCATGCATTCTACTTCATGAAACATCGTTGGAAGTGATTGAATGCATATGTTCCCTTTACAATGACTCGCGGTGGCCTACCGATGTATCGAGCCAGTGCTGCTATCCTCCCAAACAAAGTCTTGTACCAATTCGTTGAACCCGGAGAGATGGAAGGCTTGGTGGGCCAGAGGCGCCGAAATCGATCCCATGTGTATTGCAGGGCACCTCCAACCACTGCGCCACACTCGTCCGGCAAATCGGTGCGGAATAGAAACTATGCGAAACGTACAAACTAAATGTCACCAGCGTTTGATCGGAACGCATATTTTGCACACGGTATAGTTCACATCATTGGGATCGGGATAAAGTTACTGTGTTATTTAGTAAACTGAGAAAACAAAACGAGAAACATTTATGTTAATTTTTTTCAATCTGCTAGGTGTAGCACTTAATATACCTACTTGAATACCTTAATGATCCATCTTCACAAAAACTGAGCTCTGTCTAGGATGATTTTCTCGTGAGTGGTATTTTGCTGACTAGGGAAAATTCTTTCCTTGACGTCTTGGAGTACCCGTGCCTAGGCCTTCCAAGGTTTTTTCAGCAGTCATTCTATATGCGAGTTGGCTAGTGGATTAGGGAGGTGGTCGGATTTGTCCTCTGTCCGCCAACTGTATGTGGAATGCTCGACTTTATATGAATTCGCCACGCAGGACTTTTTTTCCCGTAACTGTCTTGAACAACCTCGAGTTTGGGTTATAACAGTTTATAGCAACAACAACGATACAATAATAATGTGTAATATTTGACGATATGTAAGCTGGGTGGATGCGAGCGAGACTGAAATGAGAACAAGTGATACAATGTTAACCGTTTTATTTACTGCCTACTATTTTTTAATGGCAGGGTATAATGCGAAATATAACTACAGCGATGCTGAGATATAACGGTTAACATTGTGATTATAACTAAAAGCCTCAGCTTAACTGGGTTCATTGCCGATTTGCGCTCCCCAGATTATTCCCGCTGACGGGTGATTGCTGATGGCAGAGATCGATAGAACTAGCTGAGAGACAGGCGAAACGAAGGACCCGTATGGTGCGGTGGTGAACGCGTTACTCCCCGGAAAGGACAATAGCGCGTTCGTTCCCCACTGCAGACACCTGCGGTCCGGAGTTTTGCAAATATCTCAGCATCGTTGTAGTTATAAGTGATACACTTGAAGGAAGCAGGCGGACATTGGAGTTGGGGCACTTAGGAATTCAGGGACTGAAAGATAAGCACTGGAGGTTGGAACCTAGGCACTGGTAGATTGGAAGACAGACACTGATGGGCTGGAGGACAGGCACTGTCCTTGATGACTAAAGGTGCTCCTTATATTCTGTGTGTAATGGGTGAGGTTTCACAGAGGGGGATCAGGGATAGTGCTCAAAAAAGAGGTTGTGTACTTTTTTTAGCTAGTATAATTTCTTGTACAAAGAGTTCATGAAGGGTACACAAAGGCTTACACAGAAAGTGCATGGGAACTGCCGGTTTCTTGAAAGTACATGTAGCTGGCGGCGGCTTATTCAGCGCCAGAATCATCGGACAGAGAAAAGCGGCGATACAAAGAAGTTATAGTATCTCTTTCTATGCCCAGTTGCGAGGCAAATATCGTTGAGAGACAGTTTACAGAATATGCGAGAATAACGATTACAAGTAAAACAGTTATTGTAGATGGCATAAGGTAGCATAGAAATAGGAACTATTTAAGGAATAGTTACTATATTCTACATTACTGGTAGATCAAAAAGATTTACCCACAACTATGTCTTCTCCAGAACGACAACTATTCTTGCAATTGGTTTCCTCTCTCCTTGGATTTCGGATAGAACTGAATCAGGGGGAATACTTCTTCTCAGGATGGCATGTTAGAATGAGAATTCTCCCCAGTTTGTTTTCTAACATCGAGCATTCTCGTCAAGCTTATTAGAGAGGAAAAAACATTATGCGAAATACAACCGCAACGATGCCGGGATATTTGCAAAAATCTGGACCGCAGGTGTCTGCGGTGGATAATGAATGCGCTATTACCTTTTCTGGGGGCTAACGCGTTCATCACCAAAAGCATGATGGTCTTCTTTCATTTCGCCTGTCTCTCAGCTAGTTCTAGCAATCAGTGCCATCAGCAATCACTCGTCTACGGGATTGAATTGAGGAGCCCACCTCGGCATTAAACCCCGTTAAACTGAGGCTGTAGTTGAAATCATAGAATCATTACTGATAGAAAACTAGCTGCGAGATAGGCGAAAGGAAGGACCCGCATGGTGTGGTGGTGAACACGTAAGCCTCTGAAAAGGGTAATAGCGCCTTTGTTCCCACCGCAGACGCCTGCGATCCGGAGTTTTGCAAACATCTCAGCATCGTTGTGGTTGTATTTCGCATAATACCCTTTCGTGAAAAAATGTGATAGGCAACAAATAAAAAGTTAACACTGAGCACAGTTGTTATTGTATTCGTTGTAACAAATCGTGGTTGCATACCGATCGCTCTTTTAAAAAAATAACGAATTCAGAACTAATACTTTCTCTAAGTTCTTCTCGATATAAGCATTTATTCTCGTTTCAGATAAGGGGCATAAATCCCCTTGTTTATGCGCTCCGTCGAGATTTTGCGTTGCTTACAATGGGAAGACACCGCCTATAGAGATCTGGACATACCTCAGACAAGGCCCACCTTCGGAAGATCCGAATTTTCTAGAAGCTATGGGATTTGAGGTGTTCGTTAAGCCTACAGTTGTCTTTTTTTGGATCTCTTTTACTATCACCTAATTCTGCCGAAAAGTGCAAAAAGCAGATTCCATACGTGTTAGTTGACACCGCCTTAAAAAAACACAAGCTTCTGCAAAAGTTTAGGACTTATTGACATTGCGTTCTAATGAACACATTAGCCTACTAAGGATGCCCATCGACAGTTTTCTATCTTAAGGCTGCTATGTTTCACAGTTTATTTGCAAGCAAAGTTAAAATCTCTGAAATCATCAAGGGTATGACCGACGAGGTGGCAATTGTGACAAAAGCGAAAGAAAACATCATGTTCGCCATGGCAACGTTATCTATGGACGATCGTAAAAAACTGTCAACGACAAAACGAGAACTCGTCCAGAAGTGTTCGTTTAACGGAAAAGCGTGTGACATTGAAGCGTGAGCGTTGTTTTTTTTAACTATTCAGTGCTTATTTAAACAGTTCATCCTGCCATAATGTGCACATCCCATTACGTTGTCAATTCATTTCGTCGTCTTACAACTGTCATATGTAGAGGCAGTCCGACTCGTTCGTGAGTTCAGCTGCGGCAAGTGATCTGAAAATGGATTCAAGATGTGCGTACCGCTAGGCCAAGCAACCAACGGATTCGTCTGGCCACCTTTTTAACAGCTCCCGTAGCGGTCGTTTTGTTTCTGTCAGGAACCGCGCTGTTACTATCTTCATTCCATATTAAGAGTTTAGCTACCCGAATTTGGGTCTCGTTGACCGGTCAGTTAACCTGACCGTTTGCCGCCGTCCTTAAGAAACACAGAACGTCTTCCTCCGGTCTATGAGAGCCGGAGCGTGCCTCTAGCGAAGATCCTTGAACTCCTTAGAAACGCTATGTTGGAAGCCCAAACAAGACCACGGACAAGCCAAACGGAACAATGCATGGAGGGTTGCTGGTTCTTCTCATTACATAGGCAACCACCAACACCTTTTCTATCTAGCAAAGCTATCCCGCACTTTCAGGGAGAACAAGTTCGACCAGCATTCAATAACACTGATAAAGAATACGTAGTTTTCAAGTGACAATCGGATCTATATTGAAATCTGCATTGCTTCGGCAATGACGGATGAAAAGACGACGAAACGAATCAAGAGCGAAGTATTGGGATTTGCACAGAATGTGGTGCTAAGTCATGGAATAAAGAAGTAAGCAGTAGTAACTAGAACAGTCCCACGAAGTAGATCGTACAATAACCGATTTTCTAGTGACTTTCTCACGCATATCGACCCAGTGTTCGGCTCATGCTTCACATTCAATCATAATCGTAACGTCAGTCTGACAAGTATTCGAGCAGGTCTGGCGGTACCAAGTATTTTTTACGAAATTCAATATTTGAAGGATGACTAGACTCCTACATTAGCTGTGATTTTAGACGATCTCAATAAACTTTGTTTAATATTTGCTTAACGGATTTATAAGTTCACGAATTTTGTAAACAGAGGGATCTATTAAAACAATATAAGAGTGAACAGTAAAGAAAACGAGGACCGGAGACAATCAGCTGGGGTCACTGATGGTTACCTAAAGTTAACCGGAGCAGACTCGTCAAGAGCGAACAGCAAAAGCTGGTTTCAATAGTTTCTTAGTGGAGATAAGACACATGAAGATAAGTGAGGATTTCTGTGACTATCTCTCGCTATCAGTGACGGACGATTAGACTACTTGCCGAACAACTAACCAGCCATCTGTGAAACAACCCCTATCGAAACACTTCAACTGAAGTGGAATAACAAAAGACTAGAGGAATGCGATCCGCATAATTGGATCGAGAACCGATGTGGGTGTTGCTATGAACTCATCGTCTTTATCGAATAATATCGAATGATATGAAAAAGAGGAAAAGTTGATCTGACAAGAAAGGCGGCAGTGATTTGCATGTGATCGAATAAATGTGAGTCATCAGAACACATGATGATGTCAGATTTGTGTTAAAAAAAAGTGTGGTAAGGTTTTTCTGCTCAAGACGTGGAACCTCTTCATTACTTCTTTTTCGTTGAGCAAACCACTGCAAAGGAGAAATAGAAAGATCGACGAAGTGCAATAAGAGATGTTGAGGAAAATTGCGAAATCTTACCCTGCTTCACTTGGCTCACTCGTCAAAACTAGTGCTATTCCACTGCCATCTTTTCAAGTACACCGACATCCACTTGTTGAAAAAGACGTTCAGTAACCAATCTGCTCCGAGAGATAGCTTCCAAGATTCACTGGCCTCAGAAGTGTACAATTTTACTTCCGTGGAAGAAGATCTGAGCATTATTAATAAACATGTATGGATTTAAACTCTCGATAGGATTTACAAAGTTTGCATATGAGTTGAAAAAGGCTAGGAATCAATAGTTGTCTTTCGAACAAAATATTCAAGTCGCGTATTTGTTCGTTTTTTAAAGGACCGATGTATGGATTGCGAATGCTAGTGTACGTGAATGCATCGGATTATATGCCAACTACTGAAGCCACTGGTGTCCGATTGACAATTCACGACAAAGAAGATTTTCCGTTTCCGGACACGTTCGGCTACTCGGCCCCGACTGGCTATGTGTCGTCATTTGGACTACGATTGGTCAGGTCATAGAATATTATTTAGACGATTATAAAGCAACGGTTTGTGTTCTCGTAGATGCATTACAGCATATTTTTCTTATCTCATGGAATTTTTATATGACAAAGCTTTTTGGCGTTGACCAATCCCTTGGTGATGAGTTATTTGTCTTCGACAAGCATCTTGGATAGAAATGAATGACATCCGACCGACACTGACTTGCTGGAACCGATTAAGTCAGTGTTGTTCTAGTGGTCACGGACAATTTGGGGTAGTGACAGAGGCGAGAGGTGAGATAGAGAACTCATTAACCTAGCCTGACGACCAAATCTGCTTTACAAGACACCTTTGACCACTGGGCCCTTTATCAATTAAGGAAACGCTGGCCTATTACGCTTTGGTGGAATGAATGGTTGGTATAGTTTGTCCAAATGAGGTAAATGTAGTATTTTGCTACGTTGATAGTTTGTTTCTACCTGTCATGTAGGTCACAGGAGATTTTCAATTCGTTCCTTTGTCTTACGAGCATTATCCTTGGACGTGGACAAGCTTGTGTGTTAGTTCAACAGTGGACTGAGATCTGTTGCATCTTTCTTTCATTGATGGATTGAGTTCTTCCTAAGCATGGCCTTGGCTAGAATCCCTAGGCAGACATGCTATCACATTTCCTTGTCTTCATCAGAGGCAATTGATAGCCCTGGTGCATCGAAAAAAATGATTTTTTCTTTCTCATCTAAGATTCATCTAGGATAACGGGAAGCTGTTCTTGCGATTAATCAAAACCCATTGATTACCATGTAACAGGTCGAATAAGATAAACATTTTGTAGAGGCGCAAGTAAAGTGGTAATGAATTTACAGAGGAAAATGACCCGTCTTCCGGCTCCATACGGAGATTGTGTGCCTGACGGAAGAACATCCGATTACATCTACAAAAATTACGAATACTCCGTTGAGGTGAGCGTATTCTAGACTGAACCATTGATTTTATGGATTGAGTGATGGATGGAATAGTGTTAATACAAAGTGATTCGTGATAAGCAAAATTTTTTTCACATTCATATCCTCTCAAGGAATATTTGTGTGAAGGCTGAGAATGTCGTGTAATTACAAATGATGCTTTTGGTTTTTTGAAAAGAGGAAAGTGCTTGGAGAAATTTTCTGAAAAAAACATTCAAACGCCGACCGTATGTTGAGGCTGTGTTTCATATCCTTATACACAAGTTCGAATTAGTGGTTTCAAACAGATGAACGGCTTGGTGACCTTAGCGAGCGGAACTGTAGACCGCTAAAATGCGTCTCAAACATAAATGCACTGCGCTACTTAGTCACTACCACCAATATCGGTGTATAGTGGTGTGATAACATTTTTTGAAAAGCAGTTGCCTGGTTTATCCATGCTAAGCTACCTATTGTTAAGTTTATTTCTTGGAATATGAAATGTTCAGCGTTTCCATTAAAATATCCTTCAACTCATGTTTTTCAATAAGCGACTTCATTGGTATGTAGTTTTGCAATTAAATGTTAACTAAGGAGCCTTTTTAACCAGGAGATTTTAGGGCTGTTATAGATCGTGTTTTCAACAATTGGTGCTCAAGGAGTGTAAATGTGGAGACCCTCGATTTCCAGTTCCAGAGGGCGTGAAACACTGTGAAGCGGCCGATCCGGTGGCCAGTGAGTGCTAACGAAATCCTTGATCTCTTTGGAACACTCAATTCTTCTTTGATTTTAAAAAGATTTAGTGTGTCTACAAGGTATGTGAAGTAAACTGCAGAACACCATAGTGTAATAAATGCAAAACTCCGATAGTTGATTGTCACTGGATTATTCGATTGCCTCTTTCTTGGCCCATTAGCGTTCGAGAATGGTTTTCTCTGGCTTCGTTCTCCTCTTGAGAAATATGTCGGTTTCATTACAGTTCAGTCTTCCTCACCAATGATGTATCACCTTGCGCACGATGACGTTAATGGATTTGCTGTGTTTTATTGTTGAAGGTTGTTGAACTACAAATGGAACTGGTAGTTTGTGTAGATGCCACATCACGTTAGCGAGCGTCAAATACTCCTTCTCATCGTGAGGGCATCATTATGGCCAGTTTGGCGTGGTCGTGCTTTCAACAGCTACCGCTTGTACAGTAGTCCAATGCGATGCATAGTTGAAAACTTTACCGTATAAGTCTGCATCCTCTGTCTCGTGGATAGTAAGGTGTATAAGATTTTTAAAAAAAGTCAGAAGGAGATCAACACTCATCTTAAGTATTATTTTATTAGTATACTGAATTATCGTATTTATTTTGTTAAGATATTGTGTTACATTCAATACATTACATTAGGTGACAGTTCCCAGGATTAACCTTCTATTAACCTCGGCATTGGAATATGAATGCGTCGTTTTCTTGTTCAGCAATCACGAGGTTGTCATAGAGCATACATTTACTTCCATAGAAAAAACACACAATACAATACGACACTAGTTGACATTTCGGCAGTATCGCTTTCTTCAGAGCCTGGAAGGGTATATTGATGTACAATTTAGTACGCCAAACGCTTCATTAACACATAGAAGGATGAAAATACCTATGGTAAGTACATAATCAACAGCTTCTCCAGAAACCTACCGTTTTTTTAAACTTCCAATGAGCAAGATTACAGCAGCTGTTTATAGCCGCATATGGTTGATGACTGCACCGAAATTGATGCGAACATACGGGGCCAGGTTGCACGCGACCTCTGGGCATTCCTCCCTGCTATTCATTGTAGAGTTTCTGGCATTTATCCAGAAAGCCTCAAGAAATTTGCGCGCTGGTGTTTCAGTCTCTTGTGCTAGGATAGTGATTTTACATCAAAATCGTCTCCGCTAAGCTTTTGTATCCTATGCGTGCCTTGTGGGGTAGTTTGTGTTGCTTTTCTTTTGCCAACTAGGTGTTCTTTTATACGGATACATAAAGGTCTGCCCGTTTCGCCAATATATTCTTCTCCGCAATTATTACAAGAGATCAGGTATATCGTACCTGGATTCATGCAGTCACCGTCCCTGCCGTAAGGGCAAATTACGCAATTTGGTGTTTCACATAGGCGGTCATAAAGGCGGTTACGAACTAAAAGATGAAGTAGAGGATCCGGTGGTATTTCAACTATCGCTACCGATTCCTCTAGACGGGCCTTTTCTAAGCATCGTTTTATGGCAGCGCTTACTTAATCGCTAATAAAGGGCAACATAAACGGGACTTTCTTTTGGCCAAGTGTTCGTTTTGGCGCGTCACTCTCCTTCTAATTTTTATCTCGTGTGGTTACTATTTCGTAGCCATTGGAGATGGCTATTTGCTGAACCAAGTCGCGCGATTCCTCCTTTGGTTCTCTTTTCGTGCACACAGAGGTCACTGTTCGAAACATGTTCCTCACAATCGCCCTGTTTGTGTGTGAAGGGTAGGAAGGGAGGAAATAAACAAGGTTGTTTGAACAAGGGTGTTCTTACCACGTGGTTTTCGGTACCACTTTGTCATGTAACCGCTATATGATAAGTTAATTTGAACGTTGAGAAATGGAAACCAATTTTCATTCGGTTTCGCCCGAACTCAGTGAATTTAATTACCCAGACTGTTCATTCAGTAATTCAAAGCAATTATCCATATCCTCCTGAGTAGAGAAGATGGCAAAACAGTCATCCATATATCTGCAGCAGATCAGCGGCCAGAGGTCGATTACGGGGGCTTCTATTTTAGACGTGAACGCAATGGAGAGAGCTGGTGCCAACCGCTGTCCCATTGCCAGTCCTCTAATTTGCGCGTAATAATTCCCAGACCGTCTGAAAATCGGATAGTTTAGGCACTTTTTTTTGAGAGATTCACAAACTGAATAGACAAGGCATGCATATGTATTGTTCCTTCATGTTGGACAAGAAGATCGAGGATGGCTACATTGCGGAGTCATTCGATAAGTTGGTGTAAAGCGCATTAATGTCGAAGGACTCCATCACGTACGCGTTATTAGGAGACGCGTTACGTAGACGTTCTAGGAACATTTGGGTGTTCATCAGGTGAGCTGGAATGTGGTTAAGGAACTGGGTAAGTATTAGAGTTAAAAAACCAGGTTATTCTATCCGTTGGCCCGTCTACACAACTCATAATGGATCTAACCTCATAGAATAGTGGATTGGTTGACACGAGATCATCAGCTGGTACTAAGTTATGTGTTTTAATAAGAAAGTATAGAACGGGATATGTTGGTCTACCTATTTTTAAAGTGCGAAATAATGGATGATTTTACCCCGTCGCCTTTGCCACTTTGACCCGTTCATTGTTAAGCTTTCGGTATTGACTTTTGTATTCCTTTTCAGACGATGGGCGATAAAGGGTAGCATCACTAAGATATTCCGCCGTTATCTTAACATCCAGCTGGCGAGTAATAATTACAAACTCTCCCTCTTTATCAATAAATGATAGTCTAGCGGTCCTTGAGTTATTAATCCCTAATTTCTCGCATTCCACATTTTTGTGCGGCTGTGAGCTTAAAGACATACTTTCTTTCGTGAGAGTGGGCAAGGGTTTTGAGACCATAGTCTGAAAAAAATGCGGAATTTTGCACAGATTTCGACGTTGGGGTCCTGCTGTCTGAAGAACACTCCAGGATAAAGAGATGGTAATAGCGCAATTTCTTCATTTTTATGTCTATTTGATGTTTCGTTTTTTGGCGACATTTATAGCGGAGTCGATCTTGAATCGTACAAACAGCATGCGACCCTACGCACGGTTGCTTTAGAAATGGGTTGCGATGGCGAGAAACTTAGGCCCAATTCAAGCAGTGAGCGCACGTTCTCGGGTATGGTAATGCTCCCATGCACGAGGACCGTAGATTTTCGTGGTGCATTATCAACCCGATTTTGACCATAATTATAAACGTGAACAATTTTCTTTGTGGTTTTTTTGATCCTCGAGTATGTGGATTATTCAGAAGATTATCGAACTTTCGTTGTAAGGTTATTTCAGCGTTAGACGTAGTAGAATCGTATATCAATATTGACCGACCAACTATTCTTGTCCAAAGGCAATTCTCCAAATACAAAGCACAATAGTGTTCCTTTGCCGCTCACTTCTTCATTCTGGCGAACATTTCGTTCCACTTGCTTTGTAGTGCAGTTCAAAGTGGTTCCATTTCGATGTCTCATAGTTGTTGGCTATCTTCTGGTTGACCGCATTTCTCGTGATGTCGCTTTCGTTTTATGAACTTCGGCATGGTTCAGTGTTGAAAACAGCAGCTGAGAAAGTTGATTTATTATCAGCCTAAAACAATCTTTCGTTTTAGCGTACCAGACTTGTTTGGGAGGATAGCGGCACTGACTTGATACATCGGTAGGCCACAGCGAGTCATTGTAAAGGCCAGATATGCATTCAATCAGCTCCAAACGATGCTTAATGAAGTCGAATGGGAGGAAATATATTTGTTGTCTACATACGGCAGTCTCTTTTCTTAGTGAAAGGGTTTCTTTCACAAGTCAAAGGTATTTTGCTTGTACATCTTGTAAAACATGAGGTTGTTATTACAGTATTACTAATTCACGATAACTGATGTTTCGGCCGTTTCGTCTTCTTCAGAGTCGTTTTGTTGTTCCAAGTCCTCCGGTTATTATTGAAAACAGAACGAAAACACCGATAACTTATCTGAGGTCGATTTTTCCAAGATACATTACAAAGGACGAATGGTCTTCGAAAGCTTGTGCTTAGATCAGCTAGATTTCTCACTTTGGTAATTAGGGGTGTGGAACTAAACAGGAAGATCATTATTTTTGGTGCATATATTTCAGGGATCAACCGAAAATGCGATGGGGCGCGGGTAGTGCAGTGGTAGGGGCTTCCTGCAATACACATGGGATCGATCCCCGCGCCCAGACCCACCAAGCCCTCCATCCCTCCAGGGTCGGCAAATTGGTGCCACACTTGTCTACGAGAGTAGCAGCACTGGCTCGATACATCGACTGGCCACTGCAGGTCATTGTAAAAGCCAGATGTGCATTCAGTCACCTCAAATGATGCTTGATGAAGTTGATTGATTCATCAAGCATCATTGGAAGTGACTGAATGGATTGATCAACGCTGCGAGTTTTGTCTTTTAGCTTTTCACCGAAAGTGGTCGGAATTCCATAGAAAGTACTTGCGGCACATTGTGGAATCCGTGAACTGGAGAACGTTAGCAAAACACTGAAAAATAACTTATAAGAACAAAAAAAAACATTTTTCGGCTACACGTTGCACCATATCAGGAAGCCGCTGATTATCAGCTGATCAACAACGAAAGCCAACTTGCATGTAATGGAGTAGCGCGACGCGGAGGGCAGGTGGCGTCTGTGATATCTGCGTCTCGCCTTACGAGGACGAATTAATGTTGCTACTAGCGAATTGTACGACGCGGCCACACATACGCATGCGGCCGGCGACCACCCATAAACTTACCTGGCTGGGGGGGGGGCTCTCGCGATCAAGAAGGCGGGACCCCCATGGTGAGGCCCGTGCATTGCACTTTGGCATGGGCTGACCCGTGTGGCTGCTTCGAGTTGAAGTAAGCCAACAGCTAAATTTTTGCGTGTGGGGGCTGCGTTCGCGCGGCCCCTGACAAGTTGAAGAGGGTGGTGCAGAGCACGAGGTGGCATTGTGTCCGCATGTGTGTGTACTCACGAAGTCGAGTGCATTTTCTACGAGCCGAGTTAATAAACGAAACTCTCCTTCTATCACCAACCAATAGCCTAATGGCCTTTGAGCCTATTAATTCTCTGATTTATCGCATACCGCATTTTCGTGCTGCTGTAAGGTTAGAGGTGAACTTCCTATTGCGATAGTGGACAAGGGTTTTGAGACCATCGTCCGAAAACATGCGGAATTCTGCATCGATTTGCATGTTACGTCCTGCTTTTTGAAGAACGCTGTAGAAAAAAGGAGATGGTGGTAATAGCGCCACTTTTTTCATTTTTATTCCTGTTTGGTGTTTTTTTCTTGGCCTTATAGCGGGATCGGTCTTGAAGTTCATACAAACTGAATGGGATTCTACGCACGGTTGCCTTAGAAGTGGGCTGTGATGGCAAGAAGCTTGGGGCCAATTCTAGTAGAGAGCGCGCTTTCTCAGGTATGGTAATGCCCCCCAAGTACGGTGACCCTAGATTTCGTTGGTGCATTATCAACCTTATTTTGACTATTATCAGAAACCTAAACAATTCCTTTGTGGTTTTTTTGGTTCTCGAGTATGTGGATTACTCAGAAGATTATCGATTCCGTTGTAAGGTTATTTTAGCGTTAGACCTAGTGGAATCGTATATCAATATTGACCCAATAACTGTTCTTGTCCAAAGGCAATTCTCCAAATACAAAGCACTAAATACGAAGTGGAAATAAACAAGAAGATAATTATTGTGGAGTACATATTTCGTGGATCAACCGAAAATGCGCTGGGGCGCGGGTAGTGCAGTGGTAGGGGCTTCCTGCAATACACATGGGATCGATCCCCGCGCCCAGACCCACCAAGCCCTCCATCCCTCCAGGGTCGGCAAATTGGTGCCACACTTGTCTACGAGAGTAGCAGCACTGGCTCGATACATCGACTGGCCACTGCAGGTCATTGTAAAAGCCAGATGTGCATTCAGTCACCTCAAATGATGCTTGATGAAGTTGATTGATTCATCAAGCATCATTGGAAGGTGACTGAATGGATTGATCAACGCTGCGAGTTTTGTCTTTTAGCTTTTCACCGAAAGTGGTCGGAATTCCATAGAAAGTACTTGCGGCACATTGTGGAATCCGTGAACTGGAGAACGTTAGCAAAACACTGAAAAATAACTTATAAGAACAAAAAAAAACATTTTTCGGCTACACGTTGCACCATATCAGGAAGCCGCTGATTATCAGCTGATCAACAACGAAAGCCAACTTGCATGTAATGGAGTAGCGCGACGCGGAGGCAGGTGGCGTCTGTGATATCTGCGTCTCGCCTTACGAGGACGAATTAATGTTGCTACTAGCGAATTGTACGACGCGGCCACACATACGCATGCGGCCGGCGACCACCCATAAACTTACCTGGCTGGGGGGGGGGCTCTCGCGATCAAGAAGGCGGGACCCCCATGGTGAGGCCCGTGCATTGCACTTTGGCATGGGCTGACCCGTGTGGCTGCTTCGAGTTGAAGTAAGCCAACAGCTAAATTTTTGCGTGTGGGGCTGCGTTCGCGCGGCCCCGGCAAGTGATGCGAGTGGTCCGGAGGGTACAGTGGCGAAGCATGCGTGTGTGTTTGTGGAGTTGCGTGCCTTTTTTAGGAACCGAGACGATAAAAAAAATCAGGAACGACGCAGTACACGTATTGTACCTGGATGGAAAGTGGTTCTCATGATCCGTTAGCGATCGAATTCCTCGGGATGTCAAACACATCAGGAACACCATCGATCCGCAAGTCAGAGATTTTCACGAACGTCCTACAAGAATGGTATGATGCTTAGCAAATCCGTAGGGCGTGCAGGGTCCACTCGGCTGGGCTATTTTTTGCACGCGACAAGGACAAATGGAAATTTATGTGGCCCCGCCCGAGTCAGTGGACATTCAATGGGACCACAAGTGTTATAGATGATTGGTGCTATTCCTGAACAAAAACCCATGGTTTGGGTCGCCTTAAAAATAAATGTGGTTTTTGCTAACAGCTCACTTCAGCGAATTAATCAGCATTGTTGATGTGTTCTTCGATCTGAACATTTATGAAAACTTCGCTAGGTGTTAGTGCTTATTTCTTAGGCAGTTGTGAAGCTGTTAATATAAAATTGATTCAACAGTAACCGGCATTTCGGAGGTTTCGCCTTCTTCACAGCCTGGAAGGGTTAAACTGGCCTGTCATCTACTCAGCCAAACACTTCCATAATTGCGTGTTATTGTACCCTTCCAGGCTCTGAAGAAGGCGTTACTGCCGAAACGTCAGCTACTGTTGTACTGTGTATTTCGGAATGGAAGTAAATATATGCTGCATGACAACCTCGCAAGAAAACGACGCATATTATATTATATTTAAGATATCATATAGTATTATATTACTTTACAACATTTTATAAATTATATTTTGTCTAATATGCTGCTGTATTTATCTTCTTTTTAATTCTGATCTGTATTTGTATTGTCTTATTTATTTTTCGAAAATTTCTTACCTAATCTTCAGCCAGAGGGCGCGTGTGGCGCAGTGGTCGGATGGATGCTTAATGAAGTCGAATGCATGGCGCATCCCTCAGGAGGCGCCCTGCAACACAAACGTGGGATCGAACCCCGCACCCATGGCCCACCAATCCTTCAATCCCTCTGGGGTCGGCAAATTGGTACCAGACTTGTCTGGGAGGATAGCAGCACTGGCTCGATACATCGGTAGGCCACCGCGAGTCATTATGAAAGCCAGATATGCATTCAGTCACCTCCAAACGATGCTTAGTGAAGTCGAATGCACGGCGGATCCCTCAGGGATTGGTCAACGCTGAGAGCTTCATCCTTTTATCTTTTAGTCTTCAGCCGAGGAGCATATCCAATCTTACAGTAATTTCTAAAGATCCGTCCATCATTCTTCGTTGGCGAAACAACTGCGCTTGAAATTCTTCGCTGGTCTGGGATTGCTTCTTCTTGAATATGCGAATATTATCATGTCCATTGCACAAAGTGTGTATAACTTCTGCATTCCAGCTGGAGCAAAATTGACGCCCTTTTGTCCAGTCCTTGAAAATCTCGCTCCTCGTATTTCTGAAGCAGATGGATTTTCCGAGGGTAAAATAAATGCATCGTAGTTTTTCCAGACAAGGTTTTGAAGTCTCACGTGAATCTGGTTAAAAAAAAGGCTGCGGTAGGACTGTGTTCGTCTATTACTATATGTCACACTTCCATGCTTGGTACTTCTCCTCGTGACAGTAAAGTCTTAACTCAAGGAAGAAACAACATTGACTTACAGAGATCTTACACTTGCACTTACTTACAGGGAGAGGTCGAATGTACGATCCTCAATTTAATCGGTAACATACCCTTGGCGATGACAAGTTGTGAAATGCGAAACAAAGTGTAAACTAAAAGGCGGTTGTGTTAATTCATGTCTTTAACATATTTCCATTCATATCTTTAAATCGCCAACTAAGAGATCTTAGATGGATTAAGGATAAAACTCTCGACGTTGATCAATACCTGAGGGATGCGCCCTGCATTCGACCACCTTAGGTATCGTTGGAGGTGATTGAATGCATATCTGGCCTTTACAATGACTCGTGGTGGCCTACCGATGTATCGAGCCAGTGTTGCTATCTTCCCAGACAAGTCTGGTACCAATTTGCCGACCCCGGAGGGATGGAAGGCTTGGTGGGCCATAGACGCGGGGTCTGATCACATGTGTGTGTCGCAGGGCGCCTCCGACAACTGCGCCACAGGCATCCTAACAGAACCTCAGTGCGCATTACTGAATGGGCTTCGGTATGCTTATTGAAAATAGAAATGCTGGATTCGTTTTAAAAGTTTCGCAAGTGAAGACTGATTTGTTATTCTCCAGGAAAATGCCTCGACGCCAGAATGAATGAACTTGGCGGTCTTCATGGTTCTTTTAGATGCAGGTTTGGGATTTTATGTATTTTCTGTATTGAAGCACAGGCATTTAGGCGCACACGTCTTTTATTTGTTCGTTTTGCCAATCAATGGGTGCGATGCGTTCGATTCTACTACACTCACAGACTGTAGACGCTCGCTTTCGTGCTTTTCTCCTTTTTTCTTCTTCCGTCTTTTCTTCATCAGTGCTTATTCCTTTCCTCTTTTTTATTCTTCCTTTCTTGTTTTTCGTCTTTATCACTTACTCTTTCTTGCCACGTTTCAAACTAGTTTTCAAGATCTTATAGTAAAATTAAGATGTCAACAACCGTGCAAACAGTCCATCTATTCGGTGACGTATTCGCCAGCAAAGTGGCCTTCACTTTCGCTTCAAATTCAACTCGGGTCGTGCAATGGTTCAAATGCCGAATGCAATAAACACTACAAGTAAGTAATAGGATGCTCGGAAATAAAAGTGGAGTAAGCCTGCATGAAAATGTGAAAGTAACTAATAACTAGGAATGCCACTAAGTGCTTCACCTTGATCATAATGGGCCGCAGACGTCACAAAGCTTCCACTTTCGTTGGATGAGGGAAGGGGCGGGGCAAATCTTCGATGGACAGCGATCACACGAGATCGGGTGGTTCATTAGCTGGCATGCTAACTCTCTGTCCACGTCGTAGTTTTGTTTACAACACGTTTCTTTGATAAACTTATTTCTGGCTCAAAATTGAAACCGATAAGTTTTCGTTGTCGTTGTCGTTGTCGTTGTTTTTAGTGTTGTTGGCCGATGGCTGACGTTTCGGCGATTTCGCCTTCCTCAGAGTCGTCCTGTTACGAGTGGGACTCGTCCCTCTGACTCTAGCTCTGACGAAGGCAAAATCATATATCATATATCAGTATACCCTTCCAGGCTCTGAAGAAGGCGATACTGCCGAAACGTCAGCTACTGTTGTATTGTATTGTGTTTTTTGTATGGAAGTAAATGTATGCTGTTTAACAACCTCGCGATTGCTGAACAAGAAAACGACGCATTCATATTCTAATGCCGAGGTTAATAGAAAGTCGATCCTGGGAAGGCAAAATCGCCGAAACGTCAGCTATCGACCAGCAACACTAACAAAAGCGTCAATGAAACCGATAAATTTCGACAATTGCATGATTTGCACGAAAATGTCCCGTACTTAACTCGATCACTACCATTTTTATTCTGATCATTTAACAAACAACAAATCGAGTCGGAAAAAATGTGTGACATTAAATTGATGGCAGCATCAAATTCCAGCATTCTATTTAGTTCTAATCATTTAAGGTGAAAGCTGGGCTGAAAGTGTTATACTTATTTACTCGATACTTGAATGGCCCCTCCTCCCTGGTTGTACGGGTCCCAGCATTATCTCCACTTTTCGGAGATTTGCTGGTTACGCCATTGTGGTTCCCTGGAATCCCGAGGTCAGCCTGCCCAGAGTCTGCCCCAGCTCTTCACCACCACAGGCAGCCGCGGCCCTTGTGGATCAAAAAGGAGATTTGCCACCATGCGACTTTGATACCAAGACGGTGGTGGGTCCTGGTATTGGTTTACTCTTAGCTAGGCTTCCTGATGGAAACGCCGAACTCCTTCTCAGGTTTGGAGATCCGCTGTACATCGCAGTCCGACACCGAGGAGCACTTCCCAGCCACGATGAGGCGGTAAACCGTTGGGAGGAAAGAAAGTGTTGTAGACAAAGATTATTGGAACCGGAGCGTTAATTCATGGTCATTGGTCGATTCGCTGAGAACACCTACATCCTCTCATTCATTCTTATATGACACCGAAGGACTTTTTTTTTACAACTACTGTTGAAAATAATAAGAAATGAGCGTTACAGGGAGAATGGCGCTATGGTGGAAGTGTTCTACGAGCAGCTAAACTTTGAAATGCTCACGGAATCCGAGGCGTATGGCGTATGTAGTATCTACTTTCCTATTGGAATAAACTGCAGTGAAAATAACTATTTGTTGTTCTAATGTTTTTTAGTTTGTCAATCTACTTGCCGATTTTGGCGGACAACTTGGCTTATGGTGTGGAATCTCTTTCCTCACATGCTGCGAATTCGTCTTTTTTTTCTTGGAGACGACGTACATGAGCGCTCAGCACAACTGGACTCTGTACAAGAAGAAAAAAGCCGAAAAAGAGAAACAGAAGAATTTATTTTGAGAGAGATGGGATGGAAAAAGCGAAAAAAAAAAGACGAAAGTAGAAGAAATCATGATGTTTTTGGTCAAGGCTACGTACACTTTAAGTTATAGAGGAAATATATTGCCTCTAATCGATTTGAATCATCTTCATCTTCTGTTCTACTGTGATTAAATACATTTAAGAAGCTTCATGAGCGCTTGAAAAAAATAACTTGGAAGGATTTTGAATGGAGGGAAATACTGTGGGAAATTCAGCAGAAGAAGCCGTAGAAAATCGTAAATGAAAGGCTGGATTAATTACTAATATTCTACGAAATTACAATATCTCTTGGTAGTTGTTGATGGCACTGATCGATAGAACTAGCTGAGCGATAGGCGAAACGGAGGATACGCATGATGTAGTAGTGGTGAACGCGTTAGCCCCGGTAAGGGTAATAGCGTCTTCGTTTCCCACCACAGATACCTGCGGTCGGGAGTTTTGCAAATATCTCGCCACCACTGTGGTTGTGTGTCCCAGTAGTACTTTTTATTACATGGATGCTTTCGAAAAAAAAAGAGAACTTACAATGGAACACTCTTAAATAATGATTTTTAAAGAATTCTACAATGGTCTTCAGTGAGGTTACAGCTTGTACAACGTTTTTTACATGGAGCCATTTAAAAACAAAAGGTGGTTTAAAAAATGCTGAAACTTGTTTTCCGTTGGACGCTGTAATCTTTTTAAAAGTGCCAGTTAAGTGGAAATGGTGCACAAAAAAGCCCAAAAATTACAGGAAAATGTGGAGGGACGAAGTGGAAGATTTGGAAGAGAATGTCATTTAATATCGAGAAACCCTGTATCAGTCTATATAGCTGGTTCTACGGTAATGGCGGTGATAAAATCAAAGAGCGTTTTTACGGTTTTCAGTAAGGCCTCTGGGAGAACGGATTCAAAGAGAAAGAAAGATGTGCAGGGAAGATGGAAAGAGGCATGAACGACCTTCGTCGGCAAGGAAGGTGTCTTCTAGAACATAGTCAATACCTATAATTTTTTTATTACATGGCCCGAGATCACGTGTACGGATCCACGCTGTGCGGCACTTGCATTTCATTCGCTTCCTCGCACCCACCATCCAGGATGGTGTTCGAAATTTTCGTGTGGGTTAGGCTGCTGATTAAGGATTTCTTTATCTTCGTCGTAAATGTTGTTGAATGTTTGTCGAGACGATTCTTCTTGAAGCCCCGAGGTAGTTGTGCCAGGGGGATCCCTTTGTGGATTTGAAGGAGCCAGTGCTGGGATGTATTTTAAGCAGAGGCTTGCAGATCGGACTTTTTGCGACTGTCTCGCTTCTTTAATTAGGCAGACCATAAGATGGTGATATGGAGGAAAAAAGCGAAAGAGAGAAAGAGGGAGATGTTTCACAGTAGGCAATAGAATGCAAAGGTCTTCATGTGGAAACACATGCACCTGTTTTTTATCCTCAATCAACCAGCTATCCAGTCACAGTGAGCGAAAGTAATTGAGGTTAAACGAGACTAAGTACAAATGAAGCTCATAGCGAGTAAGCACGTAAACAAACTAGCCCCGTGATCATATGAGAGTAATATGATAAAACTTAGGGAAAAAAGCAGATTGTTAAGCCATCTCGATTTAGGAAGTGATCAGTTGCCTTTTGGATCCGTAATCAATAAGATGGACCTCACTTAGTTGCTGTTGCTCCCTCGTTGAACATAATTCGCACAGAGGATATCTCTTGATTCCTTCAGAAACTAGGCAATCTGCAGATACATGACAAATGACAAGCCACGCTAGTGTATCGAGGAAAGGAAATCTGACATCGAGAATTCTCCCGAGGGGCTCATAAACGAATACATCGCTAACGGTGAAAAGAACAACTGAGGATGAGTGGAATAGAGAAAAAAGTTCCACAATTCCACCCTTTTCTTTAAAGAAAACATTTCGTCTCTAGCTTTATCCTTTTTGAGCCATTAATAGAATTAACTATATTACACTACTATAGCATGCTTATGAAAGACGATAGCTGTTGAATCTCACTATTCGAAAAGGACCATGAGCCGTAACGATCAAGTAGCAATCGAATGAATACAAGGATTCGATCGGTACTGTCAACTACAATACTATGCAAGCCAGAGAAGCGCATCATTGCATATGGGGTAAATCCGACACCTCATAAGCCAAAATAACCCGCAGAGGATTCTTTTACGACACAGAGACCTTTGAATGAGGTGTGACCGTGCATTCCTCAATAGGGAATCGCAACGTCGTAGCTATCCTCTGAATCGAACAGTGTTCGTTGAGTCGAAAGAAGGGTTACATCATAGAAGTTCTTATCCGAAATTCGAGTAATTGTGGCATTATCAGAAGGTAGCTATGTGGCTTTTGAGCTGGTAAAGACAAGTCATAAATGGTTGTATGGACATTGATTTGATCAAACCGACCAACTTTCTGCTGCATCGGCAACTATTATCACTTTACCAGTATGACCGTTAGCGTATTCACTTGCCAACAAACATATTGCCAGTAGCGGACGTATATTGGCCATAATATTCTTTCTTGTAACGGGTTGGCAACGTGTACCATGTCTTCCATCCACCGTAGTGGCACTTTCATAGGCATCGAACCATCCTTTGTTGTTTGATATTACGAAAGCTATACAAAGATATAACTCACCGGCCGATATTCTGTTTATACCTAACAGCATACTGGCGACGGCGTTCTATTTCTTTCAGTTGTCATACACTGCCATCAACTCCGCGTAACGAATATTCTTCTAATTGATAGATGAGTTTGTTCGTTTTTGAAAACGTAAATTTTGCTGGTGTTCAGTGAGAATTGTGCTGGCCCCAGCATATTCTCCATTTTTTTGGAGTTTTACTGGTTTGGCCATTGTGGTTTCCTGAAATCCCGAGGTCAGCCTGGGTAAAGTCTACTCCTGCTCATCACCACCACAGGCAGTCGCAGCCTTTGTGCATCAGAGGGAGATTTGCCACCATGCCACTTTTTATACCAGGACGGCGGTGGATCCTGGTAATGGTATACTCCTAGCCAGTCTTCCTGACGGAAACGTCGGACTCCAACTCAGATTGGGAGACCCTACCAAGGGGGATGAACCTCGCTCCCCATGGTACACCGCAGCCCGATACCTAGGAACACCTCCCAGCCACGATGAGGCAGTAAACCATTAGGAGGTCAGTGATAATAACACTTGACAAAAAAATATTTTTTGCGTCTTGGTTTGTTGACAAGGTTACACGAGGTTGTTGCAAATCGTTATCGTGACTAAGTTCTCAGCGTCATACGTTTCTTCAAAGCGACAATCACGTTACTTTATTCTTAATGAGCAAACACGAAGTTTTTACGTTATTGTAGACGAAAAAGCTGACGTTTCGGCGGACTTCGCCTTCTTGAGAGCCTGGGAAGGTCAAGATTATTGCAATCTTCCCAACCTTCATAACAAAAGAGAAGAAAAAAACAGGAAACCTGATCTTCCATTACATGGAAAGCTTTCTCGCACACTTATCGCTCTCCCGTAAGTTTCTCACTGAGTATTTCACGTGGAGACCAACTGCCAAAGTTCACATGGAGGCAGGATGTGCCTCTCACATTAAAATATCACTCTCAATCACTGTGCGATATCCCACCTGGTAACGATGAAACTGTAGGATGGACAATGTGCTAGAAAATTCGAGGCTTACCGCCTCAGGAGGCACGGCTCTCTATGACGAGGTACGTTCGCTATTAGAATTAGGCTCAAGCATCTCACAATCTGAAATCATTTCAAAGGTATCCTTGCACAGGGTCCCATGTATTTTGCATGAGGTTCAAGATAGATTCTGTAACAGAGCTGGAGTTGAAGTACTAAATAGGAGTGAGCGACAAGAAGTAGGCTTATTACCACTAGGGTCGTTTCTTCATCCGTTCTTCAGAGATCAATGCCTCAACAGTGGAGCTGATATCAAATTTCGGATTTACTTTTTAAAGTCCTTAATCACTACCGCGAAAGAATATTTCGCTCCGGCATCACACAAACGCAAAAATGTGCCTGCCATTCTTTTCCAACGAAAATACTGTAGTTAGCTATAAAAAAAACGTTGCTTAAGAAGGTCCGGTCAAGAGAATTCGGTAACAGTATCTGAAATATCACCGGACACTCTAAGATGCCAGTTAATTCGTACAACCTGCGTGACCGTCTATATATAACGTAAAATTGCATAATGTGCCCTAACGGTAGAGGCAGTGATTGCATGATTTCTTGTACGGTTAATCTGATCTCTTGTAAAGCATGCGGCAAGAATACAACGGCAAAACCAGTAGACCACTCTGTGTCCGCATAGAAGAACACCAAGTAAGTAAACTTAAGGCCAAACCAAATTCTCCACTGGGCACACATATGACACAAAGGCGTAACGGGGAACAGTATGAAATAGAAGTTACCATCCTTGAATAGGAATCGAGATCTTCGGCGCGCAAAGCTCTCGAAGCACTATGGAAAAATTCCAAGGATCCGAAAATAAACCGCAAGGAGGAATGCATCGTAATCAAACGTGATCTCACACAGTATCTAAGTCCGTCTGTAATATGAGAGGCACATTCCGCTTCCATATGAACTTTATGCGGCTGGTCTCTACGTGAAATACTCAGCGGAAAACTCATAGGACACGCTGATTGTGCGATGAAACTATTTTGTTTTATAACTTCAACGATGTTGAGATATTTGCAAAACTCCGGATCGCAGACACCTGCGGTCCGGAGTTTTGCAAATATCTCAGCATCATTAAAGTTATATTTCGCAATATGTCCTGCCATTAAAAAAGATTGGGCACTAAATAAAACGGTTGAGATTATTTTGTTTTAATTGTGATTGAGATCTTGGTTCCCTGTTTTTTTCTCTGGTTATGGAGGTGTTCGGTTGGGTAGATTGCAGTCAACTTGACCCTTCCAGGCAAGAATCTTCCAAAACGTCAATGTTTCTGTCAATAAAGAATGAAGTAATAACCTCGTATTTACTCACTAAAAATACAATGGATTGTATGCCCAGTGCCAGTAATAGAAAGTCAGTCTTGAGACTTACTGCGAGACAAAGCAACATTCATTTCAGTCGGAACAAGTTGGACGAAACTGATATTTTTGGTATTATTTATTTCTTTGATGTGGGCTCTCGTTATCGTGACATTGAGTCGAATCGAGTACAGTGGAGAACTGCACGACTAAACTGACATCACCCAGCGCTTGTCCTTTCATATACGCCAGTTTATGCCGCACTTGAATCATCTGGCGTCATACGGGAGTCTATCAGATTTTTATACTCTAGAGTGCGGCCATGCTAAATATAACATCATCATCACTACATGATGCGAAGGCAGTGTTGTCATACCTGTGAAACGTAGCACGATTATTCTAAATACTATTGCAAGTTGCAGACACCTCAACTTCAAAAACCTTAGAAAACAAATAGAAACCTGCGTTCCATATCTTGTCAGCTGTAATAACACAACTGTACTAGTCTCAGTTGTGATGGTTGCGATAACACTGAATAGAATACTCTTTGCTTTACACGACCCGATATCACATGTTGTGTAGATCCCACCAATTTTTGCACTTGGTCCATTTCCTTGCATACATTATTATTGGAAGTTTTCAAAATCGCGTGTGGTTTTTGGCTCCAGAGGATTTTTAGTTGAGGAAGAGTAGGCGAGTCGAATGTGTGTAGATTCCTCTGATAGCGATGTTAAGGCGTTTTTAGATCTTCGCTGTAGGTACGCGCTATCTTTTGTGTATAAGAAAGAACTAACAGATCAAAGCGAGTCAGATAGCAACTTTCTCACCGCTGTGAAATGTGTGGCTTCGTAGGCCCTGTGCGGCGTTGAACTGACGCCTGAGTTACTTGGGTCTTCCGAATAATGAATCACTGCGTTACTCGCCGATATTAATCTAATACAATGTTCAAAAAAATCAAAGGTTTTATACTGTTCTTTTGGGGGAGGGGGGTCACATTTTTTACTTTATAACTAGTGTCTGCCCAGAAACAGATAAGTAAGCCATTATGCTTCCGGATACAATACCAATTTTTGTAGAGACAACATTTGGGCTGGATCCCATACAAATCTGATCTCTTCAACTTTAAATAAAACTCTACAAGTGTTTATCAGCAAGAAGCGATGTCTCATATTCTACCAACGAGAAATCCTGATTTTCTGAAGTCAATAACTCGTTTCCTTGCGCTCTTCGGAGATGGGGCTGGTGTGCGCCCAACATCAAAGATCGAATAAGGATTTCTTACGCAAGTGTACAGTGGTGTGCTACTGGACCCGCTATCAATGGTAGCGGATGCTGCATTCGTATTAAAACTACTTTCCCAGTTTCCTATTTTACTTGCACTTTATTGAATTATAGTTTAGCACGATGGCAAAGTCCTTCCTATAATCGCTCCAAAAAAATTCTTTTCAGAAGTGATTCGGTTGTGAAGACATCGCCAATGGACTTCACCAAAACTGACCGACACAGTGAACTTTTTTTCTCTGCTTGCTTTCAGTTGCCATGAGAAAATGCTTTTTCTGTATTTCGTAGTCCTCCATATTGGTTTTAGTTCATTTCCTTTTCCTCTTCCATATTCCACTATACCTTATCCTCTCTACATACTTCAACCTCTATTAGTCGTTCCTTCTTCTTTTTATCTCATCCCGCATTCTCTATTTCTGTGTTTCATTATGTTCCTTCACTCACTTCTTTCACATCGCCTTCCTAATCCTATCGCTCTTTTTATCTTTCTTACACACTTTTCTCGTTTTTTTCTGTGTCTTTCTTTCTGTTCAAAATCTCATTTATGTCTTTGCAGTTTTCTATCTCTCTTTCATTCTCTCTTTGATTGCACTCTGTCCATTAAAAGCGGTTTCCGCTGTTTTTTCCCAAGCCAATCTATAGCAGTAAATTCTTTACCAGATATAAGTTGAAATTTGAGTTTCTATTTCACTCTACTACCATCAAATAGAACTCAAATTGAAGCATTAACGATCTGTTTTATCTAAAACATTCGAAGAATCGCCTTCAACTTGTTCATTCTAAACATTTCTTCAGTACTCAACTCAGTACACGAACGATATGCTTTAGCATCGGCCTCTTTAGTTCACTGAGAGATATACATTCGCCCATAGCAACAAAGTGGATAGGGTGGATAACTAGCTGAGAGACAGGCGAAACGAACGACCCGCATGGTGTGGTGGTGAACGCGTTACTCCCCGGAAAAGACAATAGCGCGTTCGTTCCCCCACCGCATACACCCGCGGTGCGGAGTTTTGCAAATATCTCAGCATCGTTGTAGTTATATTTCGCATTATACCCTGCCATTAAAAATAGTAGGCAGTAAATAAAGTGGTTAACAAAGCGGATAGGTTTCCAACGTATTGCTTTGTACTAATATATCCTGGCGTAGAGTAACTACGACAAGAGGGTATGGGAAAGTAGACAGACACATGCACATCCATGGATCTGCATATATGCTCCTACACGCATAGGGGAGTGGGAAGCGCAATCGTGAATGCAATACAAAACCATATCTGGTTCGACCACGTCTTGGAGTTCGTCTAGCTCAGTGTAGAAAGTTGCTCTGCAATTTACACCTGGCCGTAGGTTCCATCCCGTACCCTCAGCTCATCTAGCCCCTTATTTCTCCGAACTCGGCTGATTGCAACCAGGCTAGATATGCATTCGTCCATCTCTAATGATGCTCTATGAAGTAAATTGATGGCGCGTCCCTCAGAGGCTGGTCAGTGCTCAGCGATTTATCCCTTGGCATTTCTATCTACTCTGCCGTGGGTCAAACGAGCCTCCCTTCCTGCAGATTTTAGGTGATTGGTAATAGACTTGTCAGGCAAAAGCTGTTTCCGTCCCACAAAATCTCTATCACGATTGTCCTGGAATTTTAGGAGGAATAAACTCGACCAGCATTCGAAGAGATTCATAGAGAAGACAAAATCGTTAAATGGTGGACGAACCTATAGGAACTGTTGCCAGCATAGTCACTATTCCTTCATTTTACTGTACGTTTACCTCTATAATGTATCCATACCATTTAGTACAGTTGCAAAACCTATGTACACCAAGTTTGAGATATTGCTCTGCGACCACTACGAAAGAGACCCGCGTGGCAACTTCTACGAAGTCGAGCATTCTACTCAAAGCTAGTGATCATGAAGTGCCGAGAACTGAGTCGAAGACCCTAATTTCGCCTATTTATATAATACCTTCACTATAGAACCCATATTTCACTCGAAGATCTTCATGTATGTTGGAGACGAGACAGTGAACCAGATGAGGAAAACGTTACGAACCGCACATTATGTGAAGACTGGTCATAAAAAAGAAATAAAAAATTAATATGCATATAACGCATGGGCGCCTTGCTGTCATTTTTTCGCCTTGCCTTCTCCTCTCTCTAACTTTTTCAGCGTTTTCATCGCATTCGACAGAAAGTATAATTTAATGACCATTTGTATTTTAACAATATTCTTTTCTACATAGAAAATGTTTCAAATGTTTTCATCAATCACTGAGAGCTGGTGAATATTCCGACGTTTGTCGTAGCCTTAGAGAAATAGAGTGACGACGGAGACGGGAAGGAAACTAAAAAGAAAGAGAAAAAACCAGGGAGAAAACGGAGAGAGGAAAAAGCACGAGAGAGAAAAAACATATACGGTTGCCATTAACTGTTGCTTTCACGTTCACTCACCATTTGAGCGTAGTCAAGACAACATTGAACATTCAAGCCTCCGTACTTCATTGATGCCATCATGGGCATTTGAACGTCCATGGCTGGCTTTAACAAGTCGTCGACAGCTCATTGTGGTCAATTTTTTTCCCCTAACTGGCTGCATAATCTGTTCTTTTCATCTGTCATGATTATTTCGGGAATGTGGACCACAGTAGTCAGAGGCGTCTTGAAATACATCCGTGGTCCTAGGCTGGAAACCTCGCCCTCTGCTAATCGAGCTTTCCACTTCTCTGGTGTTGGCAATTTAGTACCAGACTAGTCCAATAGATCAAATCAACGAACTAGGTTATTTCCTCAACTATTTGCTAAACCAAATATGCATTCAGTCACCTCCAGCATGTTACGAATTAAGGAGATGCATTAGTTGTTTACTAGAGATTAATCAATACCGAAAGCTTTATCCTTTATCTAGTAACATACCCACGCACAGACCAAATTAAGCCGTTCTAAAGTACTGAGCTACTCCCAACAATATTTCTTCCACTCCACTTCGACTCGTTCGATCGTCTTGGAGTCGCAAAGCTAGTAATAAATCCTGGCATAGAGGCAACAGGCTTCTTTCCGACTCATAAAGATCAGCGGCCGGCCGTGGTACAGGCCACTGTTATCTTAGGATTCCGCGGAAAACATCTCTCAAGCAGGATTCTACGCGTCAGAGTGGGCGGAAAAACAACAGATCTTCAGGCATTATCCAAGGCGAAGAGACACAATCCACGAATTTGACTTTGTCATCAACTTTGGCTTATTGCTGAAATTTTCTGCCGTTTTTTTTTCTATAATTTTTTGAACATGTAATGAGGACTTTCTTATCACCGGATGTCTACGAAAGCGCGACGAATTATTCACTGCATGAATAACACAACACGGCCACTCTTTCATTTTAAACTGTAATTGAACCATCGAGAAATTCCTTCAGCTACTACATTTGTCTATTTAACAACAGAAGGCCTTCTTTTATGGCACTATTGAATTTCAAAGATATTTGTTTGAAGTCTACAAGGACATGTCAAGGACGGTGATGGACTGATTAAAGTTTTTTTCGATGTTTTTCTTCAATAGGCAGAACGAGGTTGTTATTATAGAATTTATTAGGATACAATAGCTGACGTTTCGGCGGTTTCGCCTTCTTCAGGACAGTCCTTGCCCACATACTACTCTGTGCGGCTGCTATCCACCAGCTAACTGAAATACTTACAACAAATGACCGGCTTTGAAGAAGGCGAAATCCCCGAAACGTCAGCTATTGTATCCTAATAAATTCTATAATACCAACCTCGTGTCTGCTTATTGAAGAAAAACATCGGATTATCAATCAATGCGGAGGTTAACAGAAAGTCGGTCTTGGGAAATGCTAGGCAAGTTTTTTTTCTCACCAACAGCACTGCTGCTACATATCCATCCCATATTATTAGAAGGCTTAGCTCTAGTTGATTTTTGGTTCGTCTACTACGGTAATGGGCGCGTGTGGCATAGTGGTCGGAGGTGCACTGCAATACACATGGGATCGATTCCCAACGCCCATCGCCTACCAACCCCCTTCCATCCCTCCGGGGTCGGCAAATTGGCACGAGACTTACCTGAGAGAATAGCAGCACTAGGTCGGCACATCGGTAGGCCATCGCGGGTCATTCTAAAGGCCAGATATGCATTCAATCAACACCAAATGATGCCTATTGAAGTCGAATGCATGTCGCATATCTAAGAGATCAACGCCGAGAGCTTTTTTTTATACTACGGTAAGTGTGCCTGCAATAGCATTAATTACAATGCAAGAAGGAGAATCTAGGGCAGTAGTTAGAGGTGCCTTGCAATACACCTTGGATCGGTACCTGGTTCAATCTCATGCATGAGTTTCAAAAAAGATCTCCAGCGTCGGCAAATTGGTCGCATCGTCATCTGAAAAAGTAAGGAACGGTGATTTTACGCATTTATAGATAATCGCGGGTCATTATTTAGGGCGAGATAAGCATTCAATCATGCTTACTATGCTTGATGAAGTCGAATGCATGGCACATTCCCCGGCTATCTTTTTCTACGTAGCTCTAAGAATGTTGTGTCAGAATGTTTTCAGGTTGTCGCCATAATTGCCAGTCATAACGGGCTTTGTAAACGGGAGCGCAATTCGCTAGTATGAAACTAGGTTACCACCAGAACGGTAGCAAAAAACTTTACTTTTATATGAGATTTTTGAAATTGAGCAACGAGCTCCTTCTCGACTCCACTAGCTACAGTTAACAATGAATATTTTGCTGCCTATCAGAGATATAAATTCTTCGGTTACCAATATGCTTCAGTGACGACAACACACTTTTATTACAAAGCGACAATGGGTATTTCGACGGAAATCTAGTTGGCACATAAGTGACGTATGAATAGATTTCAATGCGTGTTCTTTTTTACTGCTTATTTTTTGCAGTGTTTATTTTCGTTCGTATTTTCGTTTTCTTATATTTTTCGTTCGATAGCTTATATAAGACAGATACTGTGTAAAAACTTATTCCATTGAAAGGTATTCTGCGGGGGTTATATCTTAGAAAACCCTTTTCGGACGAAATTTTCTATACACATTGCGCGTTGCAAGAAAGTAGAAGTCGTCTTAAACGAACACCATTCCTATAAAAAATTAAGCGTCGTCGAGATATGTGGTAAGCATCGATTTTACGGTAGTTTAAGAACCGAAAACGTAATGCTTCAGTCACAACAAATGAAGCCGTTAGGGATCTTGAATATGAATGTTTCTGTTGGACGTCATGTTAGAGAGCACGGAGCTTGGTACGACGGAGCTAGGCCGAACTCGGACACAACACTTTGGTCGGTCGGCTAGGATCTGATTTGACTGAGGGCAAGCTCAGGGTCACTACAACTCAACAAGCATAGCCAATACATTAATTGCTGCATTTCTGATTTCTCAACCTCCTTTGAGAGAAAATCACTCACTTTTCCTGTCCATTCTACTCATTCGTGGGGTCGATTCCACTGAACAATGCATAAATTCGATTTTTTGGCTGGATGACCTTCAACTGGCCTTTTTCCTTCTCTATCGTTTTATTCCTCGTCAATTATGCGAACACACTTTTTTTGGTTATCTGAATGCATTGTAAAAATTGGTAATGAAGTAGTTTCTATTAGGAGATTCGACCATCTCTTTCTTCCGACCATTCTTTTCTTTCGACCAGTCGATTATCGTTTCTTTCTCCCGTTTTTTTTCCCGCCATAATTTCCACATTCTTCATAGTAACAACTTCAATGAAGAACCGACGTTATGTAAAAAATACTTCAGCAGTATCTGAAGAGTAGGCGGGGCACACTGGAAACCACACCCCTCATTTGAGGTTCGTGCGAGAAATCACTGATCCTAAGCCCACACAACTAAGAAAATTGCCAAGCTTTATACAGCTTTTTCCGAATAGGTTCGAGGTAACTTACGTTTTAAAAGGGAAGAAAACTCGTCTACTCATGCAAATCAATACATACCGATAGCAGTAAGAATATCGAAGCTAAATAAAAACTATGATCAAGCGAGTTTGCCACTGGGAAACGACTACTAAACTTATAGTTACGATTGATTATTTACAGTATGATGTGCAACCGTGCGATTAAAGATTTCGATCGGTACAAGTACTATTCTATTGGACATATTCGTCTCTAACCCTATTCAGAGTACTTAACACATCCTCGACACGCGACATTTAGTGGTCCAGTTGTCACTAGGGTCAACGTCTAATTCTCATAGCTTATGTACATGCTGGTTTTTTTCACGATGAACGATGATTCTGCTATAACTAAGGGATTTTTGGCGTTGCTAGCACGAGAGGATTGTAGAAGAGACTTCTCCAAGGTTATGAATGCATCCCAATTTACTGCATGTTAGCTGTCAGAAGCTGGAAATGTTTCGCGGATTATGTTGCGTACGAAACATTCCGTACAATAAACATGATTCATCATAGCGATTAGAAGTGAAATAACGATCAATTGCCTGTGAAACTAATAGTCAATAAATTCGTTGGAGGAAAAGTTTCTGCATATTTCTCGGTGATTATAGCTTCTTCTGAACGATGATCTATGCAATATCTTTGTTGGACAAGCTATCGATTGATTGCGAGAAGTTTACGAAAAGCGTTTGGTGCGCTAAATTGAACCATAAGAAAGAGAGTGGCTTATATAGACATTAAAGCGGTCGCTCAGGACGCTGAGAAATGTCGTATACGTCGATATCGTTTTTTACGTGTTGAAGGATAATGGACGATATTGAATATTATGCTGAAACTCGAAGATTGCCAAATATAAATGTGTATATCAAAGCTCTAGGCGTTGATCAGTGCCTTAGGGTTATGCTCTGCACTCGACTTCACTAAGCATCGTTTGGAGGTGATTGAATGCATATCCGGCCTTTACAATGACTCGTGGTGGCCTATCGATGTATCTAGCCAGTGCTGCTATCCTCCTAGACAAGTCTGTACCAACTTGCCGACTCCGGAGTGATGGAAGGCCAGGTGAGCCAGGGGCGCGGGAATCGACCCCATATGTATAGCAAGGCGCCTCCGACCACTGCGCCACACTCACCCTGTATATGTGTACATGTATATATATAAATATATATATATATATATATGTACATAGGTGTGTACACATGTATACGCATACATGTGTATGTTAAGACACATATATAGACATATATGTGTATGTATATGTGTACATGTGCAGATGCATTTCTATCTATGCGCATGCATATGTACGATATGCATTTATAAGTGTCCAAGGTTGTGGGTATTTTTAACTATTCTTATGCAGATGTGCACATTTATGTGTGAGATTATGTGTGCATATAACACATAGATATATGTGATACATATGATGTATTCAATATATGTACATACCCAAATGTAGGTGTGAATGTTTCTGTATATATCTATCTTTGGATGGGTTCGTGAGCGCACACCTTTACGTTTACGCATACGCAAATTTTAATGTAATTGTACAGATGTATGTGTGTGTGTATGCGTCTGTGTGGATTTTTGTCGGTATATATGTGTATATATATGTATATATATATATATATATATATATATGCATGTGTATACATAATTTTTTCTAACGGTGTATGTCTGTGTGTCTGCATATACGCGAGTGTGCACGTGTGTATGTATGTACGTACGTATGTATGTGTATATACATGTGCGTGTGTATCGGTGTGTCTGTGTATGTGTATGTGTGTATGTATGTATCCATGTTTGTGTGCATATGCTTGTGTATACGCATATAAATTTATGAATTCAATAAAGACAACAGCCCACTGGACCAGGAGAGCTGGTGATTTAATTAAACAGGGAAATACTTGTTTATGCTGTGCTTCGGCCTCCACTAACACAATTTTCCTGGTCACTATGAATCTAAAATTTGTGGACCGATGACATTTTGCAGAACTGTTTACGTTTTCATTTTTCACTTCATTTCTTTTCCCTTGTTTTCGTTTAGAACTGAAGTATGACTCCGTCAAAAGTCCATAAGTGATTTCTGCAGATTTTTTAAAAGCGGTCTTTCCTTATTGCGCCATTTGCTGTGTATTTTCGATAAGTGTTTTTTGTTACCTACCAGTTCGTTGAAACAATTTGTGATGCGTCCTTTAAGATTCGCATTTTTTGAGTGTTATACATGCTCAGTGATATTTATCAATGTATTTCTTTTGTATAGGACGGGTGTGGCAAAGTGGCTGGAGGCGGTACTGCGACACACACGTGGAATCGATCCCCACGTCCATAGCCTAACAAGCCTTCCATCACTCCGGGGTCGACAAATTGGTACCAGTCCTGCCTGGGAGGATAGCAGGGGTAGCCCGATACATCGGTAGGCCACCGCGAATCACTGTAAAGACCAGATACGCATTCAATCACCTCTAACGATACTAATGAGGTCGAATTCATGGCGCATCCCTCAAGGGATTGATCAACGCCGAGAGCTTTATCCTTCATTTCTTTTGTAATTTCTGAAATCCTTTTTGCTCACTCACTCATTTCGTTTTTAAACTATTGTTTCAATGAATTCGAAATTTCTCGATGTAGAAAAAAATTGGGAAGATGCTAGGCAAAAAGAACGTCATTTGTCGAGTTTCAGAAATGTTTTTGTCGTTGAAAAAATTTTGTGATATGCTAAATATCGTTTAAGCCAGCATGGGAAGTGTTTTAGTGTAAACCGTGACATTGACCCACCCTACAATTTCTAAGTGAAGTTCAGTATAAAAAAATACTAAAATCGTTTCTTGCACGTTGTTCAATATGGAGCATTCTAGCTTGTAAGCTTAAGTTTCTGAGCCTTTCTTTACCTCTGTTCAGGTTTTTAAACTCTTTTAAGGTTTTATATATCGCTTTTAAATTTCAGATTTCACTTTAAATTCTAGTTTTTAGATTTTAGATTTTTTTTACATTTTAGATTAGATTTGGACTTCCCTATAGGTTAAAATACCACTGAGAGATGGGCGAAACGAAAGCCTGGCGTGGTGTAGTGATGAACGCGTTAGCCTGCAGAAAAGGTAAAAGCGTGTTCAATCCCTACCGCAGATAGCTGCGGTCCAGAGTTTAGCAAATATTTCAACATCACTGCGCTTATACTTCACGTCATACACTGCCATGAAAAAAAGAAACGGAAGTAAGTAGAAAAAAAGTCACTAGCAAAGTAGTTATGTCGGACACTGTCCTCATCCTAAAAAGAATTTTCTCACAGAGCATGACGGGCATCTGCCGTAATCTCTTCCTAGATGTACACCTTGTGCTCGAGAGCTCATCGTCGATTCAAGTCGATTTCATTTCGGTCTTCCTACACTAACAACGGAAACATCCAAAAATGAAGCAGAAAAAACGTTTCTGCCTTCAGGAGAGGAGAAAAGCTGTTACAAGTAGACACTGAACCGATACTATTCGCTGTTTGAAGTGGCTTAATAGCCCATCGAGTGATTGGTTTGTGTCGCCATCGTTGCTGTTTGTTGCTGCTGACAAAGTCTTCTGAATGAGGGATGAAAGTATCGTACGTTGTGACGAGCTCGGTTAGTTAAATTCATGATGTTGTCGATGTCAATGAAGTGGTTGGGCAACCAAAATAAATACTTGGTTACTGAAGACTTTGTGCTTTTTTGAATGCTCAAAAATAAAGAAGAAAATGAATAACGATTTGTAGGCTCAAATGATGACGATAATGGTTATTGCAAACACAAGCCGTCGGTCAACTCGACAAGGTGGATGATTACTTTCGCTTAATATTTATTATTTATCTTGTTTGCAAAAAATATTGGCTTCGACTTTCGCCGTCTTCTATGAAAGGCCCGCAACATCTTTAAAAAGTTGTATAATTTTATTCTTTTATTGTAAAATTAAGCACTCATGTTATTTATATGAGCCAACACACATGTTGCGGGTAGTTCAGCGCTTCTATCATTTGGTTCATCGCTTCACATTCATCGTCCATAAAAATGGATTTGAGCATGAGTTCGGCTGCGATTCAAGGACTTCATCTTCTTCATGAATATTGTCGGTTGCTGTTCGACTAGGTTCAGTTCGAAAAGTTATGATGGATCCATGAGCGTTTTCAGGTCTTCGTTAGAGAAGCACTCTCTGGTCGTGAGTCCAGTGGAGTTCTTCTCAGATAAGTCATCTGATAGAAGTGGTTGGAGGCCTTTTGATAAGCTTATACAACGTGACAAAATACCACAACTCTAGGTTTTGTTCGATGTTCACAGGATTTCCATATGTTCGTTTACACACAATAAGAGGGAAAATCGAAGGACACAGTTGTTAAGCGTTCATCCATGCCTTTCACGTCACCGTGGTTTTCGCCTTCTGTGCGATTACCCATGGATTCACATTGTTCTGGGATCTGCTGATGAAAAGGTAACTCAAGAGGCGCTTTTGCAACTTCAGTCGATAGAAACATTTCCCTTTCAATTTTTCCCACAACTTACTCTTGCAAATGCTTTTCTAGTAAATATTTTTTCAAACCAACGGTCATTTAACTCCCTATGCTAATAATCAATACTTTCTTGGATTATTAAGCGAACGAGGTTGATAAAAGGATCTATTCGGCTGACGTCTTCGTCTTGATCTGAGCCAATGAATCGCGTCGATGGTCCACAGTCGTTCTCCTTGTTTTTCTGGTGTTTCATTTGTAAATAATATGAAGATTTCTGTGAAATTGCTCCCTATATAATAATAGTTATGGTAATAATCTTTATGAAATAATAGTAGTAACGCAACTGAATTTTACAGGAGTTTCACCAGGATCGAACCTAGATCTGCCGCTCTCTCGTCATCGGCAAGCAGTTCAGCAACGACGCAAAGCCGACATTGGCCTCATAGACTTTTCATCACTATACGATACCGTACTACCACCACCTCAACAGCAAACGGAACCGCATAGGCCATTCGGATAGTGGCCACTCTATATAGTTTTAGTCAAGTAATTTCGGATTTCTTTCAAATCTATTTTTCTCCCATAAACTCTTACTATCTGAGTAATAGAATATAGGCAGGCAATCACCATATTTCGCCATGGGCTTCTGCTGATTGCTCCGAGCTTTTGGTCAATACACATGTTTTACATTAGTACTTCCCAGAGGTATTCCAATGTTCGTATTATAATAATAACCAAATTCGACGCCTCCAAACAAGCTGCACGAAAAGTTTAGCTACTGATTTTTGAGTGTTGGCAATCAATATGTATATATTTTTCACGTCGTTGTAGGTCTAATACCACATTACATTTATTCTACATTTTTCTGGAGCGATCGTCCTCTGTGTGTAAAGAAAGTGATAGCATTTGTCTTTACTTCTGTAATGTTAAATTTTCAGAATTTTATTTGGACACTGTAGCAAAGTTACTAACAAAAAGTTCTATATTTATTCGATGGCATAATTAATGCCTTCGGTGATGGCAATGTGTAATTTGGCTCGTAGTATATGTGGCGTTGGATACGACGGTAAGTCAAGGCGATTGAAACACGTATGCGCTCTGAAAACGACAGCAAATCGATAAATCAATACCCAAATCAGTCAGTGCAACGTCATGGGCGATAGTATCCGACTATTTTATAAAAAGCTTTATTACTTCCAACAAAAGGACTAGTAAGTAGACATGACAAAACTAGTTGCAAGAAGTCTCAGAACGTGCAACTATGTCTGAGTGAGTAGACAAAAAATTAAAAGAAGAAAGCAGGAAAGAAGAAAGAATTGGAGTAGCTCAGTGGTTTATCGTCTCACTCGACCCACAATGTGCTCCTGTGCCAAACTGCGGTGCACAGTAGAAGGGATTCATTCTATTGGTGGTCTCATCCAGGAAGAGAACAAGTTAAGAATTTGGATTTCCATCCAGAGGCTCACGTACGAGTAAACCAATGCTGGGATATGCTGACGCTATCGAAACAACCTAGCAAAAACGTCGTAGGTTGTCTATGGGATCTTTAAGTTGGAATTATGGCAGCTTCCGATGATGACGATGTAGCAATCTTCCGGCGGGGATTCCGCAGGATTACAGGGAAGAAAAAGAACTATCCACCGAGAAAAATAGTAATAAAATTGATGCCCTGCTTAGGTGGGCACGATTGATTTGGTTCAAAAGCTAAGAATTTTTTTTACTACTATTAACATTTAGACATATAACAGTACCTTGGCAGCGCTGACTCCTCACCCCATTTCTCAATTGTAAATCGTTTTGGTCCGTTACTTCCTCGCAGCATTGCGAAACCCTCGAACGGAATACTCGGCGTCCCAGTAACAAACTGTAAAATATCGGATTTTATAAAGGTGACGTTCGAAAGACTTCATTCTCAGCCACGTTTAACCAGAGCACATGGTCTGGTACTGGCGTGAATGGATTAAGGAAACAATGATCGTAGCTAGGATGAGTTTTGGCGCCATGGATGAGTTCTTCCATATTCACCTGTAATAATTTCAATCGGTCCGCATTCGACATTTGAGCAACACGGTCCCAAAACCATTCTATGACCACATGATCGTCAAAGTAACCACCCTGAAGTTATGGAGGATAAGGGGAATCTCATTTTCCATAAGACGTGGTACTAAATTATGAACATGTCTTAAAAAACAGAAGTGAATACATATATTTATGAGATAATTTTCTTGCGAAAGTAGCCGTTCAGGAACCAAATAACAGTTTGTGATGGCAAACTGCTGTAAGAAGCTTGTCATCAGCATTTTCTGTCGCGGCATCAAATCTGCAGTATGCCAACCCGATATTCGGTGTTTCTTCGCCAATCTTCTATGTCGATTTCACGTGATCCAGACAACACCAGCTCTAACTCATCGGCCGTGAACACACGAAGGAAATCCCGATCGACAATCTGAAGGAAATCAATAAATACTTGCACATCGATCAATACTGTAGCCCACAATTCGTTTAAGGAATTATTATAACGAATAACAGTCCAGGAATTTATGGAGATATTAATTCTTGGAATTCTCTTAAGTCAAGAATGGTGAAGAAATGAGGCTCAGTCCCTCATTTATTGAGGCACCGAGGCGATGCATGCAGATGGCTTTCCGCGTTGACTAAGGCCTCTGGAGCCACACTAACCAAGAATTCCTAAAACGTAAAAAAAATTGGTAGCAGCACCTCCCACATAGCGCGCGTGTGGCGCAGTGGTGGGAAGCGCTCTGCAATACACATGGGATCGATCCCGGCGCCCAAGGCTCGCCAAGCCTTCCATCCCTTTGGGTCGGCAAATTGGTACCAGACTTGTCTGAGAGATACCAGCACTTTCGCGATACATCGGTGGGCCACCGCGAGTCATTGTAAAAGCCAGATATGCATTCAAGCACCTCCACAATGGTTAATGAAGTCGAATGCATGGCGGATCCCTCAGGGATTGATCAACGCCGAGAGCTTTGTCCTTTTTTTATTACCTCCCACAAGAAAACACGTACAGCACAGCTTTCATTAGCGTCTTGTCTTCGTGAACTATTGTTACATTCCTCTAGTTTTCACCTTTACTTTTTTACAGTGTTTACGAAATATGTGGTGACTTTTTAGAAAATACCGAGCAAAATATCAAGAATGAAGATCAAGGTAGGAACCCATGGACTAAGGAGCAACTGACTGATAATTTCATGCAAAAAGTCATAATTCTTATATTTATTTTTCTTTTTTTTCACCTGATGCACTCCTCTAAGTAGTGCTTGAGATTGCCGTTGTACACTACGCTCGGTTCGCCATTTAATCATCAACGAAATGAATTCCTCTTTGTTGTCGTCGGTGACATTCAGTTCAGCACCGTTCGGAAGCAGTTCCTTCTCGATCACCTGCAATCATAAACGAGATGGTTCTGTATCTATTATTGTTGGCGATTAACGGCAAAAACCTTAAATCTTGAACCAGCTCTCAAAATGCACAACACAAGATTCGATTTTTTCTCCAATGCCATTTCCACGACCAAAGTTTTTCTGAACCGAGATGATTTGGCATTATTTTTGTAATTTTTTAAACCAGTAAACAGTAGTGCCCCTGTAGCGTGCTCTAGATAGGAAGCGAACTAGACGGAATGAAATACACGCAAAAACTAGCAGAAGATTGCAGTTAAAAGACGAAACTGCTTTCTGGGCGATGGTCGTCTTTACCAATGATAAATGACTACTGGAAGGCCTTGAATTCGTCTGAGGGTCACGAAGCACTAATGATTTACTTTCAGGAGAGGTGCCGTTACTATATCAGCTGTTATTCAATGACTTTGTCCTTTCGACAGTTCAGTGATATGCATTCCTCCCAACGGTTTACCACCTCATCGAAGCTGGAAGGCGTTCCTGGGTGTTGGACTGCGATGTACAGTGTGGGATTCATCCCCCTGGAAGGGTATTTCAAGTTGAGAGCAAACCAGTACCAGATCTGTCCTAATAAGATCCATCACTGTCCTGGTACCAAACTAGTTGCATG
Source organism: Angiostrongylus vasorum (assembly GCA_018806985.1). Lineage (NCBI taxonomy): Eukaryota > Metazoa > Nematoda > Chromadorea > Rhabditida > Metastrongylidae > Angiostrongylus > Angiostrongylus vasorum. The sequence continues at coordinate 150,101 of JADANN010000075.1, read as the reverse complement.
GTAGCAAATCTCCCTCTAATCCACAAAAGCGGCGACTGCCTGTGGTTATGACGACCTGGGGCAGACTGGCTAGGCAGTTCTAAGGACACCTGGGAACCGCAATGGTTAAACCCGCACAACGCTGGAAAAATTGAGATCATGCTGAGGCCCGCACAACCAGTGAGGATGGCCCATTAAAGTATCAAGCATCAAATAATGACATGGATTAAAGAAATAGTGGTTGTAAGAAAGTTCCGCAACTGTGGGCGACAGCTTCTAAATTTTAGGCTCTTGGCAAATTTTATTGAGTTACCTTTAACAAATTCATTTCTGCTGAATTATCATTTGATGCAGATCTCTCTTAATGATTTATCTCCTCATCAAAAAAACGGACAGTGTTTATGGGCGCCGAACTTCGATTTATATCAAGGTTTTATCCCTTCGGCATGGTCACCTAAGTCGAGAAGAAGAAATTCTACACCCGAAACATCAGTCAAGAGCGAGGTTCCAGAAAACGCTTCTATCTCAGCAGTTGTTACGGTTTGAAAAAGCGGTCGCCTCGGTAAACAACGTCGGCCGATCGGGAACTTACTAGGTAAGTGAAAAAATGAGTAGGAATCCGCATGATTCTTCATGGAGAAAGGCGATTCAAGCAAGTAATTGCTATACAAACGAGGTCTACACTACAACCAGTAGGCATAGTTATCGTTTGCCCAACTGAGCTCCACTACTTAGATAATTGCGATGAGAGAAATGTTTAAGAGAACTTTTAAGGTGTGCTTAACAGTTGACGGACATTTTATGTTGGTTATTCATGACCACTTGGAAGTAGTTATGGTCTGATAGAGCAAAAAATCAGAAACTGTGCAATATGTGACAGAACTTCCAAGGTATGTTCGGAAATATGCATGCGAATCACCATTGCAAAATTGTCATTGTCATTCACGAAGAGTTTAACGCAGGGTGATAAGTTTCCTTTGAAAGAGCTTGATCAAGTTCTTGAGTTGAACAGCGCTGAACAATGGACATTACACCCATAATAGTTCACAGGAAATCATAACGCAGCATTCCTTCCCAACTCCATCAACAGAAGGACCTTAAAAGCCTAGTTTCAGGTTATGCAGCGGCAATTCCCGTAGAATTCATTGATTCTTATGACCACTCGTGTTTGTTGTGGAGGTCTCCTCTCTAATCTTCAGTAACAAATCTCCTAGGGAGTTCCATCCTCTGCGAAAGAGCTAGCGATACCTATCATGGACTACCACTTTTTTGTTTCATGACAGTCCCTCAAGTTCACAGGAAATCGCCGTTGAGCAAATTTTCCGATGATTGAGGCTGTTTAGATGGCTACCAGTGCTGATTTAGGGAGGTGTAACATTTTAAATAAAATGCTGGAGTGCAAAAAATTACAAATTGCTGGAGAACTTTTTCACAATTGAATATACCAAGGCAATAACTGTATCATGCAAGCATACATACTTGACCATTCTCCTCTTCGTTCACTACGAACGTCATTCCCAAAGACGAATCCACAGGATTTTCGTGCAACCACAACAGACTGCGACCGAACTCCGGATCGACTTCTTGTAAATCGTACACCGTAATCGGCCTAAACATTAAGTGTGACTGAAACCTTAAAACTCCATAGAATTAAGAACTCATAAGCCGATTGGCTCCAAGATTATGTGGAATATCTATGATGTATGACGGCCTTGTATGCCGTTTTGGCAGGTGTACCCAGCCTGAAGAGGCCATGTTAAAAGTTAATTTTAACCTTGCCTAGTTTCAGTCTTCTAAAATGGTTGAGCAATGATAATGGAACCCAATGCTCAAAGGCAAACAAGTGGGAAATCAGCTCAAGCAGTCATCAAATATGTAATATTAGGGCTGGTATTGGTGAATATGGAGTCAAGCCTAAACTCATGTGCCGACTTGAGTTGTTCTCCACTCAAAGGGTGCGTAAATAACAGCCGCTTTCAACTTTAAACCGACATACCTCAGCCCGACGTGAACTTCATTAATTACAATAAATAACGATAGATAACGTATAAAGATCTGCAGGTATTTACACACGGAATAAAGATTCTTTTGTTTTACCACGATGCAGCATATTTTGTGCGATTTTCTTCGTCGACACTCTCATTTGGAAAATTAAGGCAATTAAACAAGCGGTATTTCGTCCATTACAAAACCGTCGTGTACCCAAACTCGCTGTTTCATCGGGATTTCGCCCGAAATTTCAAAAAGTTCAGGCATCACCTTAATTTCTCTTGAAACTTTTAAGCTGCAGCAATTATTGTCAGAATAGTTACTATTCTTTCATTTTGTCGTATGTTCTTACAGTAAACACGTTTACTTTAATTGCTTTAATTACACTTTAATTCGAAGACCTTTTGAGTAAATCGCATAACACGGCTTCAAGAGCGCATAGAAATACCGCTAACGAACATCAAACAGGTCACAGGAGGATAAACAATGTGCAAGAAAATTCAAGGCTAACCGTGTTAAGAGGTCTGACTCTCCCTGAAGGTGCGCGCTCGTTATTAGAATAGGGACCGAGTTTCTCACCATCTGAACCCATTTCTAAGGTAACCTTGCGTAGGATCGCATGTAGTTTGCATGAACTTCAAGATAAACGCCGTAAAAAAAGCCAGAGATGAAACGCAAAATAGGTGCGAACAACACCAAGTAGGTGCTCTACCAATAGCACCATTTCCTCAGCCGTTCCTTAGACAATAAGAGCCCAATGATGAAGTTGATGTTAAAGTTCGGATGTTTACGAATGAAATTTTTAAAGTCCTTAATCATTATCGCGCGAAAAGATACAGCTCCAACCTCACTGCAGTGCAAAAACGTGTTATGCGAGAGGTACGAGAGCTGATAAGATTGAAAAACATAAGACTATCCGTTAGTGATAAGGGTGGAGAGTTTGTCGTAATTCTTCATCAGTTAGATGTTGAAATAACGAAAAAAGCGTCTTGAAGATGCTTCACTTTATCTCCCATCATCTAAGAAGGAGTTCAAAAGTAAATACCGAAAAATAAACCACGAATGGGTCAAAATGGCAAGGGCTGCTGGTTCAAAACCATCAGTTACCTCTCAACTAAAAGTTGACTTAGCAATCCCGTCTTGTACATGCTTATAAAAACTTACAAGCTAATATCCAGCGATGGCCTTGCGTCTACCGATCCATCTTTGTTTAAGGTTAGACCCCATTAGCTGTGTAGACGGGCCAACGGATAGGATAACGTGGTTTTTAACCCTAATATTTACCCAGTTGTTGAAACACATTCCAGCCCATCTTACGAATACCCAAATGTTTCTGGGTCGTCTACGTACTGCGCAGCCTAGCAGCGCGTACGTGATGGAGTCCTTCGGCGTTACCGCCCTTTATACAAACGTGTCGAATGACTCTGCAATGCAAACCATATTCGAACTCTTTATACAACACGAAGGAGAAATAAACATGTATGGCTTTAACATAGAGCAGTTGATGGCACTCTTAAAAGAATGCTTGAGGTGTTCAATCTTCAGATGGTCCGGAAAGTACTACGCTCTAATAAGAAGGTTGGTAATGGGACAACGACTGGCACCAAGTGTTCCCATTGCGTTTATGTCTAAGGTGAAAGCACCAGTGACCGATCGCGGGCCGTTACTCTACTGTAGATATATAGATGACTGTTTTTGTTTGCTCAACGCAAGAGGAAATGGACAAATGTTTCGAGTTGCTCAATGAACAGTCAGAGTATATCAAGTTCACCCTGAGAGAAACCGAAAGAAAGCTGTCTTCCATTCCTGAACCTCAAATTAACTTGTCAGAAAACGGCTACATCATGAAGTGGTACCGAAAGCCAAGAAGTAAAAACATCTTGGTTCATTACCTCTCCCTCTCACCCCTCTCACACGAAAAGGGCACTGGTAAGAAACATGTTTCGAACAGCAACCAACGTGTGCACGGGAAGAGAGCAGAGAGGAGTCCCGGAACTTGGCACGACAAATAGCCATTACTGATGGCTGCGAAACTGTAATTAGGGATAGATGTAGGAAAAAATCCTAGGCCCTCAAACGACAACTCTAGTGATAAAAAGGTCTCGTTTATCCTACCCTTAGTCTCATGATGTAAGTGCGGCTATAAAACGTTGCTTAAGAAAGGCGTGTCTAGAGAATTCGGTAAACGTAGCTGAAATGCCACCGAGTACTCTTAAGCGCCAGCTAATTCGTAACCGCCTATATTACTGTCTCTGTGCAACGCAAAATTGCATAATTCGCCCAAATGGTAGCGACAGTGATTGCACGAGCTCGGGTACAGTCTAACTGATCTTCTGTAACGCGTGCGGAGACGAATAAATTGGCGAAACAGGTAGACCACTCTGTGTCCGCATAAAAGAACATCTAATCGGTAAACGTAAACCAAATACCCCACTAGGCACGCATAGGACCCAGAAACATAACGGGAAGGACTTTAAAGTACGTGTCAGGATGCTTGCACAGGAATCGAAAACACAAGCGCGCAAAACTCTCGAGGCGTTCTGGATTAATTCCAGAAGTCCGAAAATGAACAGCAGGGAAGAATGCCTCATTATCATGCGTGATATTGGGCAGTATATAAGCCTGTTATTCTGACGGAAGGGGCACGTTAGGCTTCCATATGAATTATGTGCGGTTGGCCTCCACGCGGCATACTCAGTGGGAGACTCAAAGAAAGCGATGAATGTGCAAAGAAGCTATTCTGTGTTCAATGTGATTGAAATCTTGGTTTAGCCTTTTCTCTTTTTGGTTATGGAGGCGTTTGACCGTGTAGATTGCAGTCAACTTGACCTTTCCAGGCTTTGAGGAAGGCGAAATCCGCCGAAACGTCAGCTTATTAGTTAATAAAGAATAGAATAACACCTCGTGTTTGCTTGAGAAGAATACGAAGAACCACGTTTACTGTTCCTCATATCGTTTTGCAATCTTGCAGTATGTAGATGTTTTTCATTTAACTCTGAGAAACTTTGCTTGCCGCAAACAGCCTTTGTATGTAAACCTCTTGGTGCAACCAGAACTTTTTTATGTGTTCTGCTTCTGTTGTATCAATGTTCACATAACGTTATTGTTGCACCATTACTAATAAATGGTTTAATTACCCAGGTTTCAGATATTGCTGTGTGGCAATAACGAAGGAGTCCCACGTGGCATCTTCCTACGAAGTTGAGCATTATATTTGAAGCCGGTGATTATTCGGTGCCGAAAACTAACTCGAAGACCCAGTTTCCGCTAGCAACTGCTATAATTTTCGGTGCATTGGCCTAACTGGTTTATTGTAGTGCATAGACCTAATTGTTATGCAACAACTTTAAAAAACCACATAACATTTCCAAAAAACCATCCTTACACTTAAGCAAGGTAGAGTCACGTCTTTAACACCTCAAGTATTCCGGTCATCGAAAGGTGATCAGCACTTTGCGAAAAACCAGAATCGGAGCCTGAGGATTAATTATGGGTTTGCCCTATGCTCTACGACTTAGATGTTTCAATTTCTCATGGAATGAGAAAAGGTTTATGGAATTTTTGATTACAGGGAAGAAAAGAGCCATACGACATTGGCTACCGTGCACCTGCCGGGGCAGGAAGGAAGAGAGATTGAGAGAGAGGGAATTGTGGAGAGGGAAAAAGACGAGAAAGTGGTCAAAAAAGTGTGAGAAAATCGGCAAATATAAGCGAGATCCATCCACAAAAGCTCGATGGTGTTTCTTTGTGATGTATATCTTTATGGGTAATTGGAAATCTTGACATCAGTCAAATATTAGTGGTATTTTTATTTCACTAATTTTAAAAATACTAACGACGGACGATCAGTACTTTAGTGAATTCTAGAATGAAAACCTGCAACAAAATGATGTGCGGAAAACACTCACAGTTCTAGCAGCATCTTATAAAATGTCCTTGTGAAGAATGTATCAATCAAGCATCGATGAATTAACGCTAAGCCAAGTACCCGACCAGCTAATTCCATCCTGGAATGCACACGGATTTATGACGTCACTTGCTTTTTCTGTCACATCTTGTCTTACTTATATTATCCTGAGGAATAGCAAGTAAATTGGAAGAGGTGGAAAAATAGATTGTAAAATCATCTTGAAAAATTTTAGCCAAATCGTCCTGTTTAGTGTGTAAAACAGAATGAAACTAATGCCAAAAAATAAATGTAAGTTGTGTGAAAAAATCTGAAATTAATGGATGAATAGAATCACGACATGTGCTTGAATCTTTACATAAACGGATAAAAGATGAGGGAATCGGCGCTGATCAATTCCCTAACGATGTGCAGAAGAATTGACTCCAATGAATGTCCTACAGCTGATCTGATGCAAAATTTAGCCTGTACAACTTCTCTGAAGGATTAACGATCCATCACCAGTGTTTTACCTTAGGCATATCTGGGTAGCAATTTGACGAATCGCGAGTGATGGGAGCTTGGTTAGCCGAGGGTGCAGGTTGGAACCAAAGATTATGTGTGCTTTGCATGACATCTACAACCACTGAGCTACATGAGCAGTCATACTTTGACATAGTGTGGATATTCGATGGCGACCATTTCTGGGGAAAAAACTTTTGAATGATCAATTCAATTAATCGGTTTTAAACTGTCGCCTGTAAACTCATATCAGCAACGTCAACTAAGTCCTAGCAAACGGTAGCTCAATTATTCGAATTGGAAAGACGATTAACGCTACTCGAATCAAATATTCGGTCCATCTGAATTGATTACGAAGTGTTCCGCTCGTCACATACCATTGTAGATCATGTTGTACGAGATTCGAGTACTTGCTGATTTGCACTGTATATTGATCAGGTGCCGAATATTCGAAGAGACCGTAATACGGATGAAAGAGCTCTCTCGACAGTAGATAGAATAGCTCACGTGACGGACCACCATAATCCAACCTAAACGTAGATACCATAAACTAGCAATGTTAGCGTTACAGACAAATTCAAATTTTTCCTGATGTAAGTCTTCTTTTTTTCTTTGAATGGACGTTTTGTACCAACCCTTCCTCATCATCAAAAGAGATCGTCAGCTTAGCTCTTCGCAGTGATTGGGAGTCAACGGCCAGAATCTGACTGAAGGCATCTTGTAACAAATTCGAGCGACTGAATTGGAATCTACAAATCAGCACCTTTGTTAGCGGTAAAAATATAATAATGGTTAAAAAGTAGATGGAAATAATTGCATCCTTTCCAAAGGGGAAAAAAAATGCATTGTGAAATATCTCCACTCCACATTACGCTCGAATTCGAAAGGCTATATGACGATGCTACTCAAAGGCTTTCATTGGTCAATCGTAGAAAATTCTAGTGGAAAGATAGTGCTTGAAAAATAATGACGTCATTGAATCCGTCATTTCTTACTTCACTTTTTGCGGTCCTTTACCGTAACCGCTACGATAGAGTGACGTGTAGAAATGATTCAATTTCTCCTCGAATTCGGTCGAAATAACCGGATCGTCCGAGTCCAGAATACTGTAATATGGAAGTTCCGACTATGAAAACGGAGACGACATTTGAAAATCATCAAAGCAATCAATTAACAAACATTTAAGTATATGGTTCTTATTTGTTGTAAATATTTTTTTCATTGGAGGGTATTACGCAAAGTACAACCTCAATGATGATGAGATACTTGCAAAAACTCAAACCCCAGGTCAGATTCGAAACCGAGATCATCTTTTTTCGGGTGCTCACGAAATACCCACCCATCGCTTTGCTTTTCTCTCAGCCAGTTTTTTACCCCAACAGTCATCAGGAAACATGTCAATTAGAAAATCCGGAAATGTAGCAACCTAAAGGATCGGTCGAGTGATTGAAGCTCTCTGGCGATACAATCAATATTTTCGGTAAGCAAGCGATCTGACAAATACGTTCCATGACCTAAGTAATATAGAACTATGGATTGGGTGCTTAAAAAAATAATAAGCATCAGTTATTAGATGCAGTGAAAAAAAGCTATCGCTCAGTTAACAAAAAAAGGAGAGTGTGCGATGATCCCAATCAACTTGTTGAAAGTGGCACAATTAAAGTAAGCAAACAGTTCAAATGTGTGACGAGCAACGTACATGGAATCAGATGACCTCTTCGGCATTAATCACATTAATCGAGTCGCTTATTGATTTATCTACTTGTTTAGAGAGCGTTTAACACAATGCTTAGACGTCGTTACGTACTGCTTCATTTGTTGGTTCGATCTCTCGCCCAGGATCACCAAACTTTTTATCACTGTTAGGTCTGCCAATTAGTATCAGACTTATTTGGGAGGATAGTGTCCAAATAATACATCAATAGGCCCCGCAAGCCATTGTGTAAGGCAGATAGCCATTGAATCTCTCTACGACACCACGAATGGAGTGGAATACATGGCGCATAGATTAGGGATTTATTAAAACCTGAAGCTTTATTTGTTTCACTAGACAAACGACGAATAGACCTGATTGCCATGATTAGGTCGACATCATTAGCAAGTCGATTGAGTGCGACGGTCCCAAGTCGTTCGATGAGCCGCAACTTCTTTCGTATTTTTGGCGCCAACTCTGGCAGTCGCTCTTCGACAAGCATTGCAATCTCGCCCGTGCGACTAGCCAGGTCAATTAGATTACCATTCTTGTCCAACTGAAACGATAGTTGGTAGATATAGTGTGAGTGCAAAAATATGAAAGTACTTAACTAGTCAGTGTGTTATAATCATTAATGTACGGGTGCTTATAGCGAAACTCCTAGTGTTGTCCTGCAATACACTACGCTCGTTTGTTCCATCGTGCCCCAAACGGACCAAGACTTTGGTCTCTATAAGCTAAGCCAGCTGTTGCTAGGCCTTTTGCTGGGAGGATAGAAACACTGACTTGATAGAGTACTAAGTCACTGCAACTTACTCTGAAGGCAAATATGCGTTCGATCTTCTCTATAATGATAAGAATGGAGTCGAAGGAAACGCGTGGCGCATCTTTAAGTTATTGATCAACGCCCAACGCCTTATCTTTTATGCTTTCGTTATTATTTAGAACAACGTTAAAGCAGACGATTTTACGACGATGACTAAAATAATGTTTAATGTGAGCATTCTAGGTGAAGTCGTTATTAGCTGACTACCACCAAGACATGGGATTCACTTAGAAATCAGTGAGATTAAATCCTGCGATCATTTCTAAATGACCGAAGCTAGAGTGCATTGTGGCAGATGACTGAAGGCAAGATTTATCTTCTCGAAGGCATTCCAGTCCTTTTCATGGGTTATTTCACAGCAGGAGAAAAGCTTTTCAGAAAATTGTGACTTCTGGTGTTGACATTTACTCTAAACTGGGCTACCAAATTGTAAAATCAGACTCCTTGCCAGCAGTAGTGATGAAATGTATCAACGCTTAGGAACGCCAATTTTCCCCCTTTATTTGGCGTGGCAATAAAAAAAATTAGGAGCCACTATTTCACTGATAAGTTAACACGAGGTTGTTACAAAAATTTTTATTCGGCCAATATTTTTGCCGACTTCGCCTTGCTCAGAGCCTCAATGATACCAGCCAAATTGCCCACAGTTGTTTATTGTGATGTAGGTCTTCATATTGATTATTGCATCATGCCATGGTCCTGTGAAAGTCGATTTACAATGAAATTGAGGTGTTCGAGACCCTATCTGGGAACCTGTAGCCGAACATTTCGAGTTGTTTAATCTGTATTTAGCTGTTTGATAAACGACGCGGAACGCAACCGCGGGCGCGCACCGATGCTACGTGGCGACGCGTTGCGATCTTGGAAACTATCGATTGTTCTGCGGTGTTTATACTCACATTTTGTCGTCGCGACGGTGGTGCACTATGTCCACGTTTCCGTTCTACTGCAGGAGGAGGTAAACGTGGGTCGATTAAAGTGGTCCGTCGAGCGGTGTGATCGATAAAAACCGTCTGCAAAACGCTTATTGCCAATATGATGGTAAGGTGGGATGATTATATAAAGTGTGCCTCCTTTACGAGACACTAACCGGATTCTTTCCACTAGCCTGCCAGTTTGCTGGTAACGGTTGTGTTTCATCGGCGAATAGATTGACAAACGCTACGAAATCTCTTAAACGTAAACGAATTATCGATCGTCGTCCGTAGAGGTGATGCAACTCTTCCTACGCAATTGCACAACCAAAAAACAGGACTACAGTATGCCTTATTTTACTGGTTACTATTCTCTCGACATCTATTCATTACAGTCTGGACGTCAAATTTCTGGTTTTCTGAAGATCTTCGTCATTTCTGCCAATTTTACGAAGTATATAGAAGCTACTGGACAACTGTTACCAAATAGCAATTGTCCTGAGTCTGAATTCACCTGTTGTGTTCGTATTTTTCCGTCATTTCACCACATTTTCTTATTTTGTGCAGAATATGTTTCACGACTGGAGAGGCGTTGTAGGCAGCAAGAGCAGCCTAACATGAAAAAAATCATCTTGGAAATCAAAAAATCTGGTAATCGATTGGCGTTTTGAGTTAAAGGACAAGGAATTACCTCGTTTTCGTGCAGTAGGCTAACGAAATCCGCGCGTCGTAAGAAGACTGCTGGTCCGTAGGATTTCGTTGTGACCGGCGATAAACCGATCGTACGACGAGTCATTGAATATCTGACGAAAAAAGCAGAAGATTTGACACAGAAAAACGATGGAACCCATGGAAAAGTAATTTTTATTTTTACATTTTTATTGACTTAAGGCGTAAGTCCTCGACACCGTCTCATGTCAACACCATTTTTCTGGGCTTTTGTTGCGTGCTATGAAAGTATGCCTGACTGCTGTGTAAGTAGGCCCTCACACTAATTAGAGGTAAGCTGTAAACTTTTTGCATAGCAAAAAAAATTTTGGAAAGAAGATATTGTGAAATTTTCTAACAATAATAGCTACTGAAAGAGTTGGTGTGGTCTACGGTGTTATAAAGGGGAAATAAAAACTTAGAGTTGCGAGTCTTTAAATAAAAGATTCGGAAATTTATCTCATCAAAGAAACAACATCGTATAAACATTCTCATACGAGAAAACCTGTTAACTAAAAAACATGGCAAAAATACCATTACCACAAAAATATCAGCCTCACTTTCGAGTTGGGAGGCGGACGTTCCTCGACTAAAATGACCAATAAGGAAGCGGTTATCGTGGCGCGACAACTTCTTAGCTAAGCAAATTTTTTGGAAAACTCTGGCCCAAGACGAGTGGTATATTTTTTCTTGTGATGTTTAGAAATTTTCGATGTTGGGTTTCGCTGTTGCTTTCAACGGCATTGAAGCAACATTTTCATGCTGTATGTAATAATTGAACACAACCCCTAATGGTTCAGCGCCTTACCCCTGCCTGGTAGATGCCCCTAGATGTCGGAATATGAGCAGAGGGTTTACCCTCCCCACCAGGGTATCCGAAGCTGAGAGGGAAGTTCGACGTTCCATACACAAAGACCATATTCAAACCGTGACCAGCGTTATAGAAACTTGTCGGGAATAACACCTCTCTGTCTTGATTTTTTGTTAACTATAAAAAAGCATTTGACAGTGTTGAAACAGATGAAATCCTTTTTTGTCGACCGAACAGTGGAGCCGACCGGTTGCACATACACGGCAATAAAGACAAATACAGTGATGAAAAAATTCCTATCATCAAATCATCGTTTCGCGGATGACATCATCGTCTTTTCGAGCAGTGCTGGTGAAGCACAGACGGTGTTCAGTGAGCTCAACGAAGCGGAAAAAAAGCTTTGAATGGTCATATTATTTGAAAGGACGAAGACTCAGTTTATGAAAAACCCATGAACCCACGGTGCGAATTTAAACAAATCGAAATGAATGGCTCTCACAGAGACTGCTATGCCTTAGGTGCTCACTTAAAAGCATATATAAAGAAATAGACAGAAGAAGAGCAGCAGGGGCCACATTCGGTCTACTCAAAAAAGCCATGGACCAAGTAGCGAACCAGAAGTCCACGCTCATCTTTTCGACTCAACAGCCCTCCCAGCGCTGTTTTACGCAGCAGAAACGTGCGCTGCTTCAATCATGTCATGAGTTCTGCGTACCATCCGATGTGTTCTGGAGTCTAACTGGCATTCATAATGCGTAGCCAAAAATGCGCTACTCAAACTTCCGAAGTTTATTCCATCACCAAGATCCATGGCAACTCATATGGATAGCGAAACACAAAGGAGCCGGTCACATAATAAGAAGAGATGACAGATAGACGGAACGGAACGGAAGAATGAACTATAAGAGAAGGCAGGCGTCCTCTTGGACTGCCATCTAAATGATGAGCGGACGTTTTTGTGCCGTAGATAAACCACCATTATTCGTAGATGCGAACGATTTCAGGATTTGGGAATATGTCCCGCGGACGTCACCGTATTTTAAGCAGACTATCCATCACCATGGACGACCATTGCGCGAAAGAGAAACTAATGAATAATGCGATGGAGCACGCTCAACTAGTGAAGACGGGCTATCCAAATATCCAAAGCAAGCTGGTAATTAAATAGAAAATTGAGCCAAGACCGGTTTATATCGCACCTCTTCATTTCTTCGTTGTCCCTAGTATCAAACGTCGGTCGTTGCCATGTGGTTTTTTTCGATGTGTGATCAATGTAGAATGTTCTGCCTTTACGATCCATGCACATTTCCCAACCTAGAAAACCGTTGGTTTGTTAGTGTGGATGAATTCATAGAAATGATTTCATTAAATCGTGAAAACTGACCAGCTGGTAATGGCTTTATTACACTGAGATTAGTGGACGATCCAGAATGTGAGCTGAAATTTTCGTTTAAAAAGAGCAAATTGGTGATGTGAAAATTGATTTCCGCAGAAGAGAAACTCAAGGAAATTCAAGGATTCGGTGGGGTTTCAGTAATAAGCTCATTGGGGAATATAAAGATCAAAAAGTTTCGGTTCAACAGAACTAGCTAGGTGATATTAAGCCAGTCATTTAGCAAGCCCTTATTTCACATAGGGCAAAATATTTTTGAAATTCAAAATAAATAAGTATGTAACGTCTCACAAAAAGATAACAAAGTTCTTGATAAATGCTAAAGTTATTGAGTTACAGAATGACAAGATTGAATTTTCCCAAAGTCAGAAAGTTTAAATAAACGAATAACTGACAGAAGCAGAATAGGAAAACGAATGAATAAATTGACGAATGAACGAAAATCATAATGAATTAATCAGGAATGGGAAAAAAAGAGTGGAAAATTTCACCTCGCTTGACTCATAGAACTACCAGAAGACGAAGCCGGTACACCGATTACCGGAATGTCTTTATCATCTATCGGCTGGTTGCGGACGGGAACATATGCAGATCCTTAAGTCATCATCAAATTTTTTATCGATCTTGTCATGTATTGTATTCCTATGTCACATATCATACCGCATTTTTTACTCATTTGTGGAATCTAATTGATAATAAATACTTAATAGGAGCGGGTAGGGCAGTGGTGGCTATTCCGTCCCATTGCATTAACGGCCAAACCTCTGTAAGGGGAGCCAAGAAAAGTCTGAGCGCCGGTCCCACCAAGCCTCCCATCCTTCACGGGTCAAGAAATTTGTACCAGACTTTTGTTGGGTACACTAACTCCCTCCAATCCATGTGTGAACGCCCTAGCACGTTTATCTCGGGATTCAGGGAATAATTTCCTCGAATTGTATTGAGCGACATTCGTGACGAAGGAAACAATCATGGAGCAGCAGCCGAAACCATACGGAAAACATTCGAAGACCTTCCTGGATAGCGAATGCTAGGGAAAATGAATCGGATACAAGAAGTGCTGGGATCCACACAGTGTGATAGAGGATGTCAGGTCGCGTGATTAGAAAACAGTAATAATAATAAACACATATGGGTGGAATGATGAATACAATACCTCAGAAACAACACTGTTTACTTTTTATTTCCTGCCTACTACAATTTTTTACTCCACGGTGTTATGCGAAATACAACCACAACGTTGCTGAGATATAACTTCAATGATGCTGAGATATTTGCAAAACTCCGGACCGCAGTGTCTGCGGTGGGGGAACGAATGCGCTATTACTTTTCCGGGGGGCTAATGTGTTCATCGCCACGGGTCCTTCGTTTTGCTTGTCTCTCAGCCATGTTATTGACCTACTGGCACTAACAGCAATCAGCAATAACATTATGGTTATATCTCACATAATATCCTGCCGTTAAAAATTAGTGGGCAGTAAATAAAAATTGACGACATTGTGATTCATACCATAGCTTCAGCTTAGTTGGGTTCACGCCGATTTTTGCTCCCCAGATCAATTCCGTTGAAGAGTGATTGATCATAGTGCCATTAGGTCATTAACACGGCTGAGAGACAGGCGGAACGAAGGACACGCATGGTGTGGTGGTGAACCCGTTAACCCCGCAGTAATAGCGTGTTCGTTCCCCAACGCAGACACCTGCGGTCCGGAGTTTTGCAATTATCTCAGCATCGTTGTGATTGTATCTCTGAAATAGTTGCAGCCTTCGAGAGACCATTCATGGAACTTCATGTAAATCGTAGTTCGACATTCTGGTACGCCGTCTAGCCACTAGGAGTCGATAAATCATTGAAGAGGTCAAGAGTTCACCATTAAGAATCATTCTTAATTCAAAGCTGATAGAACAAGCGTAGAACCTTTACTGTCCACTTCCATTGGTTCAATGAATACTGAAATCACAGCAGTAAATGAGTGTTGTTGATCTGACTGCACGGCTATGTTCAAATCACTGAAATCAAGAAGTCTATCGATATATTGATTTTATCATGCAGGAGAGATTATGCTTCTTTGGAGAGGAGCCGCAAGAAACAACAGACTATGTGAGCATATGATAAAGAAAAGGGGGCATAAATAGGAGGCGGAAATGAACAAAAGAGTTCCCTATGAATGACTTCAGGGTTTAGTTTTATATCGGCGTGAACTCGGAAAACGGTGGACACCGTGTGAATTTCACGCAATGAGCAAATAGTGCACCGTCATTCACCAATCATTCTGCGGTTGATATCGATTGCTCATCAACCAATTTCATTGGGGCTAACAGTGTAAAAAGTTTCAAAGAGCGACTTCTACTCAACCTATGCATGAATAATCAATACTACTTTGTTCCATCCTGGAACTTACATGAGAGCTAGTGAAGAAGGTCTATTCACATTCCGACATCTTCGTCTTCTTCATAGCTCTTAATAGTCGGGTTGATTCGAGTTGATTGTCCACTGGATTCGACTCGATGCGATCAGACCCACATCGGAAGAATGAGTGGCTGTGGACAATCGACTCAGATGAATTCGGCTCTGAAGACGGCGAAGAAGTCAAAACGTTAACCGAACAAAACCTGTTGCAGATCTCGTGTTAGTTGGTGAATAGAACAGAAGAATGAAACAAATACTTGCTTGAATACCTGAATGGGTCGCCTTCACATATCAGAAATAAACATGCATACCCCACCACAATTCTCATTTCAATGCGAATTTTTTGGTTGAGCAAGAAAAGCTTATCTTCCTGAAGTGTCGAAAGCCGTGTTATAGCTCTACTCTCGGGTCCTTGCCAACTAGTGGTTATAGGATTGTCGAGATGGCAGTGATTCATTGCATTGATTTGCTCATAGCTGGTCTACCGAATAGAAATGGCAGACAGGTTCTCAGCTAGGGTAACTGTGCGGGTTGAGACCAACTTCTGTACAGATAAGAATTTCATCAGCCAAAACAAGATGGTAGACGGTTGTATGAGTGTAACGATTTTTTTTATCATTATTTTATTTCACAAGACTCTTCATAATATCTATTTTACGGATCCCAGCACTTCTTGCATTCGATTCGTTTTCCTCGGACTCATCGCCATCATTAGTCTTCGATCACTTTGCATGTTATTTCGGTTGTTGCTTCAGGATTTCGTCTTCTTTGTGAATTTGGTATCATTGCGGCCAAGTAGATCCTTCTTTCACTCGTGGAGATTGTCCACCTAAGGTGTCCCCACGAGTGTAAAGATACAGACATAATAGTCACTTACTTGATACTTGACACTTGAACGGCCCGTCCTCACTGTGCGGGCCCCAGCATAATCTCCATTTTTCGGAGATTTGCTGGTTAAGCCATTGTGGTTCTCTGGAATCCCGAGATCAGCCTGGCCAAAGTCTGCCCAAGGTCTTCACACCACAGGTAGTCACAGCCCTTGTGCATCCCAGGAAGATTTGTCACCATGCGACTTTGATACCAGGATGGTGGCCGATCCTGGTACTGATTTTCTCTTAGCTAGGCTTCCTGATGGAAACGCCGGACTCCTTCTCAGCTTGAGAGATGCTGCCGGGGGGGGACGAATCCGCCTGCTGTACATCGCAATCCAACACCCAGGAACACCTCACTGCCAGGATGAGGCGGTAAACCGTTGGAAATTAATAATAGTTAGGCAGTCAGACATAATATTTATAATAATTAAAACAGATAACTACCTCAATACACGCAAATGCCGCACGGTTGGCTTTACCGTGTCTTGTTGGAGCTAACAATACCTTCTATTGCTGTAGCCCAGTTTTTTTGTCAACGACTAAAGACTACGTGGAGAAAACCAAATTTTTCGGGCACTACCGACTTCTCTAACTACATCTACCACCTATTTTTTTCTTATTCTTTAACGGACTTAAACGAATTATTGGTTGGTTTCTGTCATCGTTTAAAGCAAAACGATGAAGTCGTTAAGATTTCCATTCCACCCCATCCACAACCGTAAAGACATGACGCCACAAAATTTTCCAGTCTTTTAGAGTTAGGAGTTTTATGGCTCGTAATCACTACAACTTGAGTTTTGTGGGCTTAACTTAGTCTTTTATTCCTCGTTTCCTTTTTCCACCATTAGCAAAAAATAAGAACTCCGCCTGATTTTTTTTTGAGTGGCCTAATTTTTTGAAGAATAATCCTTCAAGTGCATAGACTTTCTTAAAGAACATAATGAACTTTGCGTTTTCTGAGTAGCTTTACCAGAAAAGGACGCGTGTAGCACAAGGGCTAAGGAGGTTCCTTCCAATGGACACAAGATCAGCCTCTAGTTCGATCCCATACCCTGAGCCGACCAACCTTTCGTCTCTCCTGACTCAGCAAATTGGAAGGAGACTTCTCTGGGAGGATAAAGTTACTGTTTAGTGCATAGTTAGTGCTCCGCAATTGATTCTACAATCCAAATATGCATCCAATCATCTCTACATGATACGAGTGAGATTGAAAGCATAACTCGTCCTCAACGGATTGTTCAACATCGTGTCCTTTATGTTTCGAAATTCTTCCTTTTTGTTAAAAAATTTGTAGAAGAATGTCGGCCAAATGAAGGAAGAACGTCGATGCATAATAATGTGCCGCATCAAAAGAAAAACGTGCCGTAATCAGATGTGGGGAGCGACGTAAAAGAGTGGCTCCTCAGTCACGTGTGACTTCGCCCTCTTCAAAATTCATAAATGACGGCATTCACAAGGAACTTAAATGAAGGCATATCCCCAGAGGAATGACGAGAAAGCAGAGTTGTTCCGTGGGACGTCAATGGAGTTTGTCTTACAATCAGGTGATTTTTTTTCTGGAAAACGAGACACTGAATTTAGGACAGTTTTATTTCCGCCGTTCTCATGTTTACTTTAGATGTGCGTTAGAGTAGAATATATATATATATATATATATATATATGTATATATATATATGTATATATATGTATATATATATATATATATATATATATATATATATATATATATATATATATATATATAAAGGATAAAGCTCTTGGCGATGATCAATCGCTGAGGATGCACCGTGCGTTCGACTGCATTAAGCATCGTTGAAGGCGATTGAGTGCATATCTGGCTTTTACAATGACTCGCGGCCGCTTACCGATGTATCGAGCCAACGCTGCTATCCTCCCAGACAAGTCTGGTACCAAATTTGCCGACCCCAGAAGGATGGAAGGCTTGGTGGGTCTTGGGCGCTGGGAGCGATCCCATGTGTGTGTTGCAGAACTCCTCCGAACATTGCACCACACGTGCTCTCATATATATATATATATATATATATATATATATATATATATATATATATATATATCGTTGCTTATTTGCTATTAGCTAAATAGGCACATTCATCGCACTGAACCATATATGACAACATTGATGACAATAGTAACCTGGCCTTCTCGTGGTTATCAACTAATACGTCTTATGTGTGCCACATATGTGATAGTTATTGGTTCAAATCTTGTCCAAAATATCGTTGAAGCATCTGCAGCATTGATGATGCTGGAAAAAACTGTGTGAGCGCAGCTTAATTCATTAAACGCCTATTAAAGGAGTGGTTATCGACTAGTGTAGAGCACGAGGTCTGGTGGGACAGCACGCGCGCTTCAATAGTCTGCCGCCGCCGGCTGTTGGTCGCAATGGTGGGTTGTCAGGACGAATCTAATTTGTAACGACATCTGAAGTGGAAAACGTCGCCGAAGAAGCTGTAAGAGATCACCATCATCTCCCAGGAGATCGACAGCCTTCGAAGTCATTTCGCCTACCCAAATGATGGTGAATTTAACAAAAAATTCACAGAGTTCGCTTAATTAATCTTCGCCCGTTACAGTTTGCAAACCCACCGAGTATTATAAATTTTCCTAAAAAGGAAAAAATTGGCGCCTAATAGAATTTTAAAGGACGAAAGAAGGGGAAACGAAAAGCCTATAAAAGACAAATACATTAGAAATGCTTAAAAAGTAGATCAGTTAGTGGATCAATAAACAGATAAGAGGAGGAACATTGTAGTAGACACAGTTACTTCTATTCACTCTATACTGACATAGTTCAAATCACCATCAATGACTGAGTAAAGGCCGTCAGAGTGGGCGGAAATCTGGATGTGAGGGGCTAATGGAGGCTACTGGTGCTACTGTTGTTGTTCGGTGATTAACGGAATCCCAGTGGAAACACTTATTAGATGACCAATTCACAATCAAGATTAACCGCAGCCACTTGCAGTCCTCGAGATCTCCGCCGCTGGCACTTGCAGTCCGGAGCTCTGCAAATTTATATCCCAGCACCATTTTGGGAAACAAGAACAGATTAGTGGTTTTCGAAGTTTTTCAACTTTGTCGTCGTACAAAAATTTTTTAACAAAACACAATAGGATAGGGCTTGCTTTGAATGATGGTGAAGAACAACAAGTACTTAAAAAAATAAGTTGTGAAACTTCAAGTAAGCTTATTATGGCTTCCTGATCTTTTTCAACGTATTGGCTTTGAATTTTATCGTTTATAGACATTTGGTTTGATCCCCGCATCCTCCGCCAGCCTATCCCTGTTTGTTTGGCAAATTGGTAGCAGACTTTCTGGATAAGGTTAAGGTAAAAACCTCCACTCGAAAATATCGCTAGGCCAGCGGAAAGCATTACTCATACCGGTTATTCAATCAATCACCGTAACGAAATCGGAGAAGCATTTACAAAAAGATTTATTTGTTGTGGCACCGCTTCAATCTTTCATGACGGATTTCCTAGCTTAGTAGTTTTTTTATTTTGGCCTTTCCATTTAAATGGTTCTCCACGTGCTTTCTAAATTGCCAAATAAGATTTGCCCTCAGCGCTAGAAGTGAGGCATTCTTTGATGTCGCCAATTTCTGCGACAGCGATCCTCACCCCTGCCCGCGAAAAGAGTGAGCGCTAGTCCTTAGTTAGCTTGGGGGTATCAGGGAATAAACCGAACAGTTGACTCTAAAGTGTTTCTGTTTTTAGTATTTAGAAGGTGGAGGCAAAATTAAGAGGTGCATATACGGCAATGATGAATCTCTAAGCAATGCGCCGCGCATTCGATTCCATTCGTGGCGATCGAATGGATATTTGACACAGTGGCTTGCGCCGGCTTACTGATGCATGCAGTTAGTGTTTGTATCCTCCCAAACAAGTCTGGCTCAAATTTGCCTATCTTGGACAGATAGAGGGCTTGATTTGTTTGGGAGGCAAGGTTGAACCAAGGACATCTGAAAAGAAAGACTTTTATTCAAAACAGAATATTTTGGAGGTTTAAATACAAGGAATGCATGATTTTTTTATCTTATGTCCATTATTTTTTCACGGCAGGATATAGTGTGGAATGCAACCACAGTGATGCTGAGATATTTGCAAAACTTTGACCACATGCCAGATAGAACCGCGATCATACTTTCCATGGGGTTCAAGTGTTACATGCGGTATCAATGAGGCCCTCGTTTTGTCCTTCGCTCAGTTAGTCTGTTGATTTATGTTTTCCAAGTCTTTCACCATCGTTGTGGTTGTATTTCACATTACATTTTGCGGTGAAAACACAATTGGCAGTAGATTAAAAGTTATACATTGTGATTTCGACTAGAGCGTCAATTTAATTGGGTTTAATGTCGATTTGTGCCCACTCAGATCATTCCCGCTGACGGATGATTGCTGATGGCACTGTTAGGTAGAAAACAAGAAAGGCAAAGCAGTGGCGCCCTGTGTAACATGTGAGCTGCTGGAAAGAGGAATGGCGGTTCGATCTGGCTTGGAGTCCAAGTTTTGTAAATATCTTAGCGTCACTGTGGTTATATACTACAAGAAATGTCTTACTACCTTTTAGAAAATGTTAGGTAGGAGAGAAGTGTAAAAACGGCCTTCATATAAAAGAGTTTAGTTTGGTGCTTAGGTTGGTGATAAACAAAGGAGGTAGTGAATGACGGAATTAATTATACAGCCTTTTAATCTCTTTAGAAAATCGAACCATGACTCTTGTAGTATATGGAACACCACTGAGTACCTCGTGGTATCTCAGGAATTGCGTTAGAATCTAAGTCTTAGTAAGTAATAACAAAATAGAAATGGATAAATCTTTCGCCTTTGATCAATCCCCCGTAAGATGCGCCATGCATTCGACTTCATCGAGCATCGTTAGAGGTGATTGAATGTATATCTGGCCCTTACAATGACTCTCGGTGGTCTGCTCATGCATCGGGCTAGTGCTGCTATTCTCCCAGACAAGTCTAGTACGAATTTGCCGAACCCGGAGGGATGATAAGCTTGGTGAGCTTTGGGAGCGGGATCGATCCCATTTGTATTGCAGGGCGCCTCTGACCTCTGACCTACATGCACTAGTAAAAAACAAAATGGAAAGTAAAATAGAAAGATTCACTACTCTTGTATTGGTAAGCTTTTTCTGTCTAGAAGTCACAAAACGAAGACTTTTCAGAACGACAACTTGTAGATTTGCACCTGAGCGAGCTTCTAGATGGAAAACTTGAGGCGGTCGTTCTGAACGATAAACCCATTTTGAATATAACAGGTGGAATTTTGCTCTCAGAACGGTCACAGAGTAAATGACTTACGCAAATTGGTAGCAGAATTACAAAATAATTTTGCTTTTCAATATAACAGTGTGGAAGGTTTGGTGAACAGAGTTGTCGTTCAATACACACGTGTTCTCTGGTTCTATCCTCCTCCGAACCAGCTTTGAATTCACTTTCTTGGGAACCGACAAAGGAGTACCCCAGCTGTTTCGGGATAGCTTCTACGATCCACAAAGACCGGCACGTATTAGTGGTGAAATCTTGGAAACACTCTAGCAGAACTAGGTCAGGATTCCAGAGCGAATCAGTTAGGCCAGCATTCAACCACATTCGTGGTGAAGAGAAAGTAGTTAGGAGGCGGAAAGTCAAACACAAGTCCTAAGGTTTTTGTGTACAGCGGACGAGACAACGAACAGAAGTGCCGGGATTCGCAGCATATTTGAGGTCTGGTCACGTAAATAAATAAGAAAATATGAGGAACATGACGAATAAGCTAGGAAATCAAGTAATTGCTGATAGCATTCTTAGGTTTGTCAGGACAGTGAGTGTGCCGGTGTTAGTTTGATAGAAAGCGTTAGAACGTAGTCGTAACATCTTCACAATGAAATAAGTGCTTCAGAAACAGCCAAGTGAGGCCAGTTTCCAAATCCTAGGAAAAAGTCATGAAGAAAACAATATTGAAAAGACTAGCAATCAACGAATCGGTAACGATGAAGTCTGATGGGAGCGCCCACGGAGAAGAGCCACGCACTGGAAGGCGTTGCTCAAGCGGCCACGCCCACTTCTACTCCAATGGGATCTCATAGGATACACTCGAGGTTAAAACGGGGCCTCAGTTGTTTAGTTCGGTCGCGGTATATTCCACATCTAAAAAATGTTCCCGACGATATCAATGATGAACAATTTGAAGCCTACTGCTTCTGCCGATAACTCTTCCCAGAGGAATTAGTCACATCTTCCTGAACCTCCTAAAACAAACCAAAAGCGATTTAGGCTCGCAAGACGACGTTAGGGCGATGATCATTGTTGTAGTTTTGTTGTTTTGGCCTACTGGGACAGATAGGGCAATACAAGTGTAACAGCGTCTTCATACGGAGAGATTAATGAGTGTCAACGACTTTTTTTCTCACTTCGCTGTATCAGAAAACGTTTCCATTTGAAAAGTAAACATGAGTTTCAGTAAGTTAATGCTCTGGTAATGCAGCCATATATCCCATTCCTTTCTATTTATACAATGTTCCCAGGAGCAATAGACGTCCAATCAGCGAGTCTCTATTGTCGACCAACCATAACATAGCGAGAAAGTTGACTGCTTGCTTCATGGCATGGTAATATTCAGTGGTTATCACGATGTTCCCTGTTTAGTGTTTGTTACAGTTAATCGAATTTACGACGGAATCGAAAAAAGACGAAATAAGATACAATTTGCATTTGGTCAAATGCAAGTTCATCAAATAGCTTGCAGATTTATTGTGGGTGGAGATATTTTGGCCGTCGAACATCAAGTTACAGTCGAGGATCATTCCTTCAAAACGGTCTCTTCAGCTGATAACGAGTTAGCTATTTCCGCGGGAAAGTTTAGTAAACGGTAAACCAGTGTCAGGAATCACTGCCATGTTGACGGCATTATTGTTACTGGCAAGTGGTGACGACAGTGAATGCTCTAGAGCAGATCTAGTAATTCCATGGAAAGAAAGCCCTGACTAACCAGCAATTTCCTACTCGAATGGAATTTCTGCTGCAAATCACAATTACTCGAGATTCATGAAAATGAGTTAATCAAGCTTTCAGGAAAGCAGATAGTGGTAAGTTAGGATATAGATTTAGTGGATGATTCGATATAAGTGGATATGAAGCGCGTTATTAATAGCGGAAAAAACTCACCCAGAAAGATGCTCGATCTCGATTGTCGGTACCACGCAGTTCGAACTGTCAATTTCGATATCGAGTGATGAAGCGTTTGAATACGGGAAATGTGAATTCTACAAGACACATGATTACTATACATCCTCAATGTGAAAGCTTGTTAGAAATAGAGAAGTACCACTGACGTTATAACAATATAAAATGTGGTGCCTTAAGAATAAGAATAGAAGAGCGATAGGGAGAGTAGTGGTTGGAGATACAGTGCAATATCACACATAGTCGATTATTTGGTCTCGTCTATGGCTAAGAAAGGCTGCCGTCCTTCAGGGATTCGAGAATTTGCAACTGTATGGGAAAAACTCTTGTGAAACTCAAGAAACACGGAGTGCTCCACACTTTTGACATGGTACCCTTTTTAACCGTTTTTACCAAAAATGTAATCGAAAAAACTCACTGGACTCTGTCGTGGCAGATATGTTACTCATAGCCAGGATTCCAAGCGGAATTGTCCAGGTCCTTCTTATAACGGGTTACAAAAGTGGTGACAAGGGTTTTCCACGTCATGAGCACTTGAGAAATAGTGACTGTGTTGTTGCCGCAATGCCAGCATTTCCTGGCGTTGCAATGCATCATATTTCAGGAACCTCTTCTATTCTCAAGAAATTATTCTTTCGAAGAAATGTCTAATGGTCGTGAAAAAAGAGGTGCTAGAAAGGAAACCACACTTGTCGTGTTCAGATCTGAATGAAAGGCAGGTGGATCATCATAGCTTCTCAGAACGATGGCAAAGCAGTTTATTTACAGGTGAAACTGCCGAGATTCGAAGTTCTTGGTCGAATCGATGAGCAAGTCAAATTCGCATAGATGCAACTGTTTCCGTGGACATTAACTATTACGTGTATATAAAAGTTATGAGATTTGTAGCGCAGTGGTTAGAAATGCGTTGCAAAGCATTTGTGGTGATTGGTTCGATCACCCGTCTCGGGCTCACTAAGACTTGTATCGCTTAGGGGTTGTCAAATTGGTGCCAGAAGGGATAGCATCGCTGACTTTATACGTAGGCCATATATGCATCCGATCAGCACTAACGGTGCTTAAAAATGTCGAATGTTTGGCGGATCCCACAGTGATTGATCGACGTCGAACGCTCCACGCTTTATTTCCTGCAGAATGTATAGTTCGATCCAGTGAGCTGAGACGGCAAGCCTCCCCGCTGAATCTACCTGCATATCATTGAAAGCAAGATATTCCTTTTCGACTTTAAACATTTCAGCACTTTACGCCATCTTGAAATAGGCCAGGTAATCACGGCCATCAGAAGGTTCTTTACATGATAAAGGTAAGCGTGAAAATAGGAAAAATAAATTCTGAGAGTTCATACTCACTACTAGCACCCACTGCTTATCACTTGGTAGAATTACTGATTTCGACTTGCCCGCGCTGGCCAATCGCAGTCGCCTTGAGCTCAGAGTTTTCTCGGAGAACTGATAACTGACTTCTAAAAAATAAACTCCTGTCTTTATGCAAATCCGGCTTTGATGACTCTACTCCTATTTAGCAAAATAGTTTTAGCTCTATGAATATTCTGTATAAAACAGCGCTTTCGGATGAAATTGCCTCATTTGTGCGGTGGCTCAGTGATGAAGATCCCTCTCGGTACAACGAGGAAGACGTCACATCGAAATGACGAAAAACTGTGGACCATCGACTCGGATCATCGGCTTTGATGAATATGAAGACGCCGAAACGTTAGCCGAATAAAACTTATACAACGACCACGTGTAAGGCTAACAATCAAAGAAGGTATTGATTAATATTATGGAGATTAGATGACCATCGGTTTGAAATTTCTTTTTATAGAGATACTAATAGCATGTGAGTTTGATTGTGTTCTAAAAGAGGAGTACATAGCGCGCCCTTGCAGATTTCCATAGGTTCTCATAGATCTCCCTGGAGTCCAAGTTCTTCTCCACAATCTTCTTCCACGTACTCATGCATTCATCAAGTCCGTTTGTAGGTACAGCTACAGCATGAAAACATATCCAATTTAGTCTTCACTGAAACACTGAATGCTGGCCGAATATGGTTACACTGGAACTCTAATTTAACCGTCTAAGGATGTTTCCAGGTCTTCAGTGCAAAGACACGCCGGCCTTTATGGATTATAGATGTGGCTGCTTAGTTAACAATGAACTTGAAGGTAGGCTAATTGGTGCCCAAGTTATCTGGTAAATACCTGTAACAATCGAGAGGTCGGAGACTGATTGCGGTGGAGAAATGGCAATACTCCAGTAGAAGTGTCCCAGGATTTCAGGAAGAATTAATGAGCCAAGCATTCAACGGCTTTCATAAAGACCGTCATAACAAAGACCAACAGTCCTCAAGCGGCAGCTGAACTTGCATTCAAATCCGAAACTCCTCGTGTAATGAATGAAAGATAGCGAAACAAATGAAAGTGCTGGAAACTGCAACGTATGAGGATTAAAAGGGTAGAGCACTCGGCGTTATCAATCCCTTAGGGATGCGCCATGCATTTGACTTCATCGTTTGGAGGTGATTGAATGCATATCTGGCCATTACAATGACTCGCGGTGATCCACCGATGTACCGAGCCAGTGCTGCTCTCCTCCCAGACAAGTGTTGTACCAATTCGCCGACCCTGGAGGGATGGAAGGCTTGGTGGGCCTTTGACCACTGCGCCACATGCGCCCTTTATATATAAGGAGACTGATCTTATAAATAAATAAGTAAACAAACAAACAAATAAATAATAGACAAATAAATAAACAAATAAATAGCAGGATGAATAATCCAAAATCGCTCAAGTTTGCAGTGTTGGCGGTTGTGCCACACAGTTACTCTGCCACCCTCACCTTGTATCACCAGCTTCGCCTTATCAGTGATTCGGATAGATGGAGATCTAGCAAGCACGACTCCAGTTAGACCGTCCACATACCTGAATAATTGAACTAGAAAGTTTTCTTTTACTTCTCACAGCATCTTTTTAGGCGAAAACGAGGGATTTCTGCGCTACTACTAAAAAGTTCTGAGGACATCTAGAGTAATCTGAGCATCAGCTGATCATTCATTAGATAGAGAATATTCACGAACGACACTCATAGAAATCGGTGGGGGATAGAGTAATCCGGAGTTAGACGCCAGTTGAAAAATAAGAAAAAAATCAACTGTGCTTTACGACATTTTTGGTGAAACATTTATTGATCGATATTGATTTACCCACTTCCACAAACTACGATTCTTTCATCTGGATATGTCGAAGAGATTTTATTATTGTGCCATAAATTATGACAAGTACTGCAAAAATGCATTATGTGATAATTAAAGCATGGAAATAGGGGAAATATGGAAAAAATCTGAAAAAAGGTGTTAACACAACGAGAAAAACCTGATTACCAACTTTTACTAAAAAAAATATTTTCATCCAGGTTACATTATTTAGTAATAAATTTTTAGTAGTACAGTTGTTTATGGTAATAGTACAGAAGCTATTTGGCAGTGTTGCAGTTACTAGCCACAACCGTTGAGCATTCCAAGGAAACAATATGCTTCACACATCCCAAAAAAGAGCTTGCAACCGATAAAAGCATTAAATGTCTGGTGTTAATTAACCGATGAGGGACGCGCCATGCATTCGACTCCATTCATAGGATGGTAAAAGGTGATTGCGTGTATTCGGAACACATGTCTCGAGGTAGCCTGCTGTATCAAGTCAGTCTTGGTATTCTTCAAAACGGACGTCCTACTAGTGCCGACCACGAAGGGGCCAAAGCCTTGTTGAGCTCATGGTGCAGATAGAACTAGCGACCTATTTTAGTGTGTTTCAGAGCACACTTAGCCACTGCACTACATACGCTTCGGCACCACTACGAAGCCAATAAATTACGTCTGTGTGTGATCAAGATGTAGGTTTTGAGCCTTCTCACTTTGTTTTTGTTGATGTTATTTATATAAATGGCCTAGCAAACGGGATGTTAGTTTGACCTTTTCTAATCACTGAACAGGAAGAAAACAGTCAGAACATCAACCACTTTGAAGAAAAGTGCCGACGCTAAAGGATGTATATACGACCACTCAATAGTCATATCTTTAAGTTAGCCACTCTGCTTTTAGTTTCACCTCTTAGCTTTTACAATTTTTTTTCCTTTAGCATTACTCCGGTAAAAAAAAACCCTCGTACTCCATGTGATCACCGGATCGGTTCTTGTAAGTGGGTGAAATGTGGCTTCCCTATTTAGCAAAGCTTATTAGTACGAGCTCCTTTCAGAGTTATAGAAATGTTATTCATATGAAGCACTCTACGCTGATCAAGACCTGTAGCAGACCCAATGCATTCCACTCCATTCTTTGCATAATGCAAGTGACTGAATGCGTATTGGCTCATACAAGAATTTGCGGTTGCCTATCGGTGGAATAAATTTGGTGCAATATCTTTCCAGACAAGTCTGAGACCAATTTTCTACTCACAGAGGGATGAAGGACGGCTTCGGTAGGCTATGACGTTGGATCGAACTGGCGACAACATGTGTATGGCAGTGCACATGTAATCATTGCGCTGTACGCATACTTTTGCAAATCACAGCGATAATAATGTTCAAGTTTTTATTTACTGCTTGCTTTTTTTTTCACGGCAAGGTATTTTGTGAGGGTTCGCGGATTCGAATCTGGACTGGGATTCAAGTTTTGCAAATGTCTTAACATCATTGTGGATGATAATCAATAAATCACAATAATACTTGATACATGAACGGTTCTTCTGGTTATGCGGGTCCCAGCATAACCACCATTCTTTGGAGAATTGCTGGTTAAACCATTGTGGTTCTCTGGAATCCCAAGGTCAGCCTGGAAAAAATCTACCTCAAGTCTTCACCACCACAGGCAGTCGCAGCCCTTGTGGACCAGAGGGATATTTGCCATTATGCGACCTTGATACCAAGACAGATGGATTTTGGTATTGGCTTACTTCCTTAGGCAGTAGGCTTCCTGATGGAAACGCTGGACTTCTTCTCAGCTTGGGAGACCATGCCAGGGGATAAATCCCCAGTTGTACATCGCAGTCCGACAACTAGAAACACCTCTAAACCATGATGAGGCGGTAAAGCGTTGGGATGATCGCACATTAATAGTGTTATAAAAATCCAATCTGATAACTTTCAGAGGGTAATGTCAGGATTTTTGTAGTCCTAACGGGCACTGATGGATTCAATTACAAGCCGCACGTTAGCAAACCTAATTATCCAAGAAATTCTGAAAGTGGTAGATTTCAAAGATCGATCCTGACTTATGCAATATTCTTCTATTTTTTTCATAAAGACACTTCCTTTATTTTTTTGTCTCTTATGCCTTAATTTTTTTCAGTTTTTTATCCACATGTGATTTTTAGGTTGCTATTCTACTAGTCTTCCCACGTGGACAGCTTTCATCATCAATTTCGACCCATCTCCCAACTTAGGAGAAAGTCATCTTCTAGAGAATTCAGACAACCATGAAAATATGAAAAATTAACCAAGAAAAAACAAGCGAATAATTGGATTTGGTCGGAAAACAATGACAAGACGTTATGGTAGCCTGACGCTAGAGCAACAAAGCACGACAGCCAACGATCTCCATTGGGATGTGCAATTCGTCAAAGTTGCGCCACCCCGACGGCTATCACGACCCATTGAAGTGCAGGCGGATTGAATCCCCACGGAGCAGGACAATCCTGTAAAATCTACCAAATCGTCCTCTTTTTGCTTAAATAATCGACGAATTCTTATCGAATTAACCACAGTGGAAATCAAATCTGCTCCAGTGGCAGCGAATTTTGTGGGTCAATCACATATTATTGGGTTCGATGTTTTTCTTCAATAAGCAGACACGAGGTTGTTATTATAGAATTTATTTGGATACAATAGCTGACTTTTCGGCGGTTTCGCCTTATTCGGAGCCTGGAAAAGTCAAATTGAGATGCGATCTACTCAGCCAAACACTCTCACAACCCCAGCAGATAAAATTTAACAAAGAAATTTGCATTCTCATAAGAAACAGCTCCATTTAAACAACTACCGTTTATTCGTTGCAAGTATTTCAGTTAGTTGGTGGATAGCAGCCGCACAGAGTAACACATGGGCGAGGACTGTGTCTGTGTCAGGTCATTGGATCAGCCTGAGGAATGGCGCTAGGCCACGCGTGACGACAAGACACTCCTTGCGGTTCATTTTTTCAATTTTTGGAATTAATCCAAGGAGCTTTATGAGTTTTACGCGTTAGTGTCTTGGATTCCTGTGCGAGGATAGTGGGTTCTACTTCGAAATCTTCTCCGTTATGTTTCTGTGTCCTGTGGGCGCCTAGTGGGTTGTTCGGTTTTAACTTAGATCTACCGACCAGGTGTTCTTTTAAGCGGGTTGTTCAGAAATAAATGAGGGTTTCAAAATATTTGTTGTTTTTTATGTATTTGTTACCAACAAAATACTTTTTGGATCCTATTAAAAACCTGATTTTGTGCTCTTTCTAACCCTGTATTTGTATGTTGTCAAAAAAACAAATTTTCTTCCATCAATTTTGAGGTTTGCAGTAGATGTCAGGAACGAATTTTTGTCAAATTTCCTTTTATGAGTTCAAATCCGGTCGTAGAGCAGCACGGCTCGAAACATTGATGGAGTTTGGGGTGAAGGGAGTGTTAGTGAATCAACAGTGCTAACATGGCTTCGGAAATTCAGAGCGCCATATTCACCGGACCTCCCGCCTACCGACTACCACTTCTTTAAGCACCTTGACAACTGCGCGAGAAATGCTTCACGAACCACGATGATACAAAAAAATACCCTCAGTGAATTCACCGTTTCCAGAATACCAGAGCTTTGTGCAACTAAAATAAGTAAACTTGCTTGTTTTGGCAAAAATGAGTAGATTCAAATGATTTTTGTTTCAACCAGTATACTTTTGCTTGAAGCAAGTTGTGACATTTTAAATAATATGGTTAAAAAACGCCAAACAATCAAAGATAGGGTGGGCCGGACACGTAATGCGTATGAATGACAACCGATGGACAAGGGCCGTTAGTGTTTGGATCCCTCGGGATGTCAAACGTACTGCAGGAAGACCACCGACCCGATGGTCAGAGTTCTTCACAAAGAGCCTTGAAGAAAGATATGATGCTCGACGAGTCCCTAGAGGGAGCAGAACCCATTGGGCTACTCTTGCACGCGACAGGGAAAAATAGAAGACTTACCGGCGCCCGTTAGTCACTCGACGATCAACGGGACTACAGGCACTACAGGCTACAGGTGATGGTTAAAAAGGCTCATTTATTTCTGAAGCACCTAATACGAAGTACGGAGCTTCCAGAAATAACTAATCCTTTAAGGACGTGCCGTACATTCGGCTCCGCTTAAGTTTCATGGAGGTGGATGTAGATGTGTTTGATCTATAGAGTGACCTATACAACGACTTTTGGAGGCTTACCGATGTGCGAATGCAGCGTTTTTATCCTCCTAAACAAGTCTGTTACTAGCACGAACTGATCCGCTAGAGATCGAGGATTCGATTTGCCTAGGGAGTAGGGGTTAAACTAGCGTCCATGCGTGTACTGCAGGGCCCCATTAACCATTACACTATACGCATAACTTACAGGTAGGTATTGCAATATTTTGGAATAAATAAGCGTTAAAGTGAGAACAAAAAGCTTTGAAGAAGATAGAGCCTTGAGTTTATGAAAAGGACAAAACGATAATACGAAATTTATTCGGCTTCTCACAAAATTATCATATTTTATAAAGTATAATGCCGTTGAAAAGATTAAGCATCATTGTGGGAAAAAAATGTAAAGAAAAAAAAGAAGCGAAGAGAGACTACCGTTTTTCGAATGGACTTCCATCTAGTACAAGAGCCGTTCTTGAGGTTGGTTTACTCTAACCTAAACTGCCGGACCACAAGAGTGAAGTGCTCCAAAACTTAAAGTGCTACATGCACACGAATTAACTTTCAAGCGATTAATATTGAGGCGAAACTAGAGGTGAAACATCACATCTTTATGCACCTTCCAGTGATGATGTGAGAAATGTAGCCGACTGTCGAAGTGGCGAAGACATGGTTACAAAGAGGAAGGCTAGTTCCATATAGTAAAAAATGAATTGAGCAAGACTGTGATGGTTTTACGATGACCGAGATCTTTATGGGGAACTATCCGTAGAACTTATGTGATCCAAGCGGATACAAATGAAGAGAAGTTTTAACATAGTCGGCTTGTCAGTTCATTGGCAAATGTCTCTGGTCTTCAGAAACAGCAAATACAACATTTCTGGAACTTGATGATACCACAGTTTCTCAATATTAACTTTTCATTTGCTGCCTGCTACAGTTTTTTATGGCAGGGTATTATGCGAAAAACAATCACAACGGTGCTGAGATATTTGCAAAACTCCGGACCGCAGGTGTCTGCGGTGGAGAACGAACGCGCTATTACCATTTCCGAGGACTAACGCGTTCACCACCACACCATGTGAGTCTTTCGTTTCGCCTTTCTCTCATCTAGTTCCCATAGTTTCTCTTAAAAAACTTCATTGAATGATGATACAAATCGATCGCAAATAATGAGTGATGTATGCGAGTAAAACAGATTTCTGTCAAAAAATCACTGCTTGTGGTTTAGATGGAGCGATTCCGCTGGGACGCTAAGCACTGACGAAGACGCATTGATGTTGCACGCAAACGAGATGGCACAGCTCTATTCTTTTCTTGCGAAATACGAAATCTTTGCGAGTGTTTGAAAAAAACTGATGTGGCAAGTGGAAAGCCATGAAATGTTGTTTGCCTCATGTGTTATCTAAACGTCGCTTGTCATGGAAGTCATCCAGAAAATGCTCAAATCCGATACTCCAGAAGCCTAATCGCGTAACGAGTCACTACTTTTCCTATGAGGGGACAGAAAGCTTTGAAAATAAAATTGAAGAGTACCACAGTATGGATTCGCGCTCATACTAATACAACCCGCTCAGTATAACCTCTACGTGGTTATGCTAGGAAAATCACAGCTATTCAAAAAAGCGTATCACGCCGCAAAATCTCAGGACTTGTGCAGCTCAACCTTTTTTTTCGAAAGACAAGATTGACAGAACACTGGACGAAGGACAGCTATGTGAACAAGCAGGGCTTCGAAAAGGGTGCAGTACGATGAAACGCATCCAAAGGATAACAGGAAATTCGTTGTCGAGATTTCGAAATTTTTTTGTCCGCTCTGAATTTTTGAGACCATGACAATATATCGACTCCATGCTAACATGCTGCTTACGAAAAAGCTTACCTCCTATAGCTATTTAATGGCCCATTTAGGGTTTTCAGCGTCAACGCAACGTGACAAGTCACTTCCAGAAAACTTCGTCATAGTTGAAGTTTTTTAATAGACAACTTTATAAGCACCAAGAAACCGAGAACAAAAACGAATGCCGAAGTGGCTCATCAGGTAGATACTCTAAACAAAGTGTGGTTATAAACTCTATACTACATTCCTATAATTTCGTCGTTTTCTGTTTCAGCAATCGCCAGGTTCTTAAACAGCATACGTTTACTTCCATACAATAACACACATGCAACACAACCGTAGCTGACGTCTCGGCAGAATCGCCTTCTTCAGAACCGCTTTTACGTGCTTTCAGTTTCAGTTTTTCAGGCACTCGCCGACCATATGCGACGCTGATCAGCGGTTCCTCCTCAGCGGAAGGGTCTATTAACTCCGGACCCCAAGTGTCTGCGGTGGGGAACGAACACGATATTACCCTTTCCGGGGGCTAATGCGTTCACCACCACACCATGCGGGTCCATTGTTTCGCCTGTCTCACAACTATGTTTACTTTTTTATTTTCTACTTTCTATAATTTTTTATGGCAGGGTGGGGATTAAGCGAAATACAACCACTAGATTAGTGAGATATTTGCAAAACTCCGGACCACAGGTGTCTGCGGTGAGGAACAAACGCGCTATTGTCCTTTCCGGGGAGTAACGCGTTCACCACCACCGGTCCTTCGTTTCGCCTGTCTCAGCTAGCGGACCGGAGTTTTGCAAGTATCTCAGCAATTTTGTGGTTGTATTTCGCTTTAATATCCCTGCCATAAAAAATTATAGAAGGCAGAAAATCAAAACTAAACATTGCGAAATATAACTTTAATGACGCTGAGATATTTGCAAAACTCTGGACCGCAGGTGCCTATGGTGGGGAACGAACGCGCTATTGTCCTTTCCGGGGAGTAGCGCGCTCACCACCACACCATGCGGGTCCTTCGTTTCGCCTTTCTCTCAGCTAGTTCTATTGATCTTTTTCGGACCCGCATGGTGTGGTGGTGAGCGCGCTACTCCCCGGAAAGGACAATAGCGCGTTCGTTCCCCACCATAGGCACCTGCGGTCCAGAGTTTTGCAAATATCTCAGCATCATTAAAGTTATATTTCGCAACGCATACCCCTGCCGCTAAAAAGAGTAGGCAGTAAATAAAAAAGTCAAAATTGTAAACATTGTGAATTCAAGTACAGTCTCAAGAGTTTTGCTGCTTTTACGCCTGCGATTTTTCCAGGAAGTAGCAATTCCACTACGATTTCTGCAACTGAACTTGGCAGATCGGTAGCGTATCCAATATTTGTCTACTGCGGAGCTTTTTTCAAGTATTTTGCTTAGTTGCTAACTTTTCGTTTGCAGCCTGTTTTTTCACGGTAGGATATTATGTGAAACGAAACCACAATGATGCTGAGATATTTGCAAAACTTGGGACCCCAAGCCAACTTCGAACCCGGGATTACCCATTCCGCGGGTTCACGTGTTATCCACGGCACCACCGAGGCCCTTGCTTTGCTACCTCTCAGCCAGTTTTTTAATCTAATGACGCTATCAACAAACACCGGTCAACGGCAATAATCTAGGCAGCACGATTCGGAATTCGGTAAAGCTGAAGCTGTTGTCGAAGTCACAAGATTGAAATCATCGTGGTTATTTAATTCTCTTGGTTTGGATGTCGGTTTAAAATTCATTGAACTAATCACGTTGTACCTCATTCCAATCCACGTAGGTAGGCGATTGCCTCTAAGTTAGAAACCTAGGAACTTCGAAGCACATACTGTCGGGAATCCAGGAAAAACAAAGCCTAAGTAGCATTCAAATTGTCAGTGAAGACAGAAGAGCACAGAGTTTGAACCTACATCAGAATTGAAACAACGAAGGTTGCCACCTGGACTGATGACGGATGAAACGAATGAGGAAGTGCTGGGGGCAAACATGGAATTTGAAAATGTTCTATCTAGGCATAATTGTTAAATGCAACAAACGACTGTTTCAGTTGCAATATTTGTTTGTTAAGAGGTCAAGACAGATTATCCGTCTAATATTCTGCATAAGCACCTTCCAGTTGGACGCGTGTGGCGCAGTGGTCGGTGGTGCACGCGACACACGTGGAATTGATCTCCCGCACCCATGGCCCACAAAGCCTTCCATCCCTCCGGGGTCGGCAAATTGGTATCAGAGCTGTCTGGGAGGATAGCAGCACTGGCTCGCTACATCGGTAGGCCACCGCGAGTCATTGTAAAGGCCAGATTTGCATTCAATCACCTCCAACGATGCTCGATGAAGTCGAATGCATGGCGCATCCCGCAGGGATTGATCAGCTCCGAGCGCTTTTTTTTTGTTTTCGTCTTCCAGTATCAATAACATCATTTAAGGAAGGAGTGCGTTTATGTGCATCAAATGAATTGTCGAATGAATCCGCATTATATCTCGCACGTCCAGTCGACCTAAACTGTGGAAACAAGTGAATGAAAAACTATACGGGCAGTGATTTGGTACCACTCGCAAAAAACATGTATCATAGAGAATTTATCGATGATGTTCTTATCAGGTCCCTTAAAAAAAGCGGCGTCAAAGCGTACTTGGCATGTGACATATACAAATGAAGATGTTTATGTTTCTATTTTGACTTTTCGACCGACTTGATAATCAATAAGACAGCAGGTGACACTATTCTTGACAAATTTTCAGTGTATAGACACAAAAAGTAAAGGATAAAAACCAAAGCGTTCGGTGTTTAGCACATTCGTCATATCGCACATGCGACATCCATTCGATTTTATAAAGCATCGTTAGACGTGATTGAATGCATATCTGGCCTATACGATGACTTTCTTGCGGTAGCCTGCCAAGATGTGTCAAGTTATTGCTGCTATTCGCCTACATATATGGACGAATTTGCTGACGTCGGATGCTTGGTGAGCCCATGGCGTGGGATCGAGCCTGCGTGTATTTCAGGTGATCCCTAACCATCGAGCTACAAACGCAGCTAAATAAAAAAATATCATCCAAACTACCAAATATTTCCTAGGTTAGCCGGAAACGATCATCAAGAAAGTGATGAATAAAGCAGAAATAGTTGCAATTCTATCCGCAGAAGAATAAAAATCTCGGATGAATATTCTCGAATTCAATTCAATAAAAAATGTCCACAAACGCCGATATGCTACTTCTTTCCCTCACTCAATCTTTAACTTTCCTGCTTTCCTTTTTTGTCCAAATGCTTTCTCTTTTTTCTCTTTCTTTCTGATAAACTTTTGTTCTCCCTTAACTTGGGCTTGTTAACATCATTGCATGCAAGATAATTCTTATACAGAACTGTAGTTGTGCATTTTGCTTGGATTTTATTTAAATAATATAAAGCGGTGCACAATAAAAACAAAGTCACCACCTCAAATATATCTTTTCACTGGAGAAATGTACTGGATTTTTCTAGTTAAACTAAGCGAATTTTGGATAAGTGTATAATTATTATTACTAATAATGTTATAATTATTACTATTACTAGCACTAATTACACCATTGTCTAGGTAATATTAATGCAAACATTAATAATTCTTTAAATGACCACAGAAAATGAATGGCTTGGTCAACAAACCCAAACTGAATGCTGCTCAACGTGGGCGGCAGGTTGGCGCGAGTGACATTCCACATTACCGTACCCTCCTGCGACCCCACTACACCTCTCCCCTTGTGATCAAGATAGTGCAGAGGATCGTCGTCGTCTGAAATGAGCTATCATGAGAAAAGTACTGAACTGGTAGATAAGAAAAGAAGATGTACAGAAAGAAAAACGAAATATCGATAAGGATTCCATCCAGTAGGACTCTGAACACCCCCTTTATCCTACAGCTTAACAACGTCTAAAAAATAGAAGCGTAAGAAACAGAGCTTCCGTACGTTATTCATTCCTAACAGCTTAACCATGCATTCGATTCCAATCACACTACCATAGGGATAATCGAATGGGTTTGCACTTGACGATGTATTAAATCAGTATTTTCATCCTTTTAAGCAAATTCAGAAGAACAGGAGCTTTGGTTAGTCTTGGTACAAAGTGGAACCAACGACCAAGTGGGTATTGCAAGGTACTTCTGACCACTGTGCTACATACACCCTCGTTTAAGCGTAGCATGCTTTAAACCACATCTGAGAAAACAGTGAAAGCAACGGGCACTGAGAATGAAGAAAAATTGTGGCTACAGAGTTTGCTAATTTTGTGGGAACTTGCCGGTATTAAACAATCCTATCCAGTCGATCATGTTTGCCTCGTGCGAGAATTTCCATGTAACAAACACCACCTGAAAATGAATTTAGCATTGAAAAAAAGTCTGAAAACACTTTGTTCTTGAAAGGGGATGTTTTCATAAAGAATCGTGAAGATAGTCATTTCAAAGTTGACTGGTATGCCATTGATTTGGAATAATTTTTCCACTAGAGCACTGAAAAACCCTCATCGAGCTGTTTTGAGACCATAACCACTGCTAGTCACAGACCCTTGTGGATAAGTGGGACGATTTCACTATCCACATCGGTTTCTCCGAAAACGTCCTAGTCACTTAGGTGTAGTTTCAGGCGAAAACACATAATCATTCTTGAGCATGGATAGCTTGTCTGGGAGGCACACATTCCTGCACGTCGCTCTTCAACACCCATGTACAATACGTTGGTAAATCTAGTAGACTATTCACTTTATAATGTCTTCGATAAGGAAACAAAAAGAACAATTAAACAACCTAGCCAAAGTTCATCCCTACCTGATTCAAATCTTCGCCTACATAAAGTAAATCGGTCGACACTCCTAGTTGAGTGTCGCGGATTGGTGGGATGGCGACCGATGGTGCACTATTTCGTCGAATCACAATCATGCATCAGTGGAATTTCTCAGGAAAGTTTTTCTCTAAAACGCTCTAAATTATAAGAAAGGGAAAAAAATTGCAAGAACATTCCTATAGGGAGCGGAAATAGATGCGGTAGTGTCTTGAATTGAGAGTACGATCAACTACGAGATCAGTCAGTGTCATTTACCTTAATGCACTAGAGCACACTATCTCAAAATCGGAATCGGTCCTTCTCATCTTCAACATTCGGTATGAGCTGTTAGGAAAATTGTGAAAGTAATTTGATAAAAAGCAAGACTAGCGAAGAAATCCAGATACAGAAGAATTTCGCCGAGAAAAGAAACAGACATTTTCGTTGAGGCAGGGAAGCTCGTTAATTTCCTTATATAAAGCAGTAGCAATAGAGTAACTGTTATCATATGCCATAGTGTAACTTTTTGCTATAGGTTGATGAATATTTTTGTTTGTAAAGTTCAACCAAATTTTGCCAGAAATTTCAAAAGCAGTTGATTGTAAGGTCACACAGAGTAGGGGATCGCACCTACACTTCACAGACAATATTTGGTTCGACGACCGCTCGAACTAACTAAGCCTTGTAATACGTCGAGACTGGCATCGTCAATCATCGACTAACTCCAAGAAGCATCAGTAAAGTTTCCATTCTTTATTGCAGTTCGTCAAAGCCACCAAGTGGGTCCTATTCCTCGAAAAATATGAAAAGGATCACATTTTTTGCCACAACGCTTTTTTTTTGCTATTATCTGCTTCCAGAAGGTAGCCAAGAATAAGTTGCTGGTCTCCGCTGTGGCATATGTTTACTCACAAACGAGCGTCTGAATAGATGAAATGCTAAAATCCTTTTCAGGTCAGGAAACCTTTATAGCAGGAACAATCTCTAGCTGTATAACACAAAGCGACGGTTCAGCGTTTAGGAGCACCCCAAAAGCCACAGTGCGGTATTAAGCAAGTGGGGGTAAAGAAGTTGAAAAGGACGAAATTTTTTTGTTCTATAAAGAACCGTTCGTGACTTCGGCATTTTCTTGCATGACCAACTTTTTACGAATTGCAAATTTATGAATGGAGCACGAATGTGAGATTGTTCAGTGCAGCGATTGTTAGCCTTTCAAGAAATCTTGGCGCTACTAAGTGGCTACTGTAGTGCTAAGAATGGAGCGAGATAATAAGGGATAAGCGGACACAAAATTTTGGAGAGGAATGCATTATAGAACATTATTTTAGGACAAAGTCTATATTAAAGGATATAGCGAAAGCATACGAGCAGGAACCCATTTCATGGCGAATCGAAGAAAATGAGGCTATAACTAAAGTGGTGTTCTAAAGAATTTGTAACTATTCCACATGTTCCCCAGTTTTCCAAACACGATTTTCAAACCGAATCTCCGCCACTTCCAAGTAGTTGCTAGAAACAACAGAAAGAGACCTGATTTCCATTTCTAAACGTTCAAATCAACTTATCAAGTAGCGGTTACATGACAAAGTGGTACCGAAAACCAAGTAACAAAAACATCCTGGTTCATTTCGTCTCTTTCCACCCCTTCACACACAAAGAGGGCGCTTGTGAGAAACATGTTTGGAATAGCCACCTCTGTGTGCACAACCAGGGAACTAAAGGAAGAGTCGCGCGACTTGGCTCGGTAAATAGCCATCTCCAATGGCTACGAAATAATAACACACGAGATAAAAATTAGAAGGAGAGTGACGCGCCAAAACGAAACACTTGGCCAAAAGAAAGTCCCGTTTATGTTAGCCTTTATTAGCGATGAAGTAAGCGTAGCTATAAAACGATGCTTAAAAAGGGGGCAGGTCTAGAGGAATCGGCAGCGATAGTTGAAATACCACTGGCTACTCTATGTCGTCAGTTAATTCGTAACCGCCTGTAAGACCGTCTATGTGGAACAACAAATTGCGTAATTGTCTTCACGGCTAGGACTGTGATTGCATGAGTTCAGGTACGACATACCTGATATTGGCGAAACGGGCAGACCTTTATGTATCCTTATAAAAGAACACCTAGATGGCAGAAGAAAAGCAACACAAACTATCCCACAAGGCACGCATAGGATACAAAAGCTTAGTGGAGACGATTTTGATGTAAAAGTCAATATCACTGCACAGGAGACTAAAACACCAATGCACAAACTGCTCGAGGCTTTTTGGATAAATGCCAAGAACCCTACAATGAATAGAAGGGAGGAATGCCCGGAGGTCACACGCGACCCAGCCCCCGTATCTTCGCATCAGTTTCTGATGAACCGTGGTGCAGTCATCAAGCATATGCGACTATAAACAGCTGTTCTAATCTTCTTCATTGGAAGTCACGTAAGAACAATTTAAAAAAAAGCGGTGAGTTTTTCGTGTTGTTGATCATGTAATTACCATAGCGTTTTTCGTCTTTTTGTGAGTGTTATTTAAGCGTTTGGTGTAGTAAATTGTATGTCACTATACCCTTCCAGGCTCTGAAGCAGGGATACTGCCGAAACGTCAGCTGCTGTTGTATTGTATTGTGTGTTTTTCTATGTAAGTAAAGTAAAGTATGCTGTATAGCAACCCCTCGATTGCTGGACAAGTAAACGACGCATTTACAATCCAATGCCGAGGTTAATAGAAAGTCGATCCTCGAAGACCAGATAGCATCAGAGCCAACCTCTTTTGAGCTATAAGCTAAAAATTACACGCACTCGCCGGAATTCGCATAACAACATATCTTCACAAAAAAGGTATCTCATAACTGTCAAAGACGTTCCAAGAAGAATAGCGGTAGAGGCCTTCGTGATCACCATTCGGTTTGGTTGTTGAGCCTATTCTGTATGCTTTTTAAAAAATAATCCTAGTGCATTAATCAAAAGTTTTATATGAAATTCGTCTATTAAAACAAACAAAATTTTAACCAAAATGTTTCTGCATTTGTCAAATGCGGACGGTGACCGTGATAAGAGAAATTCATTGTGAGCATGAAGTGCGCTTTGTGCTAATCTTTCTTTAGTGCGAAAAAGCGACTGTGTCGACGAGCACCACTGTATTAGGGTTCTGTGACGACGGAGTCCACCGGTGCTTCAAAGGACTCAGTTAAGTGGCAACCACATCGTAAAAAAATATGACGACCACAGCTGTACGAAAGGTAGTCCGAACGTGCAACACCACCTTGGCGATGGTGTTTAGCACTCTTCTGTGGTGAATAATGAAATCACTCAACTGGAACCACAGAAATCTGCGCGTTTTAATGCCAAATTCCTGCAAGGTCTCTGTTCTGCTGATGAAATGCCCGTCTCTTCGAGTATCAGTGAAGCTGAGACTCAAGTCCTTGAGGA
Source organism: Angiostrongylus vasorum (assembly GCA_018806985.1). NCBI lineage: Eukaryota > Metazoa > Nematoda > Chromadorea > Rhabditida > Metastrongylidae > Angiostrongylus > Angiostrongylus vasorum. Next base: position 109,447 of record JADANN010000075.1, on the reverse strand, counting down.
GCTCATTGAAGTAGACCATAGCATGCGGCTGGTCATGGAACAGAATAAAACCCACAGAACCCGTGATTCCATATAAAACGTATCAAGGGCCATCATATTTTGCTCACAGAAATCATTTTCAACATCTACCAACGGTGTTAAGTTGACGTGATGTACAAGGAGGAGTGAATTTGCACTCGCCCACCTTTCCAACTCGATTGTGTTTTTTAACGTTTGCGCAGCTGAGACATGAGTTAAGACTTCAAGCCTCTCAAGAGCCTTGGGCTGCACCCATAAACGCTAGTGTCATTGAAAATATAATTGCTTACAAGATGAAGCCGTACTAGGCATGTCATGACATATGTCATTAGTGGGATCCTAGAGATTACATCGACATCGTACCGTAGATGCACTGATTGTGTAAAGAGAATAAATAACAACAAAAGGACGAAAACAATGGTGGAATATGTCTTGAAATAATTTAGGTGCTCTCTGTGGCCACCACAAATGTTATGGGAGAATGTGTTTGCGGCAGATGTCAATCAGCTGCATTCACAGCCGAAAACGATCTAATTTTTATCTTGGAATGATGCTCGCAAACATCATCATGCTTAAAAAAAACCACCATCATGCGCAAGTACTGCGCTAACGAGTAAGGTCTAAAAGATGAAGTGTTCGGGACGCTGATCAGTTCCTAAATGATACACTATGCATTTGCCTCTTTCCGCGTTATCCCAAGGTATACGTATAGCTATATTGTATGTATATTAGACCTATTAGATCCACGACGTATCATATCAGTTTCTTCTTATTAAGCCAACAAATCTATTACCAATTTACTGATATCGGAGCGATAGAAGATTCTGTCAGCCTGGGACGTGAGATGAACTCACGTATTTCAGGGCATCTCTGACCTCTGCGCTACGCAAGCCTCGGTAGAACGTTAAGAATAAACGGTGTGCTGTGACGGCAAAAATCGTGAAGATCAATAACTGGAGTAACCAAAAAATTAGTAAACTTTTTAAAATGCCACTCATATGGGAGAATTTGGGTGAAATCCAGAAATTATTATCTCGGAACGGTCGAAACACCGTAACTTCCGTGGTGCCGGGTGACGGAGAGTGATGTTTATTGAAGCGCTTTCGCTCCGTATAATTGAATTATAATGTGAACTGCAGTTATAATCACAATCTGAACCTTCCTACTGTTTTTTAATGGAATGATATGTTGCCCAATATAACTTCTATGATGCTGAGTTATTTGCAAAACTCCGGACCGCAGGTGTCCGCGGTGGGAAACGAACGCGCTATTGTTCTTTCTGAAGGGTAACGCGTTCACCACCACACCATGCGGGTCCTTCGTTTCGCCTGTCTCTCAGCTAGTTCTATCGATCTTTTGCCATCAGCAATCACCTGTCAACGAGATCGATCTGGGAAGCTGAGAGAGAGGCGAAAGGAAGGACCCGCATGGTGTGGTGGTAAACGCGTTAGTCCCCGGAAAGGGTAATAGCGCGTTCGTTCCTCATTGCAAGCACCTGCTGTGCGGAGTTTTTCAAAATATCTCAGCATCATAGAAATGTGAACTGCGTTGCTACAAAATTTTGAGCGTTAAGATTTCAGATATCAAAACAATTATTTTGACAGATCTACTTTTACGAATCCAAACTGAGAGATAGTGTAGCCAAACTGGTCGAAACATTCATGGGGGAGCAAGGAGATATTATCCAACGCACACCACAATGTTGGTTTGAAAAACTTCTCCGTGGCAAATTCCACTAAGGTAAATGAGACCTTTCTGCTACTGACGACGACCAATTTAATTGTTTGCTTGAAGCAAAAAAGACGTCCAAAACATGGAGAGGAACTCGCTGTAATCATCTCAACTGTTTGTGCGAATAAGGAGTTGCAATGTCGAAGAAGCTCGACAAATGGGTGGCGCACGAATCCAATGACAATCAATGAAGTTACTGTTTTAAGGTACTGTCGGCGTTTCTTCTGGGCAACCAGAAGGAGCGGTTTCCTCACAGGATTGCGATGTGCAACGAGAATGGATTCTCTATGACAACCGCCGACGATTGGCTTCGTGGTGGACTGCGATATGTCTTCACAACACTTCTAAAACCAGGAATTGTCTCAACAGAAGGTCATGCTGACAGTTTGGCGGTCTACTGCAGGTTGGATTAACCACGGCTTTCTAAATCCGGGTGAAGCGAGAACTATAATGGCTGCATCCTTAACTGGTTTATAGAAAACGAGAAATCCTTCTGTACGTTAATGCGAGGTGAGTTGTCGTACAACTGACGCTGCAGAAGTTGTACGAGCAGAACTGCGAAACTACCTCATCAGCCACGGTCATCAGACCCATATCCTACCGAGTATCACTTTTTTGGGTGTCTTGATGACCTTCTTGTCGATAAATGATTCAGATACCACATCGAGGCTGAAACTGTTTGCGTTGAATTTGTCGTCTCCAGAAGACCGGGAATTTAAGCAATGGGTGTAAGAAAATTGGCTTCTCGTTGGCAAAAATGTGCAGATTCCAGTTGTCCTTATTTCGAAGAAAAAGGCTTACTTTGAACTGGGATATTTACGTAAAGACTCAGTACTTATTTGGAATTGTACCTAAGCAGATCTAGAGAATGCACTGCGTTCCTCTGGTGCACAGGATTACGTTGCCTATCTACCCTTCGTAATCACTCAATAATATTCGTGTGTTTTCGCGTGTATGTATTGTGAGAATAACACCTTACTCATCGACTCGACCATAACTCTGCAATCAAAGGACTATGAAGTGTATAAGAGGTGGTTCGATATGATTTGTAACAAGCTACCAGACGACAATGCCGAGAAGTTGCCCTTGATTATATCCAGACCCTCACTGTCTAGCTAAGAGCCAAGTGGACACCGTTTCATTAAGGAACAAAAATTTACCCCTTATTCGAAAAAATGATTCCTATTAAAACTGTAATTCTCTTGGGATGACTGGTGTGGGTCAATACCGCTGAGCAGATTTAACGCTCTACGAAAACGAACGAAAAGTTTACTGGCGCTTCATTGCTGTTTTGGTGGCCTATGATGTTTGCCATGACCGATAGATGGATTAAGTGCGGGGTGCGCAGTGTAGTGCATTTGCCGTTACACCGCTGCACATTCGCTGTGGTAAGATCCGGTCGGTCTCCTATCGAACTAATCCCATCTCTCTTGTCAATGCTTGTTTAGTAGGTGAACCTTCGAATGAATTGGCCCTTTCGTGGTAACGAATTGCTTGTCTCGACATCTTGAACCACATGCAAGGACTCTTAGGATTAAAACAGGACGAGTGGTTGTATTATTCTCCTTTAGTCAGATTAAACAACGACAACAAGTTAATGGGCTTTTTTATTCTTTTATTTCTACCTTTTTTAACTGTGCTTCTAAAATTACCTATCCACGAGTGAAATAAGATTAACGGCAGGTTTTGATTAGCTTGAGCCTCAAATGAGAAACCCATTAGCTGGCCAGTACACCACGATGCTCATTTCACTTGAACAACTTTTACTCATCGCAGTTCGACATCCAGGAACATTAATACGAGACAAGGTGTAGCAATAAGCCATTATAACGGCATTAGTTGTCTTAGTGACGTGACAACGGATGTGCCCTTTCGTGAGCGATGAGGGTGAGTGCGCTCACGGGATAGCTTTTTAAGCCCTTCTGGTGAAAACAACGTGTTTGTTTGTTAAAGGAAACCTCAAACCGTCTCTCAAATCCTCAATCACTTCTTGTTTCACTTTTCTTCTTCTTGTTTCTAACTCAAAAAACATGTTAGATGCAGTCCGAGTACACTCAAACCCACACATATATGCACGCTGAATATGATTAAATGCGTATGGACAGGTAAATTAGGTATATGGAAGACATATAGCCCATCACCTGAAGTCACTTTCGGCTAGGAAAGCGCACATCGTAGCTTTTGTTTTCGATCATAACACCTATTCATCATTTAGTGAAGGATGACATAAATGCTCATGAAACCTGATTTTATCTCTCAGATGACGAAGAAGGAAAAAAAACTTGGAAAAAGCAACAATTTTCTTATAAATTAGTGAGAGAAAGGCAAAACAAGGGCCTCGATGGGCATGGTAGTTAGCACGTAAGCCCTAATCTCGTGTTCGAAGCACCACTAAGGAACTAAAGATTCGAGCTTTTCTCATATACCAACATCCTTATGGTTGTATTTCACAATGCATCTTGGCATGAAAAAAAAAGGGAATAGCCAGAAAATAAAGGTTAGAAGATAAGTGATTTCGTCATTTAGTTCGCTACAGTGCTTGCAGTACAATTGTATCATCTGGGAGTCGCACTTGCATCTATCTGTATAACGAGTAGTCTCACAAACGATTCGCAAAAGTCAGCTCACTTCCTACGGCGACCGCCTGGGAAAGCTCTCAGATAGCTACGCCGAGACCCCACGGAAAGAACATCTTGTCGAGGCAACGAGTTGTCAACCAAATAAACAATGCTGTTGATTCGGCACGATTATTCGTAAACATGGATCGTTTAATAATCTAATAGAATAAAGCTGCAATAGCAAAAAAAGTGTTTAGCCATCCATGGGGTTCAAACTAGAAATGTAAAACTTCCACACAGTAGAATCATAGGGCCAGTTTAGTGCTTTAGAATGTAAAATAAATCACGGTTGCGCCTGCAGAATTCCGGTTTTATGGGGTTTTATTTACACCAATCTTTCTAAATACTGCTACTTTTGTGCTTCTAAGTTTCATAGCGCTTTCTTAAACTCTCTGAAAAAAGCGAACAATCTGCGAGCAGAGACGGAACAAAGAACTGGATTAAGCCAATTAATAGCGATTTGACGTTGTTTGTCAGTAACGCATGTCGGCCGTCAGCGAACTAACAGCCTATAAAGATGACGCGCCAGCATGTGATGATCTTCGAGCTGGTTCCATGGCTTTTCGGTCCAATGGTAACCCGTACATCAGTAAGAAACCACTTGTGCAACCATCTATGTAGAATGGAAAATTATATGGTTTGCTCCGATGGCAAGGACGTGGACTGCATGAGTTCGTTTACAATATACCTGATCTCATGTAGGACGGCAACATTAGCGAAATTGCTAGACCACTTTGTGCTTGTCCAAAACAACATGTAGATGGTAAACTAAAACCCGACGAAGTGCTACTATAGGTAAACTAATGCGCAAAAGGACGAAGGTGATGATTTCGAAGTGACTATCTGGATCTAGGCAGAGGAATGCAAAACATCAGCCTGCAAAACTCTTGAGGTGTTTGGGATAACTTTTGAAAATCCAAAAATGAATCGTAAAGACGAATGTCTCATTATCACGCGTGACTTGGCGGCTTTTTCTTAAATTTTTTCTTGATCTGAGTGAGCTTCATTCGTCATCCCATAAGCATTGCCCACTGATGGGCTCACACCTTAAAATAAAGAAATAAAGAAAAAAGAATAAAATAAAGAAACGATAAGTAGTTCTTAACAGTTTGGCATTCGTTGGCACATTAGTTATTAACTAATATAAAAAAGAATTTATCGAATTATATTAAAGCTCCAACAAGGACAAAGTCGCCGAAATGTTAGCCGAATAGAGCTTTATAGCAACCTCGTGTTAGCGCAATCATTTTTGTAATCACTCCATTCAGGGCGCGTGTGGCGCAGTGGTCGGAGCCGCCCTGCAACACACACGTGGAATCGATCCCTGCGCCCATGGCCCACTAAGCTTCAATCCCTCTGGGGTCGGCCGGCAAATTGGTACCAGACCTGTCTGGGAGGATTGCAGCACTGGCTCGATACAATGGCAGGCCACCCCGAGCCATTGTAAAGGCCAGATATGCATTCAGTCACCTTCAAAGCATGCTTAATGAAGTCGAATGCATGGCTCATCCATTAGGGATTGATCAACACCGAGAGCTTTATCCTTTTATTTAATCATTTGATTCAACATATCATATCAGAAATTACTGATTAGTTATGCCGAATTTAAAGGGAAGTTGGTTTTTGAAACACTGTGAAGGATTTCGTTAGCTTACATACGCCCATAATAGGAAAGATTGAAATTCGATGTGGCGGAAGTTCATCCCCAAGCAAGATCGACCAAGTTGAAAACACGTTCGACACCTCCATTCAGAATTTCACTTAAGAGTAAGCCTGCGCCACCACTGATTCCAGGAAACCACCTTAGGTAATTTCTCCAAAAAAGATAGATAAAAAAGAATGACATGAAAATTTGAATATCATAGTTTTTTTTAGGTTAATCGTCTCTTACGAATCAGCAGAGATCATCATGTGCCCTTAATGAGTGACAAGGACGAATGAAATTTTCATTGGTGGACGACTGAGTAACTGGATGATTAGAAAAAAGGTGATAAAGGTGATGATTCCGTAAGATGATGTATGACACAGGGCTAAATGTCTTCGGATAGAAAGAGAAACTGACGTTTGATAGATGGATGCAAATGAAAGTGCTTCATTCCCAGTCGACCAAAATAGCAGTTGAAGGCGTAGTAAATGGCCGCAATCCTCCAACATGGTCAAGACTTATAGGACTATACTTACACAAATAATGATTCTTTTGCAAAATCGAGCACAATTTTTGACATGCTGAGTTGACATTTCCTTACAAACATAAATACTCTGGTGAGCTAACTTCTCTTTAAAAAGTGACTCAATAAACTTAAATCCTCAGGAAACGAGCTGGAAAGTCGTCTGTGTGTTATTAAGTTAAGGGACAATCGAAAAATGATTGCGGCTGGAATATCAAGCCATCGCTCTCTTCAACACAAATCTTTAAAAGTACTTGCTCAAGGATAGACAATCAGAACTAAAAGGCGTGATATAGCCAACAATGGGAGTGCGTAGCGCAGTGGTTATAGGTGCCATGCAGTACACATAAGTTAAATATTTAATCGCCCACCCCAGAGGCTCACCAAACTTCCATGCTTCCAGGTCGTCAAATTGGTAGTAGACATGTCTAGGAAGGTAGCAGCACTGACTCGATACATCGAGGCCACCACGAGCCACGTATAGGCCAGATACGAATTCAGTCACCTCTAACGATGATTGATGAAGTCGAATTCAGGGTGCTTCTCTCAAAGATTGGTCAACGCCGAGAGCTTCATGCTTCATCCTTTATAACTAACAATAGTGAGATAGAAAAAAATGGTAAAAATCCTACTTCACTTTATTAAGTGAAGCTTTAGAAGGTTGAAGAGCACCCATAACTGAAGAGTTCACAAATTAAACTACAAGAATAACCCATTTCTATTGTCCAAAGGGCACCATTCGGTGCCGACCGGATCACAGAAGTATTCGAAGAATCTACCACTAGCCCATGCCGGCTGCATGAACACTTATCAACTTTAACGACACTTATGGAAAGGTCAGCGTAATGTTGAGCCTGGGTGAGATAATATTCATGGAAAACAGATTTATCGAAGTGCCTTTTCACGCTTATCAAGGTTATGATTCTTTCCTAACAGCTCGGCTACATTTGGTTGAATCGCGTGGACAACATGACAGTTTTCGTTCAAGAACTGATAATGAAGACAACGTTATCGAGTAGGTTATCGAATTGATAAATCTAGAAATGTCACATAAGAGAAAAAAGTTGAAAATATCGAGTTACATCATTGAGGTATGGTCAGGAAAACTGATGAATACGTGATGCTGGCAATGAGGAAATGTGGTGAGCCCATGAAACTGAGTGTTAGCGCCGGCACAACTGCTAGAAGGAAATGGGTTCAATGGATTGTCAAACTTTGCTGAATTCTAGTTTTAATACCAACTCTGTCCATATGTTGTTCGATGGAATATATGAAAATAGTAGGGGGACAAAAAGACATGGTGTTCCTCATGGCAAACAAGCCTTTTGATTCCGTTGGCTAACATTAGCACACTACAAGAAGGAATGGGGACTTCCCCGGCGTCCGGATTTCTTGATGGTCACCGACAGCATAAGTGATACAAGAAGTAGTTTTCAACAATCACTGATATTAACTACAATATGACTGATTTAAGCTAGAGCTTTTATTAGCATATATGATAATAACAAGTGATAGAGATGGTGACGAAAGGAGATGTGACAAAAAAAAACAAGGAAAAAAATGACAACAAAGATGGAAAGCCAAAGTAGCCAGAAAAAAAGAAAAATAGGTGGAAAAGACGAGATAATAAGAGAGAGGAAGAGTCGATGATGGGCTCGCCTAGCGAGAACCCTGACGGGTCCTCAGTGCTGATCCATCAAATGATGCTTGAAAAATTGCACTACGAGAAGCTATAGTAGAAGAGGAAGTTAGCGATGAAATACCAGACAACTAATACAAAGATGTTTAAAGGGAAAATAACCATATAAAATGGAACTCAAAATGCGCTCAAAGACAAACGAACTATAACGAAGTCAAAGCGGAGTTGATATGAGTGCGTAGACCGATAGGAATGATGGACTTGATTGCATTTATGTCTTGACATGCAACGAAATGGGATCTCTGTCGGCCATCTCGGTTCCGGAAGTTTGCATTCAAATAACAGAGACCCACAACAACTAACGACGGCTCCGATTTTTCAAGAACTGAGAACAACGGCCGCAGCCAAATTGCACAGATTGGAGCAACAGCAACACCAACGAGACCAAGAAAAGTGTTTGCTAGTTAATTCTCGTCTTCACTGACTTTGTTGGTAGAGATTCTCCATCCCATACCCAATACGAAATGTGCTTCTTAATTGTGAACCGCTGGCGGGATCACTGCGGCGGTTCTCCACATGACGCTAGAATCCACATCCATAAAAGCGAAGAATGAAGTGTTCATTGCTTTGTTGAGTCCGTTAGGAAGGAGCCATGCATCCAACTCTTTTAAACATTGTAGAAGCGGTTTAGCAGATAATTAGCCTAGGAAATGACTTTCATAGCACAGCGGGGATCAAATCAGTGCTTTTGTCTTGCACTCCTATACAAGGTTGGCCCCTAATTTGCTAATCCCGAATGAATTGAGTCCTTGACTTGCGTTGGGTGTGAGATTAAACTAGCGACTTCGTGCAAATTGAATGGAATCTTTGACTACTTCTCTACCCAACCTCTTAGATTATTCATATTGAGACAGAAGTCAACTTCAATTTAAAATTCTTTTTAAGTCAGCTTGAGTAACGTGCCACAGGCAGAGGTTTTCCGGTTCTCCACGCCAAAATCCCCAGTTGCGTCACAACTGCGGCAAATGCTCTTCTCATAAAAACTCCAAGACTACATCCAATTCAGATATATGAATTCCATTGAATTCATTAGTCTGGGATCGAGAATGATTTCTTGAAATTTCCACCAACTCTGTGATGGTGCGAATGGAGTCGAATACCATGATATATCTCCAACGGGAAGATTAACGCTGAGCACATCATGCTTCTATAGTGATTGTATTATCCATTCTCAGCTTTCTTCATCCTCTCTCCTTCTTTAATTCCTTCTGACACTAACGTAATCGTATTCCATTCCAAAGACCGTAATCAACAGCGTTTTGAATCATCAAGAACTCGCCTGAGAATTCTTCATCTACGTTCTTCACAGCTTTCACGGCTAGTATTAACCACGTCGACTTGATTTGTGATGCCGAAAATTTGACCGATTGGAAATTCGTCACTAGGACTCCATGAGAGCGAATTTACGAAGGGATTGTGGTCAAATGCTACCAATGATTTCTGAACAGTTGCCGACGACGACTACGATCAGCTCCGTGACCCCATGAAGCGTAAGGCTATTCTGCAACAAGAGTACGGTACAGTGAGTGAGCATGTCGACCACATCTGTATCTCTATTCTTCTGAACAAGTCTTCTAGGGGCTAATAACAGAGTGTTAGTGATGCTGACCATCGCGAGCATGGTGCTGTCTCTATCCTGCTCCGGGCTCACGAAGCCTGTCATCCTTCTGGAGTCGGGAAATTCGTACCGGCCTTGTTCGAGAAAAAGATCACTCTCTGCAATCCAAGTGGGAACACTTTTGCCTGGTGCTCCACAGAGAACCAACTCGAGCAGCAATCAAATTCATTCATAACAAGAGGGAAAATCTAAAGCAGTAGCCGGAGCCACTCGTAAAAGTTGGAAGACCTTAGTGGAAGTTGGATGCGAATAACGAATCGAGTGTGAGAAGTGCTGCAATCTGCAGAGTAGTTGTGAAAGACGGGTAGTATAAAAAAGACGAGTCTGCTACCAGTTTGTTGACCTTAGCACTTGGTTTTCCCCGGTGGGCGAGACCGAAACAACGACCACGTACATATTACAAAGAAATTTTGACCGCTGTGGTAAAAAAGCCGCTTTGAAAGCCATTTTCTAGCTGTCTGAGTATTCTAAAATTTGTCGTAATTACGAAGATTCTAATATCGCAATAAGAAGTCAAGATTGAAGAAAACTGTTACGACATAAAAAATACAAACAACAATTTGTTATGGATCAAAAGAGCAGTAGCGTCAATGAGACCTACCCAATAGGGTTGACAAACCGCTACGAGGGAAGTTTGGGAAGCTACCGTGCAACCAAAACGTTGAATAGAGGCTTATAGTGAAGACTTGTAAATGCACCAGTCGACCAACATTCAATGATATTCGTAGGGAAACCAACAAACCAACATTTTACATGACCGATGTAAGTCAACGAAATGAATGAAAGTGCTGGGACCCGCACAGTTGACTATTCACATAATTAACGAATCTAGACGAATATTTAGAATAGTTCATAATGCAGACTAGTTGCTTCTTAAAATTCCTTTTTTTCGAAAACACTAGGATGTCAAAATGATGTGTATTTGAGCAATGAGACGTCAACGAAAGAGAGATAATAAAACAAGTTCCATTACCTAACTGAATGGCATATTCGTTCTTTCAGAGAAGTCTCACGGTTTTGTTTATTGGAATCTCGTTCCATTAGTGAGATGTCATCATGAATAAAGCATTATCGCATCGGCTCTGGCGATAAACATCCCGATTTTCGAAGACATTCTCAGGAATTTCTTCCTTGAAGCATGAGATAACCATAACTCTTACAATAAAGCTTCATGAGTTAACAATCCCTTTAAGACTTACCATGAATTCGATTCCATTCGTAGCATTGTAAGATAAAAAGGGTAAAGCTCTCGGAGTTCATCAATCCCTGGCCATGCATTCCACTTCATTAAGCATCGTTGGAGGTGATTGAATGCATATCTGGCCTTTACAATGACTCGCGGTAGCCTACTGATATATTGAACCAGTGCTGCTATCCTCCCAGACAAGTCTGGTACCAATTTGCCGACCCCGGAAGGATTGAAGGCTTGCTGGGCCAAGGGCGCGGGATCAATCCCATGTGTGTGATGCAGGGCGCCTCCGACTACTGCGCCACACAGACTCATCGTAACACTGTAGAAGTGATAAAATGTACGTTTGCTACAGAAAGTGATTTGCGGAAGTCTAACGATATAGTAGATCAGTTTCGATCCCCAAGCAAGGGTAAGACAGCCTGTAACCAATTACCGGACCACGTAGGGGCTTGATTGGCACAAAGGGCTGGATTGAACCACTGGATATATATGCATTCTAAGGACCACTGTCCTATGCGAGCTCTAGCTCTTTTTCTGAGTGAAAATAAATCAACCGCTGAATCAACAATGAAGGATGCCACAGAGTATTCTTTCAAAAACAACTCCATCAAATCCCAAGCCGTTACAAGCACACGGTAATTTTCCACACTTTGCTCTTTATCACGACTATGGAAAAGGAACCAATGTAAAATGTTGAAAAGAGAGGCGTATAAAGCTTCTTGAACGCTCTAGATGTTCATGAGTGGCACAAATAAGTCGAATATATGAAGAACAGTTCTAACTACATTCTCGCCACTTCTGAAATGCTGCAAAACCAGATCCTGTTTATTAACACGGTTCCATTTCTTCGCCCACGAAGGAATTGGATCCTCAACGCAGTCTTGCCGGGTTTCAATGTTGCTTTCACTTTTTCATTAATTTACTTGATACTTGATACTTGAACGGCCCGTCCTCAGTAGTTGTGTGGGCCCCAGGATAATCATCATTTTTCGGAGATTTGCTGGTTAAGCCATGGTTCCCTGGAATCCCGAGGACAGCCTGGCCAAAGTCTGCCCTAGGTTGTTACCACGACAGGCAGTCGCAGCACTTGTGGATGAGAGGGAGATTTGCGTGAACTGTGTAAATTTGTAAATTCTTTAATAACAACCTTGTGTTTGCCTCGCCAAGAAAAAAAGTGAATTCTTGATCAATACCGGTGTTAAACGAAAGCCGGTCCTGGGATTTGCTATATAACTTTCTTTGTCCAAAAGGACAATTCATGGTGATCTTAATGAGAAAAAAAATTTTTTTAGCAGGCAATTGGACGCGCCATTTGGTAGTGAGTGAAATGAAAGAACAATAAAAGAGGATGAAACCATAAACATAAATGACCTTGTGTTTCCTTCAAACTCTGGATTCAAGGAGTTCACCGCACCGATTTGGCACTACCCTTTATTTAGTTATCCTTGTTCAAGCAAAAGTGCGTGGGCGTGTTCTCGCTGGTGCAGATTGTATTCTACGGGTCGATTCTGTCAAAAGCCTTCAATGAAGTAAGTAGTGATACATGGGAGGTGGTTAGGCTTTGACTGCAACAAATATGCTTCTCATTTACTCTCTTTCATTAGTTTACTTATCGAAAACTTCAGAAATGACTCTTCTGTGCGTTGGGATCTTAGTTTGTTCTGCCAGGGCTCGTACCACTGCTGCGATATATTTGCGAAAATAGCCGGATGACATTTCATCACCTACGAACGACTTTTATGCTTGGTTGGTAGAGTTTAACAAGAGTTAATTCTTAAGCCTAAATGGCAGTAGAATGAGCCTAAATGGTAATCCAAGAACAATCAGATAGCTAAACTGACAATGCCTTTCGTTTATTTTCGGACTAAGTTCTCCAAATGCTTAATCGCTACCGAGATGGGAAATTAAGCTACAACCTTACACAGGAACAAAAATATGGTATGATCCAGGTTAGAGAGCTTGCAAATTTAAGATCTATCCGACTATTTGCTCGTGACAGAGGTGGAAAATTTGCAGTTATTCTTAGTAAACCGAATGTTAGAAGAACAGAAAAACATCTAAACAATGTTTCTCTCTATCGAGTATCCTCTGAAAAGGAGTATAGAAATCAACATCGAAAATTAAGTAGGAAATATCAACACGGTGAAGGCAGCGGGTTTAGAGTCTTTAGTTATTTCTCAGCTGAAAAGTTACCATTCAACTTTTTCTTGTCCCAGCCTTGCTTATTAAAACACATAGGCTTATTTCTACTGATCATCTTGTGTCCATCGATCCGTCATCATTTAAGCTTAGACCTATTTTTCAGTTGTATAGGCAGGCCAACGGCTCGAACAACATAGTTTTTAAATCCTATCCTCACTTGTTGCTGAAAGTCATACCAACTACGATGTGCTCAACCAAGTAGCATGCAGGTCATGCAGTCATTCGATGTTACTTCGCTTCATACTAATATGTCGAATGACTCCGCAATCCCAGCCATTCTCGAGCTAGTCGAAGAACATGAAAAGAAAATAGATGTGCATAGGTTGTCGATCCAACAACTAATGACTCTCTTAAAACAGTGTCTTAGTTGTTCAATCTTCAGGCGGGCGGAGAGATGTTTCGCACAAACGACACGGTTGGACGTGGAACAACAACCGGCACCAAGCCTTGCCATCGTTTTCATGCCTAGGGTGGAAGCTCCTGTTCTCGATAGCCGATGCTTACTCTACTATCGATAAATAGACGACTGCTTCATCGCCTGTTCCACGCAAGAATAGATGGATGAGTGCTTTAAATGGTTAAACAGACAGTCAGAGTATATAAAACTCAGGCGGGAAAAACCAACCGATGACTGGCTTCCATTCTTAGATATTCAAATAAAGCTCTCAGAAAGTGGCTATGTAACAAAATGGTATCGTAAGCGAAGTAGTAAAAAAATACTAGCTCACTATCTCTCCTCTCAACCTTCACACATGAAAAAAGCACTTATCAAAAACATGTACCGTACGGCTGAAAATGTGTGCACAGGAGAAGAGGAAAGGAAGGAATCGCTAAACCTGGGACGAAAAAACAGCCATTTCCGAAATAGAAACCACTCGTTTCAGATCAAAAGGTTGGGTCGTTTCCCAAATGTTTCAAACCTGAAGAAGATCCTTTTCAATATACCGTACGTATCAGACGAAATAAGTTACGCCATTAAGAGGTGTCTAAGAAAGAGCAGTCTTGAAAATTCTGAAAAAAGGCGTGGAGTATTAGGTGTCTGTCATTAACCTCCCATCTAATAGCTTACGCCGTCAACTACCCCACAGCCGCCTCCATAATCGTTTGTGCAGCTTAGAAAACTATTTAATCTGTCCAAACGGGTGAGAAGAGGATTGCATGAATTCAGTTACAATATACTTGATGTCATGTGAGGCATGCGTTGAAAAAATAAATTGCGGAAAGGCGTAGCACACTTTGTGTCCGCATGAAGGAACGTTTAGATGGGAAACTTAAAATTCATCAAAGTGCCTTTGTAGGTACAGATAAGGCACAAAGGCACAATAATGACGATTTCGAAGTGATTGTCAGGATCCTGGTGCAGAAATCACAAACATCAGCGCTAAGGAATCTTGAAGAATTTTGGATGAATTTCTAAACTCCAAATGTGAGCCTGAAAGGTGAATGTCTAGTCACACGTGACCTGGCGCCTTATTTAAAACTAATTTTTTTAGAATTCATCGTTTTCTCTGTCAGCAATCGAGAGGTTGTTAAACAGCGTACGTTTACTTCCATACAATAACACACATACAACACAATCGTAGCTGACGTTTCAACAGAATCATCTTCTTCAGAGCCGCTTTTTCACCTGTCTTCCACCGAGGAGGAACAGCCGCTCAGAGTCGCGGATGGTTGACGACTTGCTGAGAAAGAAAACGACGAGTTTGTAATCCAATGCCGAGATTAATTGAAATCGATCCTGGGAACTAATTCTTTTTGTTTGGGTAGGTCTCACTCGCCATCCCTACGTGGAGAACACACATGTGGTCTCACTTGCAACAGCACAAAGAGTACTTTTTTTAAACAAAGTGGCGTTTATTTATATGTTAGATCTTCATTAACATACAGATAGTTCACCGAGTTATAACGCTGTTATTACATAAGATACCTCCAGTCTCTAAAGACGAAGTCATCGAAAAGTCAGCAATCGAACCACAGCAACAACAATAGCAACAACAACAAAAACAACAACAACAACCGGTGCCAACTTCAAGTCAGCTTAACGAGCGCACTTGGTAAGGATATCTATACATATATTGATAGTAGAATATTCTACGAACTCAAATATTTGGTCAAAAACAGCTTATGAACAATGGGAACATGGCAAATAGCAGGAAGTAATGAGAAGCGAGACGTTGAGAAATTGGTCAAAGAGAGGACGGTTATGACAAAACGTTAACACCATCAGTACAACTATTCCAAACAGAAATGAAAAACTAGCAGATAACTAAAAGAAACTCCAGCGTTTCATGTTAGGGTGAGGACGAAGGTCTATATGGAATCTTTAAAGAGAAAAAGGCATTTGAAGCTTTAATGATCAAAGTCGAGATAAATAGATAGTGAGACCTAGCACGTGCTAATGTCCGACGTAACAACCAGATGGACCGTCTCAGTAGTCCAAAAGCTAGTTAGTTCAGTGTAGCATTAATAGTATTTAGGACTATAAGTTAGGACTACTGATTTAGCTCATCAAGCACTATCTAAGCTGTGCTCTCTTGGATGTCGTGAGTTCTATTTAGACGTGGCCAATTTGTGTTGCCTTGCCCATAGTGGACGGGTTTTCGCCTCCAATATCGTCGAACAAATCACATAAACGAAAACCTCGCTGAGAATCGATTGCATTTCCATCAACTGCAGGAGATTTGATTGGAATTGAAAGACGTAAATCTGTCTCTTGGGACGAAGAGAAAGATCTATTAGGTTGTTCTCACTTTTTTATTCTCAGTGTTGATCTTCGTCATGCCATTTTAGCAATTTAAAGGCTTGGCTTCCTATCTCTATTTCAGCATATGAATAGTGTTTTTGAGGTATTTTAATCCCATTATGCTTAGATTTTTGGTCTTTTTTCTCTGTCCAGGACACCCTTTAAATTGAATTTGAATTTTCTCTTCGTCTTTTTCAGAAACGAAATCTCTTGAACTATGATTTATAGGATCTTCCAAATGAATTAAGTGGATAAGTATGGAGAAGTGGGTAACCAGAAATCAGCAACCACGTTGGTGAAGAGATATCTTGGCATTTTTACACATTATGGTGATAAATGTGGTTAACAAAACCTAAGACGTGGGAGCAAAAGCTCTTATCATTCATTCATTTGGTTCCCTCCAACGTTTTACTCTCATCAAACCTCACGCTCCGTCATCGCTGCGTGCCCTGGTATGTTGTGGATAGCACTTTATCCATAGAAGCCAAGTCTGCTTACGCCAGCATCTCGACCACGATCACCACCACCATCACCGTGCTAAGGTGCTCATAGATCTTTGCCACAGGCAGGCGCCTTCTGCTGTGAATTGGAGGGAGTGAACAGATTTCAGAAAATTTGTTACTAAGTTTCTAACCCTGGAGGGATAGGAGGCTTGGTTGGTCTAGTGCGGGGTCGAACTAGGATCTCGAGCTTATTGAGTACTCTATACGCCAGTGCCCTAAAAACCAAGCATGAAGCAACAGAGTAAAACAAATAGAAGAGGAAAATAACGAATGTTTAGATATCGGACAAAAATTATAATATAAATAAATAAAAATAAGATGAATATGAAAATATGAGTGAAAATATATGTGATGGAAACAAAACAAGGCAAAATAAACAATGATCCTATATCGAGGTCAAGCGAGGTTGGATGAGTAAAGCAGAGCAACAGTTCGTTGGAGACGCCATGCCACCTGTGGATTTTGGCTGTTCTGATCTGGGATGAGAAAAGAATGCACATCGTCTCCTCAGAATACATATTCTACCGTACATCGCCGTTCGAGGCCCATGATCATCTTCCTTTCACCTTTGATACAAATCTGTGATTGACTGACTCATCCATCTGGTATTATTTATTACATGATCCCACGTTACATATAGCACACTGTGTGGATTCCAGCAGTTTTTTGCGTTGGATTCGTTTACTTAAATCTTTCAAACTTTTCGCAGATTGCGTCGGCTTTTCCTTAAAGGTTTCTTCGTTTACATCGTGGAAATCGTCATTGGACGCTGGCAGAGTCGATTTTCCCCGTAATATCAAGATAGCCGTGTTAGTGAGTTCCCATGTGAATTGGAAGGAGAGATCTTGTCACAAAGAAGTCTGGTACCAATCTCCTGATTACGAGGGAATGAGAAGCTTATTAGATGTCGAGGATCCTGCAGCAACACATTTAATAAATGCTACTTGCAGAAAATCCTCCCAGGAAGATATACATCGATGCAGCCAAAAGAAAATGATGAAAAGAGCGCAAAAAAAAACCATTCCGAAGAAGTGCTGTCAGCACTTATGCGAGTGCAATGTTTCGCTGTCAGCCATTATGAGCGAAAATGGGACCACTGTCTCACAGCAAATTTTTCTTTGCACAATCTCCGTCTCGGTCCCTAAAATCCCCTGTAGAGGAAAACCACCTGCAATTTTTCTTTCCGAGGTTTGAGTTACGGGAGAAAACATGAAAAAAAGACAAAACAGCAGACCAAATAATAGTTCCGCTGAATTAGAGCTGGAAGCTGAAATTTAAATGCACTTCTTGCAGGCCATATGATATCTTACCTTCAGGAAGAGAAAATCCCAGACCGGTGGAGGACCATACACGTGATCAGCACACTGAAGAAGGGTTAGCAAAAGAATCTTCGCAACTATCCGACGTGCTTGTTGAGTACACGCTACAAACTTTTCACCAAGATTATCCTGCCGCGCGTATCAAGAACATTGAATGAGGCACAACCACTTGGTCAAATAGGAGAAAGACAGGGAGTTTGCTGCACGGACCATGCCACATGCATACTGTGTCCAGGGTCGTAGATGTTTTTCGAGAATACCAACTTTCCTTTTGTTGTCTACGAAAGAGCTTTTGACAATGTCGAAAAGAATGGGATCCGATCTGCGCTCGTCGACCGAGGAGTGCACCCGTCTTATATAAGCACACCAGCCGACTGCTATCGGACCAGCATTGCGAAAGTACATCTTTTTCCATCGACCTCTTGCTATACCCATAGCAAAAGGGGTTCGACAAGGCGATATTATACTGCTAAAGATGTTTACAGCCGCACTACGTTGGCTAATGAAGTCTCTCAATTGAGATGAGGTAGAGATATTGATGAAAAATTCCTACCAAATCTTCGTTTCGCCCACGAAACTGTCACCTTCTCAAGAAGTATCAAAGAAATCGAGATGATGACCCATGAACTCAACGAACTGAGAAAAGACATCGGATTATGCATAAATCGTAGGAAGGCCTAGTTCATGAAAAACCTATGACACGAAGACGAACAGGCAAAACTGAGTTGTTTTGCGATTACAGAGGTCACCTAGCAACGTATATTTTGGACGTCTAATTAGAACGGACAGGAACATAAAGGGGGGAATTTGACAGAAGAAGGAGAGAAGCATACACCTGATTTGGCCTCCTCATAGAAGCCTTCTAAAAACTAACGATTTCCGCACTCCGCGTTCACCTTTTCCATTCAGCCTTCCTGCCAGGGCACTAATATGCCGCAAAGACGAGAGTTGATAGTTCCAGTCGCTTCAAGAATGCTGCGCACCACTCACAAGGCGCTTGAGCGATGTCTTCTGAAACATAAGCGGCATACTCAATATCTACCCGAAAGGCGAAGCTCTGATCTTCAAAATCTGTCTCATCTTCGAAGTCAGGTGAACGCACATCGATAGTGAAACATAGATGGGCCGCCCATATAATGGGATGAGCAGACTAGAGATGGACAAGAAGAACAGCAGAATGGACTTTGCGAAGATGCAGAGGACCTCTAGAACAACCACGTACAAATTGGGCGAGCGTGTTCGTACCACCACCAAGAGCGATTGTTGCGAGACAGCGAAACGGATGGAAAATGTACTGTGGTCCGCACCACTCGTGAGACGTGTTGTCCGAGTATCCAATTAACTATATTGCTCGTTAAGCAACAATTATTTCACAATAGGTACTGCTTGTCTTTATAGGTATAACTTAACACCGACGATTTTTATTTCGCCCAGCGTACCGCGTGCCCATGAAAAAAACTGCAATTTTGTGTCATATCATGTCACTAGCCCATTTCATCTCCATTTGATAAGAGAAAATGGGGTTAAAGTAGAAGACATCAATGCATTTTTGACCATCATAGATGTAAAGATAATTTCAAAACATTCCGATGTTTATTGTAAGCCAACTTTCATCTAACCCTATTATGAATGATCAATGTACCCCCACTTCTTTGATACTATAACATGGGGTTGTTATGAAAAAATTTATTCGGCTAGCGTTCTTCCTCAAGGCCGATCATTCGAGTCGATAGCCCACAGTCGTTTGTCTTCTCGATGTAAAGTCCTCGTCGCCGTACCGAGTCGGGTCTTCTATTATCTTCTTCATTATCAACAGCAATTCCTGTACAAAACCGCGCAGCTAGGTGAGGTTGCCTCATTTCGAGCGGTGCTTCACTGAGAAAGATTCGAGTCGATACGACGACGAAAATACCATATCGAGAACACTAATGACTACTGTAGGGCCATCGACTAGAATTATCAGTTCTGAGGGAAGACGAAAACATCAAAACGTCAGCCGAATAAATTTTCTGTAGCAACCCTGCTGGTTTAACAGTGAAGTGCACCACATTGATTATTTCGACGTTTATTAGGGTCTAAGCACAGGATCATGTATAAATAAACTAGTGAAGAGATCGACGTAGCGGACTACTGGGACACTCATCTATCGCCACAACAATTCCTCACATACGCCGTCCTATTCAATTGTACTGATTTATGAGCGACTCCCGTCGTCTTTCAAGTCATAAAGCGCTCCGTGAAACGAGAAAGAAAACTTTCTCATCCTCTTAGATTGTGCGTTTTCCAGGTTTTGTTGCAAGTAGCAAGGTAGGATAAAAAATATGAGATGAGAAGCAGATCCCCACGTAGTGTAAATCTCTGTACTCAAAAATTTTCATGTGATTTAGAAAACTGTAAGATTTCCAGTTATATCCATCAAACTTCTCTACCGAGGGCTAACACGTTCACCACCACACCATGCGAGTCCTACCTCCCAACGGTTTACCGCCTCATCGTGTCTGGGAGGTGTTCCTGAGTGTCGGACTGCGACCTGCAGCGGAGGATCCATCCCCCTGGCAAGGTCTCCCAAGCTGAGAAGGAGTCCGGCTTTTCCATCAGGAAGCCTAGATAAGAGTAAACCAATACCAGGATCCACCACCGTCCTGGTATCAAAGCCGCATGGTGGCAAATCTCTCTCTGATCCACAAGGCCTGCGACTGCTTGTGGTGGTGCAGACCTGGGGCAGACTTTGGCCAGGCTGACCTCGGGATTCCAGGGAACCACAATGGCTTAACCAGCAAATCTCTGAAAAGTGGAGATTATGCTGGGGACCGCACTAACCAGTGAGGAGTGGCCGTTCAAGTGTCAAGTGTCAAAATCCCTCTACAGTATTCCCAGATGTTTTTATGCTTTTACTGGTTTACTGATATGACTTTTGTTTAATTAAATTCACCGTAGTTGCCGTAGTTTGTGCTCCTCATTTATTATTCGTTGGAATCATAACTAAAAAAATTTTGTAATTATGACAAAAAACGAAAAACAAACATAAATAGCAAAAAAGCAAAAACGAAAAACACAATGATAACTTAAAATTTATATTAAACTTATCAAAGATAAATGATCTTTTGGTTTGTGGCATCGAAAGGTCACTTATCATTAGAGAACCAAAATTTCTTTTACATCGTCCATTGATAAATTTAGCCTAGGTGGAGATGATTACTTAATAGCACACGAAGAGAACTTTCTGTAACGAGCAGATATCGGAAAGATTCTGGAGTAGGGTGAAAATTGAAAAAACTATGACAACTTAGAATAGAGAATCAGTAACAATGGGATTGTAATAGTAATAGCAATAAGAAAGGAGGATCCTGAGCCTGAGATTGTTCAAGCTTTGTGAGTGATGACCCTTTTGTTTGGGAGAAGACTTAGAATCCTGAGGGCGATGACCTTTGCGGATAAGTGGGAACGTGCGGGGCAAACAACTTTAAAAGGAAAAGGAGAGCTTGGGCGAACGATGATGGACGGAGAAAGAGAAAAACATCATTACAAGCGCAACTCGAAACGTTCAATGAAATTAGTGGTGGAGATGTTTTGTCTCAGCACTAAACGAAAAGAGTTGTGCGTCCTAATATTTAAGACTGACGACAGTTGAGAGTTGTTAGTGGTAAGTGGTGAACTTTTTTCCTTCAAAAGGAAAAAACAACGAAGACATCCGATGGGATTTAAGCTGAGTCGTCGTCTTCCGACCTATGTTCATCCAGTCTCACTTTCCATGTCGCAGACGCCGGCGTAGGCACTGCATTCATGATGATGACCGGACTTCGTCATAAGAGGACTTCAACTTTTTGTGACTGGCAACACTTTTAGGTCTATGATGTGAACCTACAACAATAAAACAAAACTAGCTACTGCAAACAAAAAGTCTTATGTTTTGTGAATTGTAACACAGAAGCTCAGATTTAACCTACTGATGTGCAACGTCCTTCATTGCTAAGATGGTACTTTATTCTTAGACACCTTATTTATACACACTTTAATGATAATTTAATCTACAGATAACCTAAATGAGGGCACCATGAGCCGATAAGTAGCCGAAGTTACGTAATGTATTCTCACGGGGCTGATACGACGCGAAGATATTAAACCCGAACGAAAAGATACGATGTACTTGCCCTAAGGGGGCAGGTGGATTTAGAGGATTAGCTGCTTGCTTCTGCAATGCCAAATTGATTCATGTCATCCGTATAACATATAATCATATTCATGCCAACGCTTGTGAATGTAACTTGATTGTATACGGAATCACCGCATCAAGTAAGGTGAAAGCCTATGATTGAGTAGATGAGATGGTACTGCATGAAAGGCGATTCTGGATGCCCTCTAATTAATAAATTCTATTCTTCGTGCACTGAACGACAGCACAAAAATTGCTACTATAAATACTATGCCATCGCCTCAGAACTGTCCCAAGTGAAGTACTACTTGTAAGTGTCTTTGGTAGAACGCATGAGAATTGTATATGAACCCCACATGAAACCCTATGGTGGAGGTAACCTTCAGTAAGCACCTCGCCGTCAGTTATAACCTACGTTCTGAACTAACCATACGTTCTATCCTTTCGGGGTCAACGAATTGGTTCCAAACTTGTTCGCGAGACGAGAAACACATGTATACCGGCAGCCCCTTTCTTAAGTCATTATGTAGGTCAAACTGGTCATACAAACCCCTCCGCGATGCTACGAATGGAGCCTAGTGCATGACAGATCGGTCAATGTCAACCGTCTTTTACCATTTTACTTGCACACGTTCTCTAGTAGAACCTTATTGTGACCAAGCGGGCGTAGCGAAGGATAAGACTACGATGCACATTGGAGCTTCATCCCTGTACCTTAGCCAAGAACGTCAATATTTCCTTATGGTGCAGAAAAAGCCCGGCGTATATCTACAGTATTTCAGGACAAAATTCACACAAATAAACAGTCTTACGCCGATGGTGTGGTTTTTCGAGCAAGAATATGGAGCTCACAGAGTAGCTCAGGGCCCGATGACAAGGCCAACTGGGAGCATTACTGTGTCTGGTTAAGTCTTTCAACGGCTAACAAGACTTGTCGCGATACATGCGAATAAATAAGGCCTGCAGTATGGTGCAACAATTTCAATTATGATATTCATCTCAGTCTGTAGGCCCACAGCACTGATTTTCCATTAGTTATTCGACACTGGCCATTCTTTAAAATGAAAAACAAGGACGACTTAGGAGTTCGACGCTTATTTCAGCTCAAAAGATTAACTGCTGATGTCTGATTTATCAGACATGGCCGGATAATAAGTTTATTGCAGGTAAACCAGGAAACGAATAGCGTTTTACGATATTCGTGGCACAGGTGGGGTTATCCGATCTTACAAGGACATATGTAGCTGGATTTTCAGTGTTTTAAGAAATCCTCATGCAATGATGATTTGAAAGTTCAGTGGAACGCTACGAACGAAACAGGTTGGCAACAAATTCAGATTATAGGGCGATAGTGATTGTTTGCGTACGTATAAACGCGGTCGGAAGATGAATGACACCCTGTTCTCCCTAGGGACGCGATGACGCCGATTGTTTGTTTGCTGCTATAACCTTATAGCATATGCTGAAAGTCAATGAAGTTACGAGGAATACTGACCATGAATAAAGGATAAAAGGATAAAGGCCTCGCTGTTGATCAATCCCCTGAGGGATGCGCATGCATTCGACTTCTTTAAGCATCCCTTGGAGGTGATTGAACGCATATCTGGCCTTTACAATGATTCTTAGTGACTCTTGGTGGCCTACTGATGTGATGATGTATGGAGCCAGTGCTGCTATCCTCCCAAACAAGTCTGGCACCAATTTACCGACCCCAGGAGAATAGAAGGCTTGGTGGGTCATAGGTGTGGAGATCGATTCCACGTGTGTGTTGAAGGGCGCCTCCGACTACTGCGCCACATGCGCAGTGATCATGAATATCAGCAACAATGCCAGCAATATTGCGTGTAACAACGATCACCTATATCGACCAAGTTTTTCAACCATCGTCCACGAAGCGTTAGAGGTTTTCGTACAGTCATGCCTTGTGGCCAGATCATTAATGCTATCGTAGTAATTTTATAGCAAAGACATTGTTGTCTAAGAAAAGGACTAACCTGGCTTTCTTTGTTTGCGGTCAAAGTGAATTAGAAGAAATCCATTGAGCAAATTCCATTGCTTTCGGTACTTGGGCAGAAAAGCTCGGGAAAGCTAGGTTGGCGAAAAGTCACTAGGATGAAGAAACACTCAAAACTACTTTTCTCATTATGAGATACCACCGTATTCTAGTAGTTGGCGAACACAGTACAATTTTCGATAGCGATGTTGTTAGGGAGCCTGGAGCGGGATCGAACCAGAACCGTGCTCGTGATGATCGAGCATCACTACCACTATGCTGTCCGCCCACAAAATTGCATAACGTTATAAAAAATCAAGTTGTGCTAAAAAGTGAGGGGTTACAACCCGAAGCGACGATTTTTAATACAAATTTAGCTGAATAACCGAAATAAGATAGAACCTTATTCCTACGTAAACCATACAGCAGTTTTTTTCGCTTTATGATGTGAAGTGTGTAGTTGGCAGAGCGTTCGTAAGTATTCTTTTTGGATTGACTAATGACGACAATGTCAAAAAAAGGTTAGAGAATAAAACGTTAGACATTGGTCAACTGCCTAGAGTGTGCCATGCACTCCACTCCATTTGCGCCTACCTAGATGTGATTGATACCCATATTTAGCCTGAACATTGAGTTGTAATGTCCAACGATATGTCATGTTAGTGTTTCGCCGCTGACAGACAAGTGTGGCACCAAATCGTCGACCCAAGACGGATAGACCGCTTGCTTTGCGTGGCGATATATCTAACCAAAGACAATTTCTCCATTGCAGAGCACCTCTAATCATTGAGCTGCACACATACACACATACACACATACTTACATACACATATACACAAACACACACACACACACACACACACACACCCAACGTCAAAACGAACAAATGTTTAGCAGAGCAAGGGTAATTAAGTATATGTGATGGATACCCTAGCAAAGGTTCACCGCTCCATCAGGGCTGGAGTGTCTTTTTTAATGTTGAGCTAGGGTACTCGGCAAGAGTTCATAACTCGGTGTGGTAACCTAAGCTGAGATGAAGCTTGATATTTCCATCTTGAAGCCCAACTAAGACTAGACCTATGCCATGTCAGAGATTGAGGATCTATCTGTAACTATCCTTCAAGAACGACTTTCCTTTAACCTCAGTATGACTTGACTAATCATTATGTAACTCCCACTTCCAACTTTCTATTAACCTCGGCATTGATTGAATAATTCTTTCTACTTCTGTTTAACGAGGGTGTTATTTTATTTCTTTATTTATGCAAAAGCTAACGTTTCAGCGGATTTCGCTTTCCTCAGAGCCTGGAAAGGTCAATTCGACTGCAATCTACACGGTCAACCGCCTCCATAACCAAACACAGAAAATGTTGAACCAAAATTTCAATCACATTGAACACGGACTCTTTGCACACTCACCGCTTTCTAGGAGTCTTCCACTAAATATCTCACGTGGAGACCAACCGCACAGAGTTCACATAGAGTCGTAATGTGCCCATCTCATCAGAATAACAGGCTTATATACTGCCCAATATCACGCGTGATAATGAGGCATTCTTCTCTGCGGCTCATTTTCGGAATTCTGGAATTAATCCAGAACGCCTCGAGAGTTCTGCGCGCTTGTATTCTCGATTCCTCTGCGAGGATCGTGACACGTACTTCAAAGTCCTCCCCGCTGTGTCTCTGCGTCCCTATGCGTGCCTAGTGGAGTGTTTGGCTTACGTTTGCCGACTGGGTGTTCTTTTATGCGGACACAAAGGGGTCTGCATGTTTCGCCAAGGTATTCTTCCCCGCACGCTTTACAAGAGATCAGATAAACTGTACCCGAACTCATGCAGTCACCGTCTATACCATTGGGGCAAATTGTACAAGTTTGCGTTGCACATAGACGGTCGTATAGGCGGTTGCGAACTAGTTGACGTCTTAGATTACTCGGTGGCATTTCAGTTATCGTTACCGAATTCTCTAGACCGGCCCTTCTTAAACAGCGTTTTATAGCTGCACTCACTTCATTTGAAATGAAGGGCAGGATAAACGGGACCTTACTGTCGCTGGAGTAATCGTTGGGGGGCCCTGTGGTTTCCTCTACACCTATCCCGAACTACAGTTTCGTAGCCATTAAAAATGGCTATTTGCCGCGCCAAGTTCCGAGAATCCTCTCTCTGCTCCTTTCCTGTGCACACGCTGGTAGCTGTTCGAAACATGTTTCTCATAAGCGCCCTTTTCGTGTGAGAGCGGTAGTTTTCTTTCGGTTTCTCTCAGGTGAACTTGATATACTTTGAATGTTCGTTCAACAACTCGAAACATTTGTCAATTTCCTCTTGTGTTGAACAAATGACCAAGTAGTCATCTATATATCAACAGTAGAGTAACGGGAGATCGATTACTGGTGCTTCCACCTTAGACATGAATGCAGTGGCAAGGCTTGGTGGCAGTCGTTGTCCCATTGCCAATCCTCTTATTTGAGCGTAGTAGTTTCCGGACCATCTGAAGATTGAGCAGTTTAGGCACTCCTTTAAGAGTGTCATCAACTGCTGAATCGAGAAAGCCATACATGTTTATTGCTCCTTCGTATTGTATAAGGAGCTCGCGAATGGCTTGCATAGCAGAGTCATTCGACACGTTTGTATAGAGGGCGGTGACGTCGAAGGACTCCATCACGTACGCGCTGTTGGGCTGTACAGTACGTAGACAATCCAGAAACATTTGGATGTTCGTTAGATGGGCTGGAATGTACTTCAACAACTGGGTAAATATTAGGGTTAAAAACCACGTTATCCTATCCGTTGGCCCGTCTACACAGCTAATGGGGTCTAACCTTAAACAAAGATGGATCGGTAGACGCAAGGCCATCGCTGGATATTAGCTTGTAAGTTTTTATAAGCATGTACAAGACGGGATTGCTAAGTCAACTTTGAGTTGAGAGATAACTGATGGTTTTAACCCAGCCGCTCTTGCCATTTTAACTCATTCGTTGTTTAACTTTCAGTACTGACTTTTAAATTCCTTCTCAGACGATGGACGATAAAGGGAAGCATCTTCAAAGGTGCTTTTCCGTTATCTCAACATCTAACTGATGGAAAATTACAACGAACTCTCCACCCTTATCACTAACCGACAGTCTTATGTTTTTCGATCTTATCAGCTCTCGTACCTCCCGCATACCACGTTTTTGCATTTCAGTGAGATTGGAGCAGTATCTCTTTGCCCGATAGTGATTAAGGACCTTGAAAGTTTCATTCGTAATCGTCCGAAATTTAACGTCAACTTCATTATTGGGCAGTTGTTGTCTAAAGAACGGTTGAGGAAATGATGGTACTGGAGTGCCCCTACTTGTTGTTTTTTCGCACCTATTTAGCGTTTTATCCCTAGCTTTTTTGAGGAGTCTATCTTGAAGTTCATGCAAACTACATGCGATCCTACGCAAGGTTACCTTAGAAATGGGTTCAGATGGTGAGAAACTCGGTCTCTATTCTAATAACGAGCGCGCACCGTCAGGGAGGGTCATGCCTCCTAACACGGTTAGCCTTGAATATCTTTGCACAATATTTATCCTACTGTGACTCGTTTGATGTTCGTTGGCGGTGTTTCTGTATGCTCTTGGAGCCGTGTTATGCGATTTACTCAAAAGGTCTTCGAACTTTCTCCCGCAGAGTTACTTTAGCACTAGACCTAATAGAATTGCAAATCAACACTGACCCACCCACTATTCTCCTCCAGAGGCGGTCCTCCAAATACTGAGCACAATAGTTTTCCTTCTTCTCGCATTTCTTCCACTTGGCGAACACCTGATTTTGTTTGCTTCGTAGACAGCTGCGTAGTACTCTCAATTCGATGTCCAGTACTCGGTGACTATTCTCTGGCAGTCCCCATATTTCGTGTAGTCGTTTTCGTTTTATGAATTTTGAAAGGACTTGGTGTTTTAGGCAGCGGCGGAGAAAATGTATCGCCTGTCGAGCTAAGACGATTTTTTGTCTTAGTGTCAGTGCTTCTTTTGCAAGTCGGAAGTATCTTGCTGGTACATCTTGCAGTAACTCCCACGTCCGACTTTCTATTAACCTCGGCATTGATTAAATAATTCTTTCTACTTCTGTTTAGCAAACACGAGGTGCTATTTTATATTTATTTTTTTAATCAATATGTATTCTTTCCTTGACAAGTAAACATGAGGTTGATATATAATCTTTAGTCGGCTAATATTTCGGCGTATTCGTCTTCATTAGAGCTGGTGATCCGAGTGGATGGCCCTCAGTTGTTCGTGTTCTCGATCTGGCTAGTAATGATACCGATTTCTGCAGGTTTGATTGTCCAAAAAAATAAGTTCTTATCACCGGGCAATCACTACTATCAACAGCCAGCATCCTGTATCAGAGAGCATCGCCGGGTGAGTATGACTCATTCGAGAGATGCTCCGCTGAGGAAGATCTGGCTCGATACTAACGCGAAGACTCCACATCGAGAACGCGGACAACTGTGCACCATCGCCTCGGATCATCGCGTCTGATAAAGATGAAGACGTCGAAACCTCAGCCGAACAAAGATTGTACCTCAAATTCGTGGAAGTTTATCAAAGAAAGAATAGCTTCTATTTTTCAGCCCAACCATCATTTAACCTCGGTGTTAGTAGTCAATACATACTGAATTATTAAGCTAACACGAATTAGATAAAAAGGCTTAACCGGCTAACGTTTTGACATCTTCGTCTTCCTCAGAGCCGATGACCCGAGTTGAAGGACCAAAGTCGTCCGTCCTTTAAGATGTGGTGTCTTCGTTGTCGCAAAGAGTGGAATCTTCTTCAGTGGAACACCGCTCTTATGAGGCAACATAATCCGGCAACACTCTTTTATCCAGGACGATTATTGTTGACAATGATTGTCCATTGACAACGATTTGTTTTCCGACGGATAGTCCATCTTGCAGCAGTCAGTATTATGTTAGCTAGCAAATGGCGAAAAGCGAGACAGCAGGACGAACGATAGTGGGCCATCGACAGGGGATCATCGGCTCTGAGGAAGAAGAAAACGCTGAAACGTTAGCCGAATAAGCATCTTTATCACTTTTGTGCTTTCTTAATAAGCCAGGAAGGTATCTGCAATTACTTTCCAGTAAAGCTGTGGAAAGAAGCATTATTCCCGCGGTGTAATAGTCCTCATGTCCTTTAAGCCGGGAAAGCCTGTTGACCAACTCTGGTGCGCTACCCAAGCCAACGTGGGGCTCTCTCTGGTAAAACCGATGGATAACAAAAATATACGTGATACCTTTAGTCAATACACTTAGCACAGAACAAGGAAATGCAGAGTAAATAATCTCTTACTTTAAACAAGAAAGAAAAAAGAACGTGCAAGGACGTGTATGATCGAATGAGAACTAACAGCAGTTTAATAATAAAAACAATCTTAAACAATCATTATATTAGATAAGACTGTACAAGAAAAAAAGTCTAACCATATAACCACACGGATGCCTAGATATTTGCAAAACTCCGGACCGCAGGTGTCTGCGGTGGGGAACGAAGGCGCTACTGTCCTTTCAGGGGGCTGACGTGTTCACAACGACACTATGCAGATCCATGGCTTCGCCTGTTTATCAGCTAATTTTCTATCGATCGTTCATTAATCGTTTATTCGTTGTGCTGACAAAAAATACGTCTTATATTGCTCGTTTATCGAGGTTTTTTGATGACTTGTCTTTTTTTTTCGTAATTTACCAGCCAGATTACTGTCGTTGAAAGTTCAAGTACAGCTTGCGCGTTCACCACCATACCACGCGGGTCCTTCGTTCCGCCTGTCCCTCCATATACATATCTCCATGGTAACCATATATGTATAGTCGTTACTATAACATTACGTATTGCTCATAACATTAAGAAAAACAACTTTTGGTTGAAGAATAATAAAAAAAATGAGTGATAACAGGCAGCTAACTGTATGGTGTATAGCTGTACTATCAGAAGCAGAAACAGATGTCCCATCAAGAACAGCAGCCAAAACGACCGCAGTGGTAGCAGCACCGGAAGGAGACGAAGAGGAGCAACGATTACCTAGAAGGCCTATAGTGAATACTTAAAATGCGTTACAATAACTGAACTTGACTGAATAAAAAGACAAGCACCAAGCAGTCCTGATAAAGATTAGTTCTGTGAACGGCAAGCATGAGATGAATTATAATGCCTGATTCATTTCGTGAACAAAGTGAATGGGCAGGCTGTCATAAGATCTGCTGTACAGGCTGATTCCATTTGTGGTCGGGAAGTTGCAGAAGCACAGTCAAACATATCGTACTCTTTTCGATGTGAATTGTATTTCTCCCATTCGAGTTCATTGTTCTCAGACCCGATGCGATTTTGATCCCTAATCTTTTTTTCTGCGAGAAGGATTGTCATTTACTGATTCGGAATTGAGTCAGTCAAGCCAAACTAATGTGTGAAGGCTAAGAGATCCAAGAACATGCAAGAACTTTGCATGTTAGTTTAGTTTCCTACGCCGTTTGCTACTGACGTATTTGTTAATAATTTCTCATCCACGATGGAATCTTAAAAGGGTCAGGTTGTTCTTTGAAGAGAATAGAACCAGAGGTGCTATGCACTCAAATTACTTCCAGTTGTCTGCAGGAATAACTGGGTACTGTCAGAATCTATTCAGAACAGAAAAGGAAAAGCTTTATGTCATAAAACATCCGTGGGTAGATATTTTTTGAACTGTTATCGTCAACGGTAAGGAGAGGCTCAAACTCCTTTTCAAACGGTGCTTTATTTTTCAGTAGATTTCTCTACGTTGCACGAAACAAGATCACAGTGGAAACACAGGAAAAGCAGGGTTAAAAGTAGGATTAATGAATAAAGGTATGAGTTTCAGTTGCCGAGTCGATTAATGAGCAAGTTAGGAACAAAACTCAAAAGGACGGCTCATTATAGGTTCGCAAATTTTCAACAACTTCTGCTAATAAGGAAAAATTTACGTTAAACGTAAAGCACAATGGAATTGATCTCCATTCACAATTTCAAGGCCGATGGCTCGATTACTCCTGGCCTTGCTTGATCAAGAACTAAAGTGTTCCTATTCACAATTCAGCACCGCTCAAGTCAGAACGACAAGATCAAGGCCACAACTTTTTTTCTTTGCATATATTCCATTAGCGCTCCAGGCTCACCAAGATCCATATTCCACTGGTTCTAGGAAGTTTGTACCGGACCTATTTGGGAAAGAATCACTCTCTGCAATTTAAGTGGGTACGCTCTAACCCAGCTATCCTAGGACTACAGGGAGAGTCGACTCGACTAGCATTCTAAGACAGTTAAGACGAAATGAAAATCCTCAAGCAGCAACCGAAGCAACGCGTAAAAGGTGAAAGACCTTCTTCGACGATGCAGGCGGCGAAACGAAACGAATGTGGAAAATTCTGGGATCCGCACAGTACACCAAAAAATGCGTCATTCCAAGTAAAATAAAAAAGTATCTCATTAAGCTACTTATTGATTTCTGAGGAAGAAAGTGAAGTGGTCAAAACCAGCGAAGTCCTGTCATTCTTCCTTAAATGACCAGATGGTTGGAGACCCTTTCGTCACTACCCTCTCGGCTAGCAAAAAAATCAGCACTGAACGTTTCGGCAAATTATGCACTTAACCACCTGGAAGAAGCACTTTCTGCTGAGATTCTTAGAAGCTGATAATTCGTTTATTCTCCTTGAGCAACAAAATTCATTAATTGGCGAAAACTTTTAGTTCTTCACGTCTTCAGTGGTTGTAATGGTCCTCTAACCTAATTTGATATAGAATAGCCTGTTGCAAATCTTCCTGTTCGTTGTGAGATCTCCAACGAACACCTAAAGTCATTAGCGCAAAATAAATCGGAGTCAAGGTCACCAGGATGAATGATGAGTTACTATTTCATCTCTTTTCTCGCTATTACATCTAAACTGACCATGAGAATTGCATAAAAGGCAGTAAAAAAAGCGACCTATCTACGACAATGATATAACCCCTACTTACTTTCCTAACATCATACTTTAAATTCATTGACCGCCTATTTACGATTTGTCACTTTATCGTCACAAAACAAAAATGTTTCTAGGCGTCGAAATCTAAGTTATAGAAAAAGACTAGCTTCACAGCAGCGTCACCCATGCAGTGAACGGATTCAACATTCCCATCAAAGAGCACAGGACTTACATGCTTAGATGAGTCGAGATGAGAACTCTTTGCATCTTCGAGTCGCAGCAGTACTTAAGTTCGTTCCATTGTCTTGCAACCATCAACCACACGACTGGTCTAGTTCGCATGTTGCTACGGCTGCAGCTTGACGATTTGCTGTTTTCCCACATTATCACGTTGATCGACGATCACGTGCGTTCTAGCAAAACCCCAATAACGAACTAAGGTGTTCTCTGAGCTGAGCTGACAGTTGGAAAATTCCTTGAACCACTACGTTTTCAATGGAAGGAGCTGTGTTGCGTGGTGCAGAACTTCCTTCCGATCCACAAAAAGCGAACAAAAGAGTAGCTGTTTTAATGGATTTGGGAAGCGCTGAGGGAAGTTTCTCAAGATTCGAGAAAGAGAGAGACAGAGGAAGAGGCAACGAGGAAAGGAGAGCAAAAAAAGAGACGGATAGACAACAATAGAATCTTATCGAACTAGCACCTCTGTCAATGTTACGTTTTTTTTGTGCGTAACTCACCGTCACATCTACTCTGCGGATCCCAGCACTTCTTGCACTCGATTCGTTTCCGTCGCATCCACTGTCCACAACGGTCTTCGAAAATTTCACATGTTGTTTTGGCTGCTGCTTGAGGATTTCTTCTTCTTTATGAATGTTGCAGAGTGCTGGTCGAGTCGATTCTCTTTGCAATCCGGGCAAATAGCCACGCACACTAAGACATTCTCGCATGAATTGGAAGAGAGCGTTGGAGAGGGAGCCGAACTAATGGCTTTGCTTCCTGATCGACGCCATCAGTAACCATTGCGCTACTCCTTCTCTCCCCACCAATTTTTTTTTAATCTATTATGGGTTAATAATTACAAAATTCCAAAAGAGCTTCTTCATCTCTATGTGTCCCTTCTTCCTTCTTTTTTTTTCGTCTCATTCGTTCATCCAGACTTCCATTTATTGTTTCCTTCTTCTCTTCTTTAGATCCTTTGTTTGCCTCTACATATTTCTTCATCTCTCCAGTTGTTTATCTACAAAGAACAGTTCACATTTGTTAGCAATATAACCTCATTAATTTCAACACCTTATTCGGTCAGCCAAATGACGAACAACACTATCCCGATCTTATCGATCTATCACGCAACCCGCAAAGATGGAAAGAAAGAACCACTACCGGTCAAGCTTTAAGTATTAACTCTGGAATAGACGCGGGCAGTCCCACTCGTAACAGCACGGCTCTGAGGAAGGCAAAATCGCCGAAACCTCAGCCATCGACCAACAACACCATAAATTACGACAACGACAACGAAACCCTATATCAACCTCGCATCAGGTCGACAAGACCAGTTCATAAGAACGTGTTAATCGATATATCGATTGTTTATGCCAAGCAGAAAATCGGTCTTTTGGATTGCCTTGTTCGGTGTTGTTTACAGTATACCTTTCAGGTTTCATCCATAGCAATTTTGCTCCAGATATTTTCGCTATTTTATGTTTTCTTCTCATTTTACATTTTTAGAATTGTAGAAGAAATATGGTGCAAGAACATAGATGGTTTTATTCTTGATTGAAAATTTTACTCCTTAAAGTCCAAATAATATTTAATTTCACGAAAAATCATCTGACCTGATTTCTATGTTCGAACGAGAATTACTTCATTTGTTTATATAAAGCGATGAGATTTTCGGCTTTAACAAACAGCCCGCAAATTTTTCCTAACAGCTTTTCAATAAAAAAACAATTACCTCGTCGTTTCGCTGGAAGATCTTTAATTCCTGTTATGGCACAAATTCAATATGCTTAGTTGGAAACTTGGATGGCCCCTCTCCACTGGTTGTGCGGGCCCCAGCATAATTTCCACAGACCAAGTCTGTCCCAGGTCGTCATCACCACATGCAGTCGCTGCCCATGTGGAACAGAGGAAAGATTTGCCACCACGCGACTAGTTTGATACCAGAACGGTGCTGGATCCTGTTTATTCTTGGATCTTGGTTTATTCTTAAGTGGGTTTCCTGATGGAACTACCGTACTCATTCTCAGGTTGGGAAGCTCTGCTGGGAGGGAGAATCATCGCACCGCTGTACATCACACACCTACCCCCAGAAAAACCTCCCATCCACCATGAAGCGGCAAACTGTTGGGAAGACTTATATAACACATAGGAAAAGTGTCTCAAAAAGTCAACCCGTTGTTCACATCGACGTAGTTTCTTCTCTGAACACTTCTATAATAATATACTACACCAGACTTGTTGATTCAGCGATATAATTCCAAAAAAAATAGGGGTGCAATGGGACAACCTGCAAGACTTCAGATGACCGTCATCGAGGCTTTAGCAAAGTTGCTTGAAATAGATGGTATGCCGCCACCAGCTAGACGTCGTTAACGACGTTAGAAGCAACGATGGTACCATTTTCTCATGTTCTTGCTCGATTAGAAGCCACTTATGGTTACCACCATCGTCGTCGTCGTCTTCGAACTCTTGCACAGCGCTAATTAACTGACTTTCTTATTAATCCGATGCAAGAAAACGGTTCCACTGCGATGAATTTCTTCTTAGTGACCGTGATCGAGAGAAGATAGTAGTGGAGGCAGCAGAGAACTTCTTCAGATTTCATGCCCATCTGTTTAACGGACATTATAAAGGATAAAGGGTAAAGGATAAAGCTAACCGCGTTGGCCACTCCCTGAGGTGTGCGGTGATGCTATTCACCCCCATAAATTTGCTACAAATTATTGAGAAGCTGCTAAAATCTCAAAGCATTCCAGGTTGCCTATGTCTCGACGAGCTAATATAACAATCTCTACCTATAGGTCAAATTCACTTGCACCTGAGCCCTCCATAGAACATTTGATCATACAAGCAAGAAGGATAAGGTACGACGTTATCGGACTGGGTGTGACAAGATTTGCCCGTCCATTCAACACCGTCTGGGAAACCGGAGAGGAACTGCTCCTACGAAAATGGGAGAATAGAGGAGCGGCGACTTTGGCCATGAACATCAATTCATTCGAATAGCTGACAAACCGAATCTGGCGTCTATGATTGAGGAGATGTGTATCAATAGGCGCTTCGACAATTTTCGTCGTCTACTCACCGACATCAAGCTATAGGGAAGACGAAATCAAAGCGTTCTATATGGTTCTAAATGAACTTCGAGGAGTTTCACAGAGAAGCCCGTGCTTTTTGAAGTCATCAAAGTCATTTAAAGCGAAATCCTCATTGGTGATTACAACACTAATATTGGACCTTGAAAAACATCGGATGAACGTCGCATTGGGACCCACAGATTAGAAATGAAGGCGCAGGACGAGCGGCTGTCTGGAGTTTACCATGGCAACCAACTTCATCTCTGGTAACTCACAAATGCACAAGCTCCGCTCTCAACGCTGGACATGCGAGTATACTAATGAAGAGTACCATAATAAAATAGACCACATCGCTGTCCATCGAAATTTTTGCCCAACCAATGTCCGTATTGTCCCAAAATTCTACGCAGGATCATACCAACGCCTCCTTCACGTATGATTCTGCTTCCGACGGAAATGACAGAAAGCCATCAAGTTTTGAAAAACGGTATTCCAAAACCACCATAAGGATAAAGGCATAAAGCTCTTAGCGTTGATCATTCCCTGAAGGACGCGCCATACACTCGACTTCGTTAGGCATCGTTTGGAGGTGATTGAATGCATATCTGGCCTTTAAAATCGCGGTGGCCTACCGATGTATCGAACTAATGTTGCTATCCTCTCAGACAAGTCTGGTACCAACCTGCCTACCTCGGAAGCATGGAAGGCTTGGTGAGCCTGGGTCGCTGGGATGTATCCCTTTGTGTATTGCTGCAGGGCGCCTCCGACCAATGAGTTACATGCGTCTTTATGACAAATAATAGAGTAATATTTAGGTGAAGTACAATCATCTTCCATTTATTGTTTAACGACAACTCGATCTTGTGACACGTTGAAAATTAGGTCCGCACATGGGGGTCATCTACCGTATTAAAGCACAGAACATCGTTTTAGAGCTGCATTCCGTTTCCTGTCAGTCCACTTCTGTGCTTGATCTCCATAAAATTATCATGGTTTCATCCAGCTAGGAGACAGTTCAACGTTATTCGACGTGTCAAGATATTTCGTCCTGAAACATCAAGATCGTCTCATCTGTCGTGTCCACTATGTGCATTCATTTCAATCAAAGAGATAGTTTCGTTGAAATCAGCTATTTCCCTGATAAACGATCCACCAGCATTTTGTGGCCTTGTTAATCGTATCTTTATGCAAAGGTTAATGTAGAAAAACAAAGAACTGTGCATAGAAGAACATGTCCTCCGACCTCAACGTAAGAATGTATGGTTGTACAAACGAATGCTGCTGTAGATGGACGCAACAGCAGCATGAATTGTTAGAGTCGGCTGCAATCAGTTCAGAATGTCAGATGACATCTCGATAACGTCTAGTCGGATTCCACCTTTTTTCGCAATCGCTGATTAACCAGTTGAACCTGAAAAGCGGCTTATAGACACACCGTGACATAATCATTTATTTGCCATGCTGATAACGCAGAAAAATTGATGTAGATACCAAGTCCTCTAATCGTTTTGTGTGGCTCGTCAAAGTTCAAAGGGTTTCTGTCGATGATACACCAGTATTCCAACAAATGTGCACTATAGAGATTTACTTACTGCTCGGAAAATGATAGTATAGAAACTACAAACTGAATCAAACCCAGTGGAAAAAGAAAGCGAATTGATTAACCGTACGTCAAATGTGTCCTAGAAACAACGCATGCGATTGAGTTTCTGTAGGACTGCTTCAATGTTTTTTTGTTCAGTCACTTCGTTTCTTATATTCTTTCATTATGGAACCAACTTCTAACTAATGTAAGTGGCATCTAGAGCAGCAGGCCACACCCTCAGAGATAAATCCCGATTTTTTCGCCTCATATATCGCAATGTCACTTCTGTGTGAAGCGTAGGAAGAAAGTGGGCTATGGCAAATTAATTTAACTTAACAATTTGTAAACTAGGCTTCTTTTTCGCAACGACAATCATAAACCAGATTTTTGAGGTCTGTTTTGCTTATAGTCTATGTAGGGGGGCGTGTGGCGCAGTGGTTGGAAGCGCCCTGCAACACACGTGGAATCGACCCCAGCGACCATGACTTACCAAGCTTTCCATCACTCCGGAGTCGGCAAATTAGTACCAGATTTGTTCAGGAGGGTAGCAGCCCTAGCTCGATACATCGGTAGGCCACTGCGAGTCATTTTAAGCACCAGATATGCATTCAATCACCTCAAAACGATACCTAATGAAGTCGAGTGTTTGGCGCGTCCTTCAGGGGATGATCAACGCCGACAGCTTTATCATTTTTATCCTTTATGGTCGATGTTGTCCGTCAGCAGTGTTTTCCTTTAGCGTGGTAGAGGAAAGTGCAAAATAACTTGCTAGTATCGCCTATAGAACTTGAAAAAGGCTAACCATCCACTTAAAGAAGTAAGAATATGTGAGAAACATCGAGCATGTGGAAAAAGTAGAAAAATACGAAAAAAAAAGCAGGAAGAGAAGAAATAATAGTGCTCTTGTTCTTTCGCAATTGTCCTTCAAATGACCTTTACGAGAATAAAACAATTGTTTTCACACATTACTCTCGTCTAGAAATTGTTTTAATTGGCCAGCTCTTGCACCTCATGTGGATATTTCCAGTATGTTTACTGAGAAGTTCATCAAAATTCATCTACATCTGAAACCATCAACATATTTCCTTGAACAGTTGATCAGCTATAAATTCCTAGATTAACACGCGAGTTTACATTCGTGGGAGTTATTCTTTCGATAACTGCTGATAACTTCTCCACAGCGACCCGTCCTGAAGACTTTGAGAATACCTTAAACATAGTTGAAGATAAGAGACCACCATTTCGTCACAGCATCATATAGGATAAAGCTCTCGGCTTTGATCAATCCCTTAGGAAAGGGCCATGCATTCGGCTTCATTAAGCATCGTCTGGAGGTGACTGAATGCATATCTGGCCTCTACAATGACTTGCGGTGGCGTACCGATGCTTGTGGGAGATGGGCGCGAAGATCGATTTCGCGTTTGTGTTTCAGGGCCCCTCCGACCCCTGCGCCATACGCGCCCCGTCACAACATCATATATATGTTTATAATTAAATTATGTCAAAGGTACTACCTTTATTGAAATAACGCGAGGTTGCTGTCACTTGTTCTTGAGTTACAATGGCTGACGTTTCAGCGATATCGCCTTTTGTAAGGCATACACGTATTCTGCATCCATATTTTATACTTCTGGCGTACATGTATCAAACTTATTTCTATCGTATTTAATTATATCACCCCTATCTTCACATGTACTGCGTGGGTCCCAACAAATCCCTCACTTGATTTGTTTTCTCTCATTCATCATCCACGAAACATTTCGGAAATGCGCATGGATTTGGTTGCTACTTGGAGATCTTTGGTCTTATTTGTGACTGTGACTAAATGCTGGTTGCTTAGGTTCACTTGAAATCTGGAGATCGACGTACTAGAGTCGTTCCCACCTTCTCACCACAGAGAGTTGGTGACTTTTATGGATTCGATGACTTTTCCCAGAGAACTCTGGTACTGATTTGTTGACCACGGAGGAATCAAAAGCTAGATTAGCCCACTACGACATGTTAAAGCTTAAATCAACTGACCGACACTGTTTCGTTTCCTCGTGCCCTCCTATAATGGCAATCGTAGGACGAGCGTTACGCAGGGACTAGAAGTCCCCAGTAAAGCACACTTGGTCGTAAGTTCTATCTCGTGCCCAGAGCTAGCTGAGAACCGCTGTCACTTCGAGGCCGGAAAATCGACACCATATTCGTCTGGAAAGTTAAAATCATGCTTAATTCCTGCCAGACATTGCATGCGCCAAGCATGCATTCAATCACCTCTGCATTGCTTCCCGGAGAGACAGATCGATGCCAAGCGCTGCACCCTGTTTTGATCAACACGTGAGCTGAAATGTATCGGCTCGAAAGTAAAAGAACAATTTCTTTGTGGAGGACACGTATGCATTGACTCAATGCATGTCGTCAGAAATGATCAATTTGTCATATAACTGATTTTTCATCGTAGCAAATCTCTGTGTAAACAACGTTTTTTGACTTCTTGAGTCGTCACGAAAGTCGTGAAATGACTAGAAGCTTTGTTGACACAAGTGAACTTCTATGTTCTCTTCTCTGGTTAAAGTGGTCAAAAATCAAAACCGCCTTGATATTTCACTGAAATTGAGGGAATACTACGTCTCCGAAATCCGTCAAGGAAGAAAGAGGCTAGTAAAAAACAAAGTTCGCCTTACAACAAATATGTCGTAAGTGATATAAGAGAACACAATTTACGTCGCATCAATTCCTCGTTGCCAGTAAACAATCTCTCGATCCTAACTTCCCTACTGGTGGCTCCACCACTTCAAATTTTTTTTCACATTTTCTTTAAAAAGCGACTGCTTGCTTTGTGGTTTTTGAGTAATATAAAAATATAGTGAAAGTAATCTGTGCAGCCAAAGAATTAATCGAAAGGAAGACGTGTTGAATAGGTACCGACAGCAATGAACCCCTTCCCAAGCATTCGATATAATCGCCGTCATTTTGACAGCAAAACCGAGTTCAGAACTCCCACAGTGGCTTCTTTTACCTTTTTCTTGGTTACCTGACTGATGGTTGTTGTCTTCTACGCTCTGGGCAGGTAGGAATAGTTTCTTGCTGTTCCTGATAGCTGCGAACCATGGATCCCCGCAATACATGGAGATGGGTGATATAAAGAAATACGATAGAAATCAGTTGGATACATGTACACCGAAATATAAAACATAGATACAGAATACGTGTAGACCTTACAGAATGCGATATCGCTGAAACGTCAGCCATTGTAAATCAAGAACAAGTGACAACAACCTCGCGTATGATGTTGTGATGGGGGAGCGTGTGGCGCAGTGGTTGGAGCCGCCCTGCAACGCACGTGCGTGGGATCGATTCCCGTACCGATAGCTCACGAAGCCTTCCATCCCTCCGGGGGTCGGCAAATTCGTCCCAGACTCGTCTGGGAGGATAGCAGCACTGGCTCGATACATCGGTAGGCCACCGTGAGTCATTGCAAAGGCCAGATATGCATTCAGTCACCTCCAGACGATGCTTAATGAAGTCGAATGCATGGCCCATCCTTAAGGGATTGATCAAAGCCGAGAGCTTTATCCTTAATGCTGTGACGAAAATGGTGGTCTCTTATCTTCAAATATGTTTAAGGTATTCTCAAAGTCTTCAGGACGGGTCGCTGTGGAGAAGTTATCAGCAGTTATCGAAAGAATAACTCCCACGAATGTAAACTCGCGTGTTAATCTAGGAATTTGTAGCTGACCAACTGTTTAAGGAAATTTGTTGATGGCTTCAGATGTAGATGCATTCTGATGAACTTCTCAGTAAACATATTGAAAATATCCAAATGAGGTGCAAGAGCTGGGCAATTAAAACATTTTCTAGATGAAAGTAATGTGTGAAAGCAATTGTTTTCTTCTCGTGGAGGTCATTTGAAGGACACTTGCGAAAGAACAAGAGCATCATTTTCTTTTCTCTTCCTGGTTTTTTTTGTATTTTTACCACTTTTTCCCACATGTCCGATATTTTCCATATATTCTTAAATATTGCTGCCGCTTTAAGTGGATGGTTAGCTTTTTTTTAGTCCCTATAAGCGATGTGGCACAGTGGTCGGAGGCGCCGTGCAACGCACACGCATGGGATCGATCGCCGCACCCATAGCCCACCAACCCTTCAGTCTCTGCGGGGTCGGTAAATTGGTACCAAACCTGTCTAGGAGGATAGCAGCACTCGACTCGATACATCGGTAGGCCACCGCGAGTCATTGTAAAGGCCAGATATGCATTCATTCAGCTCCAAACGATGCTTCATGAGGATCTGTTTCAGTCGAACAACTCTATTTTATTCACACAGAACAAACAATTAACGTTTAACACATATGCACCTATATAGGTGTGTTTCTTTCTAAATTGGTAAGATTGAGAGCAACTTTTGTCAGACCACTCTCTCACATCTCTCTTTTCACAAGCTGAGTGCTAGATCGAGCACAATAAACTCTTTGTGGCAACATGAATAGTGGGAAAGAATATGCCTTGATATCAATGTATGTGGTGACGTATGTAGCTAATGAAATCCAGCAAAATTTATGCATTTTGGGAAGGTGGCCTTCTTATTCGACTAGTGAATGTTTAAAGAGCAGCGAGCGGTTCTCGATGTAATATGGAAATCACCGTGTTTCACCGTTCTTTGTAAAGTCAACCAGTAATCGCGGAAGAAAAAAAGGTGTAAGAGAAAGAGATAAGAGAGAGATGTTTTAATAGCTGTCATGTTCACAACTTCTCTGAGACTACAAAAAAAAAGACCAGCACTCCTTCCACTTAAAGTAACTCACACAAGCATTTCTTTCTTTTACATGACCCCTCATCACATCTACTGTGCGGATCACAGCATTTCCTTTCGATTCGTTTTCCTCAAATTCACCTTTTACAATGGTCTTCGAAAAGTTCGCGTGTTGTTTCAACTGCTGCTGAGGATTTTGTCTTCTTTGTGAATGTCGTAGAATAATGATCGAGTTAACTGTCCTCAGAATTTTTGAAAATAGCCAGGCTAAGACATCCACACATAGATTGGAGGAAAAACGTTGAGGCGGGGAATCTAATTAGAACATTCGTTTCCTGATGGACGGCATCACCCACCTCTGCGCAATTCCTGTCCTAACAAAGATATAAGTTAAAATACCCAGTAGTTTCTTGTCAACCATGTGTGATGAAAAGGAATGAATGATCACAATTTTAAAATCGAGCGTCATTCAACCTCGGTAGTAAGATAACCAACATGCTTTTAAATTATTGAGCTCACACGAGGTTGATAAACATATTTGTTTCTGGCTGACGTTTCCACGTCTTCATCTTCATCAGTGGTACGATTTTTTATCTGTCAGATGCTATCAAGAAAATCGGAGCCAATGATCCGATTCGGTGGTCCACAGATGATGAAGACGAAAACGTCGAAACGTTAGCCGAAATAAATATGTTCATCAACCTCCTCGTGTAAGCTCAACAATTTAAGAAGATTTTGAATGATCACAGTCATTCATTGAACTGAGGCTGGCACTTCTCATTATGAAATCGAATCAGAGAGGGTTAGCCAAAAAACCGGTCAGTCATTAAAATGTTCTGCGTCATACTTTTTCATTCTTTTCTTTTTTCCACCAAGGTGGTACGATTTTTATCAGTCAGATGTTATCAAGAGAATCTGTCCAATTTATCACTATTACATCATACAAACATTAGCATTTCTGCCCACTGAATGCTATAAAAACAAAAATGCTGCCGACTAGAAATTTTATTTGAACGGAGGACTTACCAACTTTGTAGAGTATAATAGCTTCTTGGATTATTAAGCTAACGCGATGTTGATAGCCCAAGAAGGAATCGTTTATTAATGTAAAGGTTAAATGACGGTAGGCTTGGAAAGGTTTGACAGGATTTATTTTCCACCGCATAATTTGACATTTTCCTTGGTACGACGTGATTTGAAGGGCGCGTGTGGGACAGTGGTAGGCGGTGCCCTGCAGCACACATGTGGAATTGGTCCCAGAGCAGGTGGCCCACCAAGCCCTCCATCGCTCCGGGTTCGGCAAATTTGGATAGCGCACTGGCTCGATACATCGGTAGAACACGAGTCATTGTAAAGGCCAAATATGCATTCAATCATCTTCAACGATGGTTAATGAAGTAGAATGCATGGGGCATCACTCAGGGATTGATCAATACTGAGAGCCTTTTTTTTGCCTTTATGACATGATTTGAGGTCAAATAATAATCGTTAATCTATTTGGATGGAATGTGTGTTGCAGCTTGTCAAGGAGCCGAAACTTACTTCTATACCAACATAACGTCTGCGTGGTTTGTTGTTAAGCCCTCAGCCTTTACGGATTCAGTGGTACTTTGACAACAAGCGCCAATTTTTCGATCATTAGAGAGCTTTAAAGGTCCTGCACATGACAAGGTTGTAAATCGGAATTCTCTCTATCGTTCTATAGGTGTAGGTGCCAATCATGCTACTGTTTAAGATGTGTTACTTTGCTCGATCACAAAAACACGTTGGTGTCAGTGTTTGGAAGTGTTCACAACTTGCCCTGAGTCAACTCCGGCGTTTTTTACACATGCACCTTCCGTTAAGTAACTATGACTCATTATTGTGATTGCAATTGAAGAAAAAGTTAATAGGCAGTTAAATTACCAGTCAAATAACTCGTCCAAGAGAAAACCCTTTTATATATTTCTAAATGCAGAATAGCGCTTTACCGGCTAATGTTCGCAACTAACGTCTGTGTTTGATAGGATATGGATTGATCTCAGGAAACAGGGGAAAAGGGTATTGTTCGCCAAAAATGAAATACCACAAGAAGAATGACCCACGTAGAGCTCATACCGGCAGTTTGGGACTGAACACTTGACCATATGAAATGCACACCGTCCGCTAAATGTTAGTCTGTTGATAATCAATCCGATATATTTCTGTTGTCACAGGTTCGAAAGGCTTTAAGTTTAATTTTTTCATTAACGTACAACTGTATGTGATATTCGACACGATCGAATTTGATGACGAAAAAAATGAGAACTTACACTGAGGACGTGTAGGTGAAGTGCACGTGTTGATTACGTTGTTGTTACCGTGCCGCGTATTGTTTATGCTTATCGATCGGTTTCCTACTATGCATCTCTGCCATGCGTCTACAACTAATAGTGATGGGAGTATCACCTGTATCACCTGTCGTCCCTGTTGACCGTCTCGTGACTCGAGCGAGAGCCAGTAGATCTCCCACTTTTCCCTGTCACGTGCAAGAGTAACCCAGTGAGCTTTCCTCGTTCTGATGATTCGTTCAGCATCAACTTTTTTTCCCAGGGTTTTCTTGAAGAACTCTGACTAGAAGTGAGAGTACGGTACATTAAGTACTCCACAGCTAGTTTTCCTTTTGTAAAGTGATAAATATTGCAAAAGTTTCTCTGTATTGGTAGGAAACCACTAGAGATGAATTTTATCATGCTGTTCGTTATCGAATTAAGCGACATCAAATATAGTCACATAGGGTTTATCTAGATCATTTTT
The DNA here is from genome assembly GCA_018806985.1 of Angiostrongylus vasorum. Lineage (NCBI taxonomy): Eukaryota > Metazoa > Nematoda > Chromadorea > Rhabditida > Metastrongylidae > Angiostrongylus > Angiostrongylus vasorum. The sequence continues at coordinate 65,159 of JADANN010000075.1, read as the reverse complement.
TCTATTCCTAATCTTCACTTGTTCACCGTTTTTCATTTCTCTTTCAAATTCCTCCTTTTAAAATGATCGCTAGAGTCATGATGGATGATAACCATCACTTCTTCAACAATATCGGCTAATCATCAACATTTACTCTTCGAGGTGACCTCTATAGAATAGGATGCGATAATAATGGCCGCCTCCAACCTTGAATAAACATATCTCAGCCCATAGTAAACCTTATTAATTTTTACGTAAACTACTGAAATGAACACTCCTCGCTTACGGGATAAAGGTCTTCTTGTTCTATTACGATGAATTTCTGATGTTCTGGAGCCCGTGAGATGTATTTCTTCTACTATATTGTTTCACGGCTCGTAGTTCGAACATGAAATGCAAGTGAACAAGGTGGGTTTCCGTCCACACTGACAAATTGATGCTCGCTAATGTATAGTTTAGCTTTGCAACTGCTGCTCCTTCCTTAAAGATTCTTAAAGACTTAAATTTCGTCCTAAAAGTTTTCGAGCTCTTGATATGTCCCCGTGGTTGAGGAATTATCGTCAATTATCGCAAAACCATCTTCGTCGCGAAAGGGTCAGAACCCCGATTTCTTAGCGGACGGATGTTCAGGCATTGGCACTGTTTTTTTCTCTTCCTTTCTATCTTCTTTCGCTGCCACTGAACACGTGATGATACCATGCTAACGATAAGGAATTTTTTGTTGTTCTTTTCTCCTTTTACAGTGATTGTCGTTCACTATTTATACCTACGCACGATTACCATCGCCACCAGCACATTTCGTTTTACGGTAAAGTAGACACTTTCTTTCGAATTCATCAACAGTCTGTCTTTAGTGTCTTAAAAATCTTTCATTAAACCTCCATCGACAACGATAACCAATACTTTTCTATACGATTGCGGCAACATGAGGTTGATATAAAAACTTCCATTCGGCTGACGTTTCGACAGCTTCGTCTTCTTCAGAGTCGTGTTGTCCCGAGTCGATGATCCACAGTTCGTCGTTGTCACATCTAGTGGAATACAGTGGATGGAGCACCGCTGAAATGGAGAACCTCACTCAGCGGTTCTTTTTCCTACAGGACGGGTGTCGATCGATTCCTTTGTCAAATTTTCCTTCACCATAAATGGAATCTACAGTAGGATCCAATACTTCGGGCTGAAGAGCGAGCTGCAATGAAATAACAACTACGCCTGTCGTTTAAGTTCCAACAGCTTCATTACTATTTTGCAATCTCAGCTGACACTCCATTTGCTGATATTCGGATGTCAGATATTACAATCGAATGATCAAGCGTGGCTCACTCAGCACTAACGCGTGAAATTTTCACGATTTAAACGGTTTATAAACCAATTCTTCTACTTTGAGCTTACAGCACTGCTTTCTAGAGTACATTTCGTAAGCACTTCAATATCTCAAGGAATTCTGGCCACCTGTCACCTGTATCACCTGCAGTCCCGTTGATCGTCGGGTGACTCGAGCGGGCGCCAGTAAACCTTCCATTTTTCCTTGTCGCAAGCAAGAGTTACCCAATGGGTTCTGCTCGCTCTAGGGACTCGTCGAGCATCATATTTTTCTTCTAGGCTCTTCGTGAAGAACTCTGACCATCGGGTCGATGCAGTACGTTTGACATCCCGAGGAATCCAGTCACGAACGGCTCTTGTCCATCGGTTGTCATTCACACGCATTACGTGTCCGGCCCATCTTATCTTCGACTATTTGGCGCGCAGCAAGACATCCTTGATTTTTGATCGTTGACGCTGGTCGGAGCTGCAGCGACCACGTTTCTGACGCATACGTTAGGGCAGGAAGTACCGTTGAGTTGAAAAGGTGTGAACGGAGTCGGGTTTTCTTTGTTCTCTTCACTACATCCTCGCTGCTCTTAAAAGCTCCCCGAGCCGGTTCTTTCCCTCTGCTCAGCTCTGGAGCTAAGTCGTTCATCATCTTGATTTCCCAACCTAGATAGACACAACTGGAGCATTCGGAGATATTCGTTCCGTTGAGCGGGAATGGGGCATATGAAACCAATCCGTTCTCTCTCTCATATGAGGGATCTCGAGCCGGTTAGTCGCAAGGCTACGTGGCGCGTCCCCAGGTGGTGGATAGGGGGTTAGTCGCGGACCAAAAGCGACCCTTGCTTCCCTGAGACGCGGTTGGATTCAAGGGATGAACTCCCTGTTTCTGATGTGCCGATTTGGCACATATTTTTGTGTATTTGCTAGGAGTATTCATGCATGCGTGTGTGGGTGCGTTCTCGCTTATGCGGATTGTATTCTACAAGTTAATTCGGACAAAAGCCTGCAATTCAAGTAACAGGGAAGTATATGGTAGGCGATTAGGAGTTGCCTCCAACAAGTAAGCTCCATGACCACTGTGGGAGAGCCTGACAAGTTACCCGTGAGCATACCCAGCCCCCACGTTCAGAGCCCAGCAAGCTATACGTGGGTATCAAAATGCTAAGTACAGTAAAAAAAAAAACGGGCCTCATTCCCCTGACCCCGAAAGAGCCCCCAATTTCGCAGCGTTGGGTAGGGCGAGTACGGAGAGGCTGCTAAAAATTCTGGCCACATGAACCAAAAAGCTCTCAAAAATTCGTTTCAAAGCACTCAATTCACAGAGGTTTTCTGATCAAATACAATTTCTAGCAGTTGAAAGATCTATCGTGGCCATGTATTCAAGTATACACTGCTTTTTCCCCAGCTACGTTCTATTGAGTTTTACTAAGTGGTGTTTTTGTTCCTTGTGTGCTTATGGCTACTTCAATGTGAAGTCAAAATCAGGGCTTCCGTATAACAGTGTGTAATGCGCGAGACCCGGAAAGGGAAATCGTGGGTCGATCTGGCCCACGGTCCAAGTTTTGCAAATATCTCAGCATCGTTGTGGTTGATTTCGCATAATACCCTGACGTGAAAATTGTAGTAGGCAGCAAAGCAAAAAAACGTAAACATTAATGTCTTTCGCCGTGTCATTACCAATGACAATGAAAACTATCTAAGATGTTTTATCGATAGGAAATCACATTCTTGGTCACATTTTTTACCTAATGCTACGAGTTCTCTCGCCTTTCGACAACTACTTTGCTTCCTCCTTTTCATTTGATAAATTTCTTTCCCGTTAATAGCACCTTCATTAGTATTAGAATAAGGCGACGAGAAATTGTGAAAAAGCACCCAGGTCATCTCTTATCGAATAAATCTGAACAATGCTGAGAACATTATTCATTGTTGCTGTAATAATGGCCATGGCTCTCCTTATTCTTCCTAATTCTTCATTCCGGACTGATTTTTCCTCTACATTTCTATCCAGAAGCTTATTTAGAGATAAGTCAGAGTTTTAAATCACCAGCATCCTGGTAGAAGGCTCAAATTGAAGCACGCATACCTCCTTTTCCACAAAGCACGACGCATCACGACGTGGTGACATTCTGGTTCTAGTCAGTCTGGCAGGACCTCAAGGGATTAACGTCCCGCCGGGCTAGCAAAATGCAGAGTTAAACTGAAGCCGAGAGATGGCATGATTCTTCAGAATGTAGGGTCCTTAAGGCGTACAAAAGATGTTTTTAATTTTTTTCTATTTTAATTAACTGCGTATTGTATTCTCTTCTATTCATAAGCTTACAATTTAAGTATAATTTAACTTTAGTTGAGTGATTGATAAAATAATCAAAAAACTAGCATCGATTTCACGTGTGCGTTGCAGGGCGCCTCCGATTATTGCGCCACACGCGCCGTTGTTTAATCACTATAAAGGGTAAAGGATAAAGCTCTCGGCGTTGATCAATCCCTGAGGGATGCGCCATGCATTCGACTTCATTAAGTATCGTTGGAGGTGATTGAATGCATATCTGGCCTTTATATTGACTCGCGGTGGCCTACCGATGTATCGAGCCAGTGCTGCTATACTCATCTGGTACCAATTTACCGACCCCGGAGGGACGGAAGGCTTGGTGGGCCATGGGCGCGGAGATCGACTCCACGTGTGTGTCGCAGTGGCACCTCCAACCACTGCGCCACACGCGCCCGTCTAAGCACTATGGCAACTATATTTGTGCACTATGGCAATCACTATGTATAGTAAACTTTATTATTTTATTATGTGTGAACTTTATTTAACTTCACAGAAACGCTCACAACCACAATTTTAAGAAAAACTGGAATACATAACGAATTTTTGAAGAGATTGAACTAAAACGAATGATTGTTGTAAAAAGTATAATTAGCAAAAATTAGAGACAATAAGAAGGTATAGAAAGAAAAATATTAACGCAACAGTGGGAAACTAGAACGATGCAGATATTAATGCAGGTGAAGTTCATTTTTGCTTTCGTTCTTTTGGCGACGTGACCTTCGTCCTGCAGACCGACCTGCTTCCGTGACGTCCAATTGGGACGCGGCCAACGTTGTTCACGTGGTTGGTCTCCGCGTGGTCGTTGGGTCTTCTTGCACTTCGTAAGGAACAAAGAATCTCTGTTTTTTGTTCTTCGTCCTTTTAAAATAGTTCACTTGTCGAAACTTTGTACAGCTTTCATCGCACGTGGCGCAGTGGTTAGAAATACCCTGCAATACACATCAGATCCGTCAACGTTCGATCGCCACCTCGAACTCACCAAGCGCTTTATATTTGCAGGGTTGAAAACCCTGCTACCAGACTTCTATGAGAAGTTAGAAGCACTGATTTGATACATGGATAGGCGATTGTATAGGTCAGATGAGCTTTCAATCACTTCTTCAATGCTTAACGGGATCGAAATGGCACATACGTCAAGGATTGATGATCGTCCAAGCTCTTATACTACACACTTTGCATTGATTATATTATAATTGGATGATGGGTATCACGGTGGCAGTAATGCTGTTCATCGCGAGTTTAGTGGTGACTCGATTCTATTCTGGGTTCACCAAGCCTGTCAGTGTTGGGAGATTGGCAGCAGACTTGTCTGGCAATAGTGCATTCTCCGCAATACAAGTAGGAGCGTCCTGTCACAGTTATCCTACAATTTCAAGGAGAATATCGACTGAACGAGCATTTAACTACATTTATAAAGGAAACAACAATCTTCAAGGAGCACTCGAACAACGGCTCGAAGGCATTCGTGGACGATGAATGCGAGGAAAGCGAATCGAATGCAGGAAGTGCTGGGATCCGCACCTAGCGATTACTGAGAAAGAAAACGACGAATTTATAGTGCTTTTTTACTTGGCTAGATATCACATATTACGGATTGAGGCAGTTCTCGCTCTCTGTTCGTTTCTTCTCATCCATCATCCATGCAGTTCCTCGAATAAGCGTATTGATTAGGATACTGTTTCAGGACTTTTCATTTGATTTATGAGTATTGTTAAATGTTGATCGCGCTAGTTCTCCTTGTGATCCCGGGATAGTCGTGCTGGGGTTTTTGCAGGTGTTCAAAGGCAGTCACTAACCTTTATGGAGTAGAGGGAGATTCCCAGATATGTTTGGTACCAACTTTACATCGGTGGGACGGAAAGCTTGGTTGTCCTGGTACGGAGTCTAGCCAGGGAGTACTATGATGGTATGTGATGTTTTGTATTTTAATGTCATGTCGTCGAGAATGTAGTCATAAGGGGAGCCTTCCGGACCAGGTTGTAATACAGGTTCACCCATGATTGGTCTTGTGGATGGAAATGTTGAACACTTTATCAATTAGAATAACAAGGCCGAGGCTCCTAACCATAAATTGTGGCGCAGCTGGAGTGAAAGCGTAAAAAAGCTACGTCAATCATTCTGTAAGGGATGCACCGTACATTCGATTCCATTCATGGCATCCCAGAGGTGATCGGACGCATGTTTGACCTTAACAGTAACCTGTGTTGCCCTACCAATGTATCAAGTTAGTGTTTTGTGCTTCCGGACAGGTATAGCACCAATTCGACGAGCCCAGAAAGATGTGGGTTTATTTTACCCAGACCACAGGATTGAGCCAAGAAGCACATGCATATTGCAGGGTATTTGTAGGCATTGTTCTAAACGCCCCCATTTAACTAGAGGGATTACCTATTTACAAGTAAATTAATGTATATATTGAATGTAACAGTGAGTTACAATAGTCTCATCAATAGTTTTTAACAAGCCCTTTCGTGAAAACTATACGTTTTGTAAAGTGAATTTACATCTTGAAATAATTTTACATTTTTTCATAAATGTTGATTATTAGGTTACTGAGTAATATTATGTTATTTACCTCTAGACAAGCATTTATCCGTGAACCGAGTGATCCGATTCCTTTAGTGGTACCAGTGCCCCAGTTCCGGAAATATTTGCCTTATGTACATTCAGGAAGAAACTGATAAGCTAACCATGAAACCGTTCGGCTGTCAAGGAAGAGTCGTGAAAATTATTCCTGGTATTTCGACATCAAGACCGACATGGCATAAGTGCCTTTCTCTCTCAAAATTTTAGACGGCCTCAACATAACTACAGAGAAGTTGCTGGACTCCACTGATTGAAGGCTTCCAAATTTCGTAATACAGGGGGCATTACCTTTTGCAGTCTAAGGACTTCTACTCTGAAAACGAGGAAAAAAATGCGGAATAGAAACGTTGCTCTGAAGCCAAGAAAAAAGCTGGGAATATTGTTTATTTTCTTTACGGACTGGCGTTATACTATCGCCACTAACGACTTTAATGAAGGAGCATCTGATAGATGTTTATGGAAGAAGTTCGTTAGAAATACCGAGGAATTCGCCTCCAGCTCAAGGAATCACATCGTCGTCAGCAACTGTCGATGTCTAGAAATCTGATATACGTGGATAAAATGGTTTCATCGGAAATATTGAGGAGTTCACCTCACATTGATGGAATGCCATCGTCATAAACGACTTCAAAAACCTGATATTCGTAATGATTTCTTCCAAGACTCCGAGAAACTCACTTCCCGCTTACAGAATGCGGTTGTCATCAACGACTTTAAATTAACACGAATTTAATAGGCATAAACGGAACTTCATCAGAGACACCGAGAAATTCGCCTCTGATTCTTGACTCATCGCTTTAAGGAAGATGGATGGTGAGCTCCACATTCGAAAGGTCAACATTACATCTCGGAATGTGTGCCCTGTAAAGAAAAAAACGATGACGCAATGGGTGTCTCGCCTCAATTAATCAAGATGGAGCATCTGAAAAAAGAGGACTCTAGTGATTTATTGTGCATTTTGTGTGATTTGTCACAGTACGAAGTCCTGATTGCGGAAAATCATGACGACAGAAAAAGTGAAAAAAGAATGATGTACGATGTTGGTAAGTATTGCCTCACCTGTCCACTTTTCGAAGCCCGTAAGTTGGTAATTCCTATCCTCTTCAATAGGACTGGAAATTGATAGACTATGAGTGCGTTGTTGTTGGAAAAGGTCAAAGTCGGGAAGTATTCAGAGTCGATTGAGTATGAGACTCCGCTTCATCTAACGTACACTTCGTCGAAAAAAAGCTTGACGTTCGATTGAAGCAAAAGCGTTTATTGTAGTTGTTTAATAGCCAATAACTTTTATTGGATCTTCTATAATTTATGCCTCCCAACGGTTTATCGCCTCATCGTTGCTGTGAGGTGTTCCTGGGTATCGGCCTGCGATGTGCTGGGGGATTCATCCCCATGGCAGGGTCTCCCAAGCTGAGAAGGAGTCGGCCATTTCCATCAGAAGCCTGGCTAAGAGTAAACCAATACCAAGAGCCACCACCGTCCTGGCATCAAAGTCGTATGGTGGCAAATGTCCCTCTGATCCACAAACGATGCGAATGCCTGCAGTGGTGTAGACCTGGGGCAAGCTTTCGCCAGGCTGACCTTGGGATTCCAGGGAACCACAATGGTTTAACCAGTAAATCTCCGATAAATGAAGATTATGCTGGGGTCCGAACAACCAGTGAGAAATGTCCATTCAACTATCAAATAAATATAATTTATGAGTGGTAGAAAAAGTCCAGCAACTTGTTGGAATGTGCTATTTTCGCTATAATCTCGTCAGCGAAGCAGAGAATGAGTGTCGTTTGACGAATCATTGCGAGGAAAAAAGCCTACGCACTTGACGTCTATCGTTTTAACGAAATGAACAGGGGAACCTGAAGTAATGACTTACACCGACAGATGTTCTAGAAAGAAATCGGACACAGCTCCATAGTTCATGAAGTTGAAAATCACGTAGACTACACACGATTTAGTGCAATTCAAGGACACATCAGCTGGGTATGAGCCAAAATACTAGTGGATATCACGTAATGACAATGCGTAAAGGCACGTACAAATAGCGGCCAATGGTCAGACTTTCTACGAAATTCCTAGAGGTTTCCGTTGATGCTTCATGTTTGTATAGCAAGGTGAGCTCTTATTATTTTGCTAGCAGTAAGTGAAAAGGAAGTATGGAGATGATAATGATTTCCACTTAGTTCGACAATAAGAGTAAAAGTGAGATCAAGGTAAGACATCAGTGCCAGGACAGTGTAGACAAAAGCATAGTGATACTGGCTGTCTCTACATTAGGGTTACTCGAGCAGCTTAAGGAGTTGCACCACCAACGCCACTATCATTTTTACAAGGTAGCCACTAGAACATGTGCCACACTGTGGGATTCAAAATTGAGCCCGTTTTTGCATAGATAAATGTAAAAAACCACTACAGAAATATTCTCTATCAGTGGTAGAATACGACGATCAAGATAACTTCCATTTCTAATACCCAAGTGGAGTTCCTTTTATTTTAGAACTAAGGATGCAGCCTACAAAAAAAGCGAAAAAATACCCCAGAAACTTTTCCCTGTTTTCGATGTTCGTCAAAATTTCTTCAGCACTGCAAACAATATGTCGCTGTATCATTTACCGCTCAATTCCCAGCATTTGAGTGACATCTGACCAATGATTCTAAGAAGTGACGGGCCCTTCCGGTGCTCTTCACACATAGCCAATTACTCACAACCAGTCGCTTATCGCATTGCTTTGCATTCATGCATGTCGTTGTTTCGGCATCTACAAGGCGGTATTACGATGGCGCCAATGGCGCTGGAGTTTTTCCAAACATGGTGCATTTCGCTGAAGTGATCGCATCAAGGTCGCCTTAGTCATAGACGACATCGGAGAGTTCTATGATTTTTAAGCGATAAAAAACAGACTTGGCCCAACTATGAGACCACGGAAGCATCGATATCAGTGATTCCAATTCACCTGCGAGTGTCTTTATTCCTAGTGCATTTGGTGAGAAACTAGCCATGCGTAGCTAGCTCCTCGCTGTTTCAATGAAAGGTTTGCTAAAAGCTGAACTTCTGTGAGAAAATATGTCGAACTTTGTCCCAGCATAAATGACCCCACTCATTGATGAACACACTATGCACAGCAGTTCGAAATGTAGCTGCATGTATCAACTCTGAGAAGGTAGCAATCCATTGTGGGACATTCTAAACTAGGATACACGTTGTTAAAGCACAGATATATAAATGGAAGGCACGGTTCAAAGACCTTTTTTCAGTGCGATGCAGTTCTTTTTCAAGGACAAGCTATTAGTTTTGGCTTTAGTCACAGTGTTGTCTGTGAATATTGAGATGTTACACCTATGTATCGATAACGAAGTGCTGGAACGGCGACGTTTATGACCTATAAAGATATTCCATCTGCGATGATTGCAAAAACGGAATCTCGCTGTTTCCAGGACAAATCTCATTTTTACCTACCTCGTTCCAAACATCATGAAACGATCGCATCTCTATTTTGGTCGACGGGAATTATAGTCATGTTTTATTGCAATAGTGAAGTGTTCTTGTTGTCATATTACGTTAACACGTCCACAAGGTCATCAATATTGAGAATGAACACCAGTGCGCTGAAAAAAACGAAAACTAAACCTGGGCTATGCTCATTGCTGCACAGATCTTTAGATGACCATTCGATGGTAGGACTTATATTCTCGAAGTAATAAAGTCACAGAAATAGTATCTGGAAGAGAAAACGCTCAAATTCGTTAGTTTCACGATTTCACTAAACCAAAAGGTTCAACCGGGTTTGCGTACGGTGTTGAATGTTCTCAGATCGACCATACGGAACCGCGTTCTACCGCGATGGAGCGTGGAAAATATAAATGATCACCAACCATAACAGTGGTCCGTATTTCTATGGATCAACACGATTACTTTTCTATAAAGTAAGTACATGGTGGTGATCCACACAAATACGGTACACTGTTATGGTCGGTTATCATTGGTCTCTATCTCTTGCTTAAATCACATATAGCGCAGTGGTTAGAGGTGTCATCATGCAATGCACAACTGATTGTCGCTTCGATCGCCTATCCCGGTCAAACCAACTCTTAACCCTTACGGTATACACGGATTGGTACCGGACTTATCTGAGATGACAAAAAACACTGACTTAGATATATCGTTCACAAAGCTCGCAAGTCATTTTGGAGGCAGAATATCCGTTTCATTATCTTTGCGGTGCTAGGAATGCGTTCGAGTTCATAGCCCGTTCCTCACGCTTAGATCAAAAAACGCTACACTTTTTGATCGTCTTCTCCATGAATGTGGTTCTTGGTACTTATGTGTACGAAAGCCTGCTGCCCTATCATCATTATCACCATAGCCGTGGTCGTTCAGTGATAATGAATGAGAGTCGCCGTGTGCTCATGCTTGCACTTGGCTTTATATTGTCTTCGCCAATACGGCTATTCAGTGCTCACCTCACCTAAAGACTCTTCACGGCAGCCGTTGTCGTCCTCGTAATCTTCGTCGTCGTCGTCGTCTTCTTCTTCTCCGTTGTGATTTCTCTCTCGCTCTCAGTGCGTCACTCAGTAATTGAGCCTATGAGTGGTTGCAGTCCGTCCAATCTCACTGTTTTATCTTTTCAATTATTGCTTAAAAACTGTCTCGCTCTTTTTTTATGCTTTGTTTGGAACTTGGAAACTTCTCTAAAGCGGTTCAGAGCCAAGATTATGTACTTCCGCGCCATTAAGAAAGTATATAACGTGTCAAAACAGTGGTTGCAGTAAATATAAAGTTATAAAATGGGTAGTACAATTTGGAAATAATGCTAATCCATGTTTCTATGGTTTGGGCTTGGGCTTGGGCTTAGGCTTAGGCTTAGGAGGGGTGGGGGGGGAGGGGGCCAAGCCTAAGCCTAAGCCCAAAAAAGGAGCTAGGAGTTCGACCTGCTAGTATTTGATTCCCAAAGGCTATCATTTCAGCCAAGCTAAGACTTAATGTCCTTTTGCCGATTCACTTTAACTTGCTGTAACTGCCTACTTTTCGTCATAGGATTGTGTGGAATATGTATTGACAATGGACAGAAGAAGAAAACTGATTGATACAGACAGAATCTCTAGTAAAAGATAAGCAAAACTGGCAAGATCGAAGACATTTCGATGTTCTGTGATGTCGTTTGAATACCGTTGAACTCATTGTTAATCATAAATGACGTCAAGTTGAAGTGAGCTAATGAATTTCATTAGTGGAATACGAGTGGTAATTCATTAATAATATTAAATTAATTATTAATAAAATAAATGGTGAAATAAACAAATAAAATTATTAATAAACAGTTACTACTAGTAAAACGTTCTTGCAATTCTGTACAGTGCTTTTTTTATGTTTTTTGTCTTATTGTTACGAATAAATGAGAATGAAGCGTTATACTGTATAGGATCCATTGGGGAAGACTTTTGAAATTTCTCATGTTTCAAATTCCTATGGCGCGTGTGGCGTAGTGGTCAGAGGCGCCCTGCGACAGACACACACATAGGATCGATCTCCGCGCCCGTGGCTCACTAAGCCTTCTATTCTTCCTGGATAGGCAAATTGGTACCAGACTTGTCTGGGAGGATAGCAGCACTCACTCGATACATCGGTAGGCCACCGCGAGTCAATGTGTAGGCCAGATATGCAATCAATCACCTCCAAACGATATTTAATGAAGTCGAATGCATGGCGCGTCCCTTAGGGATTGATCAACGCCGAGTGCTTTAAGCTTTCAGAGCTTTTAAATTCTTACATGGTGAATAATATTACTTTGTGTGGAATTATGCTCACCAGATATAGTAGGGAAAGAAACTAAATGTCGATTGTACGGAGTTTTGAGTACTTAATGCATTCCAAATGGCTACATCACATCATCGGCTACCATAATTTTACGCTCTTGGTGACAAAAAGATCGATCTCACATTCTCATTTCCAGTAAAGACCTCTATTACGTGAATATTCGAAACGCTACTTACCACATTCCGATCATGCAGTCCACGCATGCATGTGGGTTTTTCCTCCGCGCTAAATAGATTTCGCAATTACCCGGCATGAGAGAAACAAATATCGTAGAAAAGAAAAGAACAATTAAAAAGTTGATTACACAAGAAATGACACATTCGGTTGCACTTTAAGTTCCCCTTGTTCGTTTTAGTGGAATACGTAATGACAACGTACTCGTGACACCTGATGTTTGCACTATATGAGTGACATTGAGAGTCTCAGTGACAAGAATTCATCAAGTGGAGAGCTTTAGCCGGACTGCGCTACCTTAAAATAGGAGCATAAGCCCTTTATTCTCTTAGTTGTGCTTTATTCTATTCATTTGACTGTTTTTTGTGGTGAAGGTGTTCTGCTTCATTGATCGGCAGTGCATAATTAATGCCTACTTAGCCGGTCAGTCCTCATGCGGACCCCGATCGTTTCGTCATTCTTTTCCTTGCTACATTTGCACTCGTCATTTAAGAAGAAGGTGGAATTCACGAGTGAGGAGCATTTGATCGTCTCGCTTTCTTCCCTCATTAATTTGAATTGGGTTTCCACTTTAACATAGCTGCATATGGACCTGTTCAAGTCCTCATCAAAGGCATTCGCCAGCGCTTGTGAATCGGAATGAGGTTTACAGCGGCCAAAAATCTTTCAAGGGTCCAATGATTCCCATAATCATTAGTCGAATGGACCAATCGAAAGCACTTTTGCCAACATTACCAGTTTTGCAAGTTTCCTCCAGGTTTTAAGTGGTAACTAGAAAGTTAGCGAGTCGGTGCTTGGTAAAAAGAAAGGCTAAAGCTTTTGCCGTGGTCAGTTCCTTAGGAATGCATCGATTCCATTCGTTGCATCGTGGAAATGTTTGAGTTCATATTTTGCCTATACTCTGAATTGCGTGGATCTAACGAACTATCAAGTGATGTGTTTTATTATTCCAGAAAAGCAACCATAATGATGCTGAGATATTTGCAAAATTCGGGCGCCTGGCTAGACTCGAACCCGCGATTACCTTTTCCGCAGGCTCACGTGTTACCCGCCGCACCGCCGAGGCATTTGCTCTAGCTTTTCCTCGTCCATATTCTGATCTATTGGTCCTACCCGTAGGCACGTGTCAACAGCAGCGATTTGTGTAACACAAATTGGGTCTGACCCAATTAAGCAAATCGCCTGGGGTCCGAGTTGTACAAATATCTCAGCATCATTATGGTTGTATTTCACCTAATACCCTACTATGAAACAAATAATAGACAGCAAAAAAAAGTTAAGCATTATTCCAGAAAAGTCTAGTGCCATTTTGTCAACTCACCTGCAAACCAAGCCCATGCACACCGGAGGTGTAGGCGCAGAAAGCCGAACCAACAATCCTATGCGTCTCACAGAGTCTTTCTGTTTGCAGTTTTATCAGCATATTTTAGATCATTTTGTCATTCCATGTCGTATCACTCTGCACGCCGATATCCTTCTTCTTTCTGTAGGTTATGCCCTCCCCATTATCATCACATCATTGCGTCATCCTTATATCACAATCCGTCATCTATAATTCATACTTGCCCGCCCATCACGAGGTACCGCCCACTGCGAAAAACGGATGGTTCAGTTGCACGTGTGAAGCGCTTTCTATATATAAGCAGTCACACTGCTAAGAAACTCACTTCGCCACTACAGCATCTCTTCTGGTATGTTCGTAGTGTGGATTCATTCAATTCGCACTACTACTTTGTAACTTAGTGCAGTAGCAGTCTCTCAAGTCCTGTTTCAAATAAGTGTTTTAAAAGCTTCGGAAATCATCCAGTCTAATACTTGACGTCATCGTAGGGCTGAATATGGCTAAGGTTTAAGCAGTTCTGATCCTAGTTGAATTAAATCTAGTTGAGGCAATTAGATAGGAAATAGGAATGTATGTGTTATTTTTTGTAAGGAACGAAACATGTGTTGAGTAACAACCTGCGATTGCTGAGAAAGAACACGAGATATTTACAATCCAGTGTCTAGGCTAATAGAAAGTCGATCGTGGGAAATAGGAATCTTCGAAAGCCAATTAGTTTTCGCATCTTTAAATACTCGACAAATCAGAACTAATTGGATTGTAGTGACTTTAAAGGGTGTTCATACTGCGATAATAGCAACGTGCCACTTATCCCCTGTCCTAGACCTAATTTTTTTTCCGGGTTTTATTATTAGTTGGCATTTTCAATGACCTCTCAATTTTTCGCTGTCAGATGTACTTGTGAGGACAATTTTTTATTCACTACTGTAGAAATTCACTGCTTTATCAATCAAAGAAAACTTTCTCAACCAGGAATACGTTCAACGTGCGCTTAGAGTTGAGGAAGAAAATTGGGAGAGTTTGAGCGTCATCACCGCTATGACTTTTTTACCGCTCTTCAGAGGAACACATGTTCCCATTGAAATATCTAAAATTCCACCATTGTCTAATCAATCTATCTACTATCAGAGGTATGTGCCAACAATGTTTTAAATAAGTTCAACAGCATCAAGTGTGCATGGTAGCTGCGCAGTTCTTGAGGTACTTGCCGCGGTGACCGCGTTAAACTTGCGGTGGTTCACATAGTAACTAGTAAACATAGTAGCCGCCTTTGCGTTTTTTATATTCGTTCAATTACCAGTTCAGCTGTGAACTGTTTGGTTAAGTTATTTCATCTCGGCGTATGTATTTTTCTTTGCATTGCTTTGATATCTTTTCTTTATAAAGTGTAACGAATGGTACAATATAGAGCATTTTTTCTGTCTGGCATCAATAAAGTGAATGTAATCGTAGACCTAAACTGATATTAAAATCATTGGACTTTCATCAATCACATTTGTCATCTTCATTTTGTCATGTCGTTTATCACTGACTACCACTCAACTTCTTGCTGACGTTGTCAGTTCATTGGGTGGTCATCGATACTTCTGAGTTTTTGCAATTTTTTGGCAATCACTTATTCACTGAACTTCTTTCGACGTTGTCACGATTATGTGACAGTCCATATGAGCGGAAACTTTATTTACGAAGGAAAGGAAGGTGACCTGATTTAGATGGAGACTGTTTCATGGAGGAAATGAGCATGCTGTACTAAAGTGGGGATGAATAGACACAGAATTTATCTCGGAAGTTCTCAGCACTTGTACCCTGAAAATCCATTTCTGGAATGTCGGACATATCGGTGAACTCTAAAAAGCCAACACCGGTTGATTTTTCTATTGTACACACACCCGTAATCGATCCGGCAAAGGACTATATTATCCAACGACCGACTTTCTATTAACCTCGGCATTGATCAAGTAGTACTTCGTATTCTTGTTGAGCAAACGCGAGGTGTTATTTTATTCTTTATTCACGAACAAGCTGACGTTTCGGCGGATTTCGCCTTCCTAAGAGCCTGGAAAGGTCAAGTTCACAACAATCCACTCGGCCAAACACCTCCATAACCAAAGAGAGAAAACGCTAAACCAAGATTTCAATCACATTGAACACAGAATAGCTTCTTTGCACACTCACTGCTTTCTAGGAGGCTTCCGATGAGTATGTCGCGTGGATACCAACCGCACAGAATTCGCATGGAAGCGTAATGTGCCCATCTCGTCAGAATAACAGGCTTATATACTGTCCAATATCATGCGTGATAATGAGGCATTCTTCCCTGCAGTTCATTTTCGGATTTCTGGGATTAATCCAGAACGCCTCGAGAATTCTGCGCGCTTGTATTCTCGATTCCTGTGCGAGGATCGTGACACGTACTTCAAAGTCCTCCCCGTTATGTCTCTGGGTCCTATGCGTACCTAGGTGGTATTTGGTTTACGTTTGCCGACTAGGTGTTCTTTTATGCGGACACAGAGTGGTCTGCCCGTTTCGCCAATGTAATCGCCTCCGTACGCCTTACCCACTTTTAGAGTACCATACTCTTTGGTGCCAGTTAGTTCGTAACCGCCTATATGACCGTCTATGTGCAACGTTGAATTGCATAATTTGCCCTAATGGTAACAACGGTGATCGCATGAGCTCGGGTACAGTTTGTCTGATCTCCTGTAAGGCGTGCGGAGACGAATACCTTGGCGAAACGGGTAGACCACTCTGTGTCCGCATAAAGACATCTAATCGGCAAAGCGTAAACCAGATGTCCCACTAGGGCACGCATGGGACCCAGAGACATAACGGGAGGACTTTGAGCACGTGTCACGATCCTCGCACATGAATCGAGAATACAAGCGCGCAGAACTCTCGAGGCGTTCTGGATTAAATCAGAAATCCGAAAATAACAGAATTACAAGGAACAGGGAAGAATGCCTCACCCATCACGCATGATGATGGGCAGGGAATATAAGCCTGTTATTCTGATGAGATGGGCACGTTACGCTCTATGCGAGTCTGTGCAGTTGATCTCCACGCGACATACTCAGTGGAAGTCTCATAGAAAGCGGTGATGCGTTTTTTCTGTTTGCTTATGAAAGTGTTTGGCTGAATGGATTGTTGTCAACTTGACCTTCTCAGGCTCTGAAGAAGGCGAAATCTGCCAAAACGTTAGCTTATTCGTGAATGAAGAGTAAAATAACACCTCGCGTTTGCTCAACAAGAATACGAGGGACTATATAATGTTTTGTGAGCAATAATAATAAGGAGGAAGAATGAGGATACATCCGACATGGATATGATTTCCTCATACTGTTTAATTACGAATCCATCAGACTACATGATTAAAAGAGTTAGAGTGAGATACCACAACTCTTACTCATCCCCGATGAGTTCTCCGCTGACCAAGAAATGTTCTTTTGCGATAGCAGGCACGTCTCTATCCTAACGCGTTCAGGTACACCTGCACTTTTACAGCATGACGTAACGTAACTAAATGAGATGTACCAGTTATGCGTATATAATTGATAGTTTTGACTAGTCGGCACACTAAACTCGTTGATTTGAACCGTACCCTTCAACTAGACAGCGTACTTTACTCGTCCACCGCTTTGCAACATTCTAACGGCGAACTCGTTGAGTAGAATATAGTACACAGCGAGGCCGACATTGTTAACACATTAGGAGAGTTGATCATTCCATTCAATTCTGACAGTGTTTGCGTAAGATGACATCCATCCCTTTACATTCTGTCAAATACTCATTTCTTCTTCCTCTTCATCACACTAAAGTGCCAGTCATCCACTAATACATCCTGCTACTGCCAATAGAAATCACTATCATGAAGGTCAACGTCCTGATAAGTGTGATGATTTTATCAACAGATTAGCACCGCAGTCGTTTCAAATCGTGACGCAATCATTGTCCCACTGGATGACGCTAGCATTCACTTCCGGCAAGCGCTTAGTCACGCTCTGCAGCGGAAATCTGAGTACCTATTGACTTTATTTGTTATAAATCTCCTATACAATTCATTTATCGACAATTTATTCCTGAAGATCTCATGACCTCTCTGAGATTCACTGCCGCGGCATTTTTTTTTCTTTCTCTTCCACTTCATCCTACCCATATCTCTTAATTTCGAACCCTTACCACCAGCATTACTTGCAGATGTTTCGTCGACGTGCTTCTCATGCCGCTAACGATTTCTTTCGCTCGATATTCGGACGATTCCGAAAAAACGACAGTAGACGTTCTTTTTCTACTGGTGATCTGGCAGACAACTACGTAGAAATGGATTTCACTCAGCCAACTACTGTAAGTGAATGAATAAACCGTTCTGAGTGAAATCGAAATGCCTAACCTTAACGGATTATACGAAGAAAGGCGGGGGAGTTTCGAGAACCAATGATCTGCACAAAATTCTTTGAACTTATCAGAACAAATAGTAAGAGTAAGAGTTAGGTTATTCTTCTTCTTTTTAGAAAGAATTAAATGGCAAATTTCCAGAGCTCGTTACCTGCGCACTTTGACGACTGCGATCTAGTTCCAATGAACTTCATTCCATCCAGTTGCCCTCGCTTACTACCTCAATATGATCGTAGCGCGCAACGGTTGCTTCGATACGGTAGTGATATGGATTACAGTATTGGTGGGTTTATCTGCAACTTCATATAGCTACTTCAATCAAGATGATTTCTTGCACATAGGAGAAAAAAATAAGCTAGTCTGCAGACCTGATCCGGTCTGTATGGTTTGCAAAAAAACGGTGCGAGTGCAGAGTGTATTTATTGATTAGCGCTAAGACAACGAATTAAGGTTGTTTCAGTCTCGGTAGCTGACTACAATCGTGCCCAAATATGGTTCCATCACGGTCTGGATCCAGTGAAAGCTGAACGATTACTACGTGGTGCTGGATGCGAGGAGGGGTGAGTTTCCATGACTGCCATATTTTTTTTGCAGTGGCAGTTAGACCACATCAGAGGAAATGACTCAGTTGTAGTCTTACGCCACAATAATTCTTCTTTGGTTCCATTCACCATCGCGGTTACTGCAATCAAGTTCCTGATTGAAACTTCGATTTATGGAAGTTGCATTCTGATTTTCTTCAGATCGTTCGTGATTTCTGAACAGACAGGAAGATACGTTCTCTCATTCGTTCATTCCGCCTCAATACACCATATGAGAATTGGATACTCTGTTAAAGATGGTGAAGCCAAATTCCGTTTGGATATCGATCGCAGTTTTAGGTAAGTAAAAAAACCATCATAAGTAAAAAATTCACCATGGGTGATATCTTAGTAGTCGAAAGCTCAAAGATATTCTGACCATACAGGATTCGAGCAGCTTTTTGTTTAGGAATCTCCACAACCTCGTCGAATATTATACAAAACACAAGTCGTTCGTGCTGCCAACGAAGTTGAAACGTGGAGTTCCTCGACCACTTCGCGTTACGCATGCGCGGACCCGAGCCTAGACGGTTACCGTGGCCCGTTTTTTAGTGCCATTATTGAATTTAATAATCACTATTTATGACAACTATATTGCTGTCTTTATAGCTGCGCCTTATTTTTATTGTGTTGAAATTGACACCAAGAACTCTTTTATGTTGTCTTAGCTATAGTGATGACGGTACAGATATGTGTGTGTTGAATAAATCTTTTAACGAATGAGATATAGCCTGAGGAATCAAAGCGTCAAGCAACGAAAATCCGATACGATTATGTGTAACACTGGTTCCGGAAAGTTCAGGGAGGTGTAGACATTGAGTGACGACGATGATTTCTGAAGTGTAAGGAGTTCTCAATCACCATCGGCGAAGACGTCGCGCAAGCGCACTGTTCGACATCGTAATGCATTCGGAAAGGGATCGACCGTATTCACAATTGAATCTGAAACAACATGGTAGTAAAAATTGCGTCAGAAATCTTTACCAGCTGCAAGGAATTCTTCAGCGAGACAAAAAGTATAACAGTGTTAATCAATACCCTATGGAGGAGTTGTGCATTCGTCGACTCCTCAGCCTTGAAGTAGATTTGACTGGGTAGATATCTGACCCACACAGTGACTTACGAAAGGCCTATTTATGTATCAATTCATCGTTTTTGCCGTCTCTAAGAAGTCTTGTATACATTTGTGACTCCGGAGGGCGTAGAGCTTGGTTTTTACCAAGGCATAAGATAGAACCAACGTCCACATGTGCATTCTAAAGCACCTTGACCCATTGGGTTACATGCGACCACAATGAGCTGCATTAGAACCCTAAGAGAACGAACAGAGCGAGTTATATACGAGAAAAAAAGCGTTTTACTAGACGATTGGGCAAGTTCCATGTGTAACTAACCGAATTTTTTAAGCGAGTGCGTTTTCTGTTTGCGCTTTATAAGTGACCTTGTTGATTTTTGCATCGCTTCCTATGTGCCATCGATTTCTCGAAATACTAACGTAGTTAGAATGAATTCGTGTTGCACTTAAAATCTACTCATGGAGCACTTATAAGTGCTACTCGCGTCAACCTTTAAATTGCATTTCTTTCTGCATTGAGTTGACAACTACTAATGGATTTTCAAAGGATGCGTGTGGCGCAGTAGTCCGAGGCGCCCCGCAACACACACATTGAATCGATCCCCGCTCCCATGGCCCGCAAACCTTCCCTCCCTCCGGGATCGGCAAGTGGTACGAGACTTGTTTGCGAGGATAGTAGCACTGGCTCGACACATCGGTAGGCCACCGCGAGTCATTGTAAAGGCCAGATATGTATTCAATCACGTCAAAACGATGCTTGATGAAGTCGAATGCATGGCACATCCTTCAGAGATTGATCAATGCTGAGAGCTTTATCCTTATCTTTATCTTTAATGGATTTTCGAGCAACATTACCACGGATTGCTATAGCGCATTTTTCAAGTTTTTTTTGCTGCTTCCGGATAATTTCAAGTTTTCAGAAGTTCTTGAATACTATTAAAAAGATCTTTTCTTCAGTTCCACTTTTGCTTTCCAAAATAATCACATGACTAACTCATGTCGTGATAGTGCCGCAGATAAAGCTGATAAAAAAATGAACAATGCTGACGATAACTGCTGGCAATAAAGTCATGGAACCCATTTACTATGAGTCCACTACAGTTTTTTGGACAACGTGATGTTCCGGCGTCACGTCGTTATCACTGATGCTGCCGGCTGTAAAGTGACTGATAAATTCTCAGCATCATTTCAGAGGAATTACAGACTAACTACCAACGAAGCTGCCCTGTGGCGGTCAGGGGATCAGCTCCTACTTAGCACTTCACACCGAAATCAATGCTGGGGAGCTGCTCTCTGTGATAAGGGCGGTCTTTTTTCGGCAGATCGATGAGTACATTGAGAAATGCGTCAAGTAGAACTTGCTGTCATTAAATGTTGATAGTGTCCAAATGTCCGTATGAGTGAGTGACACAGCATTACGACACTAATCAGTTCGATTATTTCGTGTAGCGTAGCAGTTAAATGTGCCTTACAATATACACGTGGTAGGTAACTGGCCGGATCCTGCTGCCTGGATAGGATAAGCTTCGACCCAATCATTTCGCATGAGCAGGCTAGTAGCAGACTTGTTTAGGAGTGGGAGAGCATTGACTTGATACAACAGTAGGCCCAGCTCTCTGGGGACAGGAATGGAGTGCAATGTATGATATTTTTTAAAGGGAATGGTCGATGCTGGATGCTTTGTACTTTCACGCTGTATGCCACTAGATATCTTTAAAGTTTGCATCTTCCTTCTAAGCATAAGTATGCATTGAAACTTAAGAAGTATTGTCTTATCAACTCTTATTGAAAACATCAGGAAGAGAATAGGCGGGTATTTATGGTGCTGATGAAGAATAACGACGCTGAAACAACTCTTTAGGAAAAGTGGGATGTCGGGGTAACTCATAGAAAGCTGGCAAGTGCATCGAGGTATAAAGAATAAAGAATATAGCATTCGGTGCTGATCGATCCCTGAAGAATAGACCATGGATCCGATTTAATCAAGCATCGTTAAAGGGATGCATATCTCGCCTATGCAGTGACTTGCGATGGCCTACCAATGTATGAAATCAATGTTCCCGACAACCCAACCAAATCTCTTACCAATTTTCCGACCCCGGTCAAGACAGGTGTCCCCGGGCGCGCAGCCGAACCAAGGCCTAAGTGAACGTTGCATGTTACGCTAAGCATTGTGCTACATATGTGTATCGACGTTCAGATAGCAATTCACATACATTTATCTGCGCTCTCACCTTTATGTATGAAATTACGCAACTAAGCATAAATGGAGAGCAAGACAATCTTGTCTAACAAAATAAGAAAGCTCATTTTGTTAAGTTCACCGTCGTTTCTAAGCAGGTGCATTCTTGTTTTGGTGGGTACTTAATCCCTTATTTACTACCTGGGATCGCACCACATGAACCTAACGCAAGCGTTTGCAAGAGCTCTCAGGTGAGGTAGAGCACACCAAAATTTGACGATCACTCATAAGATAACCTTAGCACGAAGCAGTCGAACGATTTCTATTTCAATTGAAGGTTTTCTGAATGCTTTTCCATAATTCAATGCGTTCATTAGATCGTTTTGGAGAGAGAAGACAACAGATGTTTTTTCTAAATAACTTTCTAGTTCTCTAGTAATATAACTGATAGTGCGAGAACTGCAGAAGGAGTCTTTTCCCCAAAGACCAGCAACGTCGTTTTACGTTTGTGCCCAGATTCCATAAATAGTTCTAACCGCAGCACTTTTTCCTCATAACAATAAATTCGATAGATGAAAGAACGCCGTCGATCGCAGTACTAGCGATAAAGCAGCCTTCTTTGTTTCGCAGTCGTAGCTCGTAGAATACTAATTGGTCTAAATAGTAGCCATTTGTGTTGACTTCAATGCATACATAGAAAGATATAGGATAGTTGGTTCAAATTTTCAAATTCGCAATGCTTTTAATCTTTTTTTTCAACGACTGTTTAATTTGTTTTACCCATAAGTTTTCGAGAATGTTCTCTAAACATCAAAGTGCTGAAAAAACTCAATGGTACGAGCCTGTTCTTTGCACCAGGAAGATTTCTGCTGCTAAAGAACAAATTATGGGCGGGGGTAGTGCAGTGGTCGGAGAGGCCCCTGTAACACACACCTGGGATCGATTCCCGCGCTGGTGGCTCGCCAAGCCTTCCATCCCTCTGAGGTCGCCATGGCCGCCAGATTAGCACCAGACTTGTCTGGGTGTATAGTAGCACTGGGTCGATACATCGGTAGGCCACCGCGAGTCATTTTAAAGGCCAGATATGCATTTAATCACCTCCAACAATGTTTAAAGAAGTCGAATGCATGGCGCATCCGTCAGGGTCTGATCAACGCCAACAGCTTTATCCTCTTCTCTTTTTAAAGAACATGTTAAGAAATTTCCACTACAACAGCGAAGAACAGCAAACGGTACGCATTGAATAAATTTAATGTGTGAACCTGCGTGGAGGTAAGTGAAATAGAGTCTCATTTAGCCGCCAAGCGAAATGAGGCATAGCCGCAAACGAATATTCGAAAAATACTGTTTTTTTTTGTATTTGTCTACCGTCAGTTTCGAATATAAATAGTAGCAGATATGATCTCGATAAAGTGGTGTAAAAAGCATAAATAAATAAATAGTGTAATATGTGTGAGCGTAGCCCCGTGGTAGCGATGCCGATCATCACGAGCACGGCGCTGACTCGATTCCACCCTACGGAGTCGAGAAATTGGTAACGGATTTTTCTGGGACAAGCTTACATCCTGCAATCCAAGTGCGAACGGTCTAGCTTTGCTACGTCAGGATTCCAGGAAGAATCGAATCTGCAACTACTCAAGGACATTCATAAAGAAGACAACAAATCCCAAGCAACAGCTGCTCTCATTCACATAAGATAGAAGATGGTCGTGGAAGATGGGTTCGAAGAAAGGAATCGAATGCAAGAAGTGCTGGGATCCGCGCCGCAGATGTAAAAAACAGGTCATGTGAAGTAAAGAAAACAGGGGCAAATGGGAGTCCGTGTAGCGCATTGGATCGGTACCCTGCAATGCAAACATGACCATTGGTTCGGTGCTCCCCATTGGGCTCACCAAACGTTCCATCCCTCGGTGGATTGGCACCAAACTAGTATGAGAGGATATGAACACTGATTTGACGCATCAGTAGGCTATCGCAATTCATTGTGTAGGCAGATATGCATTTAACAAGCTCTATCCACGCTTGATGTAGCCGAATGCGTGGCACGTTCCATAACGACTAATCAACGCGAGAGCTTTACCCTTTATCCTTGTAGAGGTAGAACAGTAATGAATAAAACATATCACATATAGTGTGATCGTCATATCGTTTGGTTAAATAGGACGAAGAAACAGCTTCCACTGGATGAAAATCCCGTTGTGCGAAGATTAACAAATCAAACTGTGACAACTCTCTGGTTATCGAGAACACCTTGCAGGTATGTCTTGGACATTTTATGAACATGGAGTACAACATAAAGGAGGAATTAAACAGAACAAGAAGAGTAACATGGGCCGCATTCTGCCCTCTCAGGGAACCACCAACTAATTAAAGCATCTGGAAATCAACCCTCGCCTTTTCTTCAATAGCTCTTCTAGCGCTCTGTTGCGCAGCTGAAATATGGGCTGATGCTTCCACCACGTTAAGAAATCTGACCACCACAGAGCACGAAAACGATATCTTAAAAAAACCGGCCCTCAAAATGTGTTGCTGGAACGTCAGGTCAGATCTTCAAAACTTATTACATCTTCAGATTTCGTGAAAATGTGCATCCAATGCGAAGCATAGATCGGCCTGTCACATAATGAGAAGAACAGATGAGAGCCGAAAGAAAAGAATAGTGGAGAGGACTTGAGGAACATGCATGCACCCCCCTTGCATGACCATCCAGACGATATTCGGACTGTTCGTGACTAGCATCAATCGTCGTATTCGTAAATGAAAACGATTTTAGGACTATGGAGTAGGCTTCGCAGACGCCACCATGTTCGAAGCAGAGCGGCAATATGGATACGCCAGGGCGAAAGGCAAACGACTGAAATTTATGCTAGAGGTCACCCTAGCAGTGAAGAGGGATATTCAAGCGATTGTAATGGCGTCGTTATCAGATATCAGTTTAGCAGTAATTGTTTATGTTCGAAAGCAATAAAAATCTGCTTATCGTGGGTTGCATCTATCCCTCACATCGTTGTTTTAGGCACGTGTGGAGCAGTGATGCGCCTTGCAATGCACTTGGGATCGATTCTCGCGCCCATGGCCCACCAAGCCTTCCATCCCTCCGGAGTCAGCAAATTAGTACCAGACTTGTCTAGGAGGATAGCAGCACAGCCTCGATACATCGGTAGGCCTCTGCGAGTCATTTTTAAAGGCCAGATATGCATTCAGTCACCTTCAAACGATGCACAATGAGGTCGAATGCATGGCGCATCGCTCAGGGGATCAATCAGTGCCAGAAGCTTTTTTAGGGGCTTTATCTTTGTTTTGTTGAAATAAGACCTATAACAGAAAAAATCATCGTTGAAATAAACAAAAGGGCGTGGCGCACTTGTGGTAGATTGTTGTAGTGTCGACTCGATAACATCTGTGTACCATACCGTTCATCAAGAGATCACGACCGAGATCGAGAAACACTCCATCATCAACGCAACCTAAACACGAATTACCCCCTGACCGAACGTTTTCTGTTCTATCAATGAATTTGTTTTTTGGCAAAGTTGCTTTCTGTGTTCAAAGGCAAACATGTTTTAAAAGACTTCCTTTGACGCACAAGGAAAACTCGATTACTGCATTCATTATTGCTACCTTCAAAACCACTTTCCTTCACCCTCGGTATTACTAATGAACATGTAGTCTTCCTTTGATAAGCTTACACGAGGTTGATAAGCAATTTTTATTCGGCTAGCGTTTCGACGCCTTCGTCTTCCTCAGAGCTGGCGATGCGAGTCGTTAGTCCAAGGTTTTTGTTCGTCTTAATGTGGCGTCTTCTGCTTCGTATTGAGCTGTGTGTCCTGCTCAGTGGAGCATCTCTCGAATCGTGGACCGTGAAAGAACCGTGGACTATCGACTCGGATCGTCGGCTCTGGTGAAAACGAAGACGTCGAAATGTTAGCCGGATAAAAATTGCTTATCATCCTCGTGTAAGCTTATCAAAAGAAGAATACATGTTGATTAGTACCTTAGGCCACCAGTAGTTGCTGTCAGAAAATCTTCTTCAAATTTGGAGAACATGTAGTTCGGGATATTTAATATTTATACTTGTGCCTCATTTGTTGCGTTCCATGAGGATAAATAATCTTTACTATTCAACTGCTGTTGAATTTAGAAATCTCTTTACAGCAACGAGTTATCGTGGAGTTGGGGAGTTTCCTTATAACCCTATTAATTTATGTTAATATGTTAGTGAAACTCACCAGGAAGCATGGTTTTGGTGAAACGCCACCTGATCAAAGTAATTTGGAAAGTGACTCACCCAGAACATCCAACGAGCCGTCGTTCTTGCACTGATATCGTACATGTTTATCAGTAAACACCTGACCAATGCTGTAGTGTTCGCCTTCCCAAACGCAACCAATTACTGTAATAAAAGGATAAAAGATGCAGGACAAAGTATAGGATAAAGTATCGGCGTTAGTCAGCTCTTGCATGATGCATCTAATCCTTTCGTAGCATTGTTAGAATAATTTAAGGCCTATCTGGTCCATATAGTAAAAGTTTGGTATCAATTTGTGGACACTAGAGGGAAAGCTCGGTAAACCAAAAACGTGGGATAGAACCAGCAACCAATCCAGTATGTATTCCAGGGCATGTCTATTCATGCGCCACAGTTACTCTAGTGTTGAATGTTCCCGCTTTTTAGAGTTTTTTTGTTTATTTTTATTTTACGAGAACCCTCATCACATTTGCGGATCCCAGCATTTCCACTAGACCACTGTTCCTCGCATTCATAGTCCACAAAACTCTCCGAACATTACGCGTTTGGTTTTGGCTGCTGCTTGAGGATTTCGTTTTCTTTATGAGGTTAGCAGAGTGCTGCTGAGTTGCCCACGTTACTTTGAGGAAAGAGTTAGGTGGCACGTCTCGCCAGCACCTTGTTAACTAATTAATTGCGTCGCTAACCATTGCACTACCTATCGCTTTTCAGATACATTAATTAGGAGTGAAATAATTTGATTTAATGGCAGTAATATTGGGAGCGAAAGTTGAGGCTCGGCTATTACAGCATCTCTTTGCTGATGACATCGTGCTTACAACACTAAGTATTAGGCAATGGGAACGAATTCTTGCCGACTTTAATTGGACCTGTGGAAAGATTTATCTCCAACTAGATCTCACAAAAAACCATATTCATGAGGAATGGGTTGGTTATGTACGCCCCATTAACACTCAACGGAGCTAGTGCCTCGGAATGCCCCAGCTACGTTTATCCGGGGTAGAAAGTCAACAATGAACAACATAACTTCAGAGCTGAGCATGAGGAAGCGGGCGGTTCGGAGAAGTGGAGAGAACAAAAGAGCACGCGTCTACCTTTAGAGACGACGATTCTCCCTGCTTTAACGAATGCCTCAGCAACCTGGTGGCAGCGTAATGAGGATGAAAGAACCATGCTAGGAAGAAGTATCCCGTATCACGCAAGTAAACAAAGGGATCCGAAGCTCCAATCCACGCCAACGATCAAAAGTCAAAGACACTGTTCTATACCCCAAACCGTCAGAGATAAGCTGGATTGGACACCAAATGCGTGTGAACGACAGCCGATGGAAAAGAGCCATCAGCGACTGGATTTCACGAGATTTCGAAAGTACTGCAAGAGGAGTACCGACCTGAGGGCCAGAATTCGTCACGAAAAACAATGGAAGGAAGACACAGTGCTTAACGAGTCCCTGGAGCGAACAAAATCTACTGGAGTACTGTTGCACGTGACAAGGAGGAATGGTAAATTTACTGGAGTCTCCTCGAGTCACTTGATGACCAATGGGACGAGCTGCCAGATGAACACGTGAAATAATTTAATAGAAAACAAAGCAATTCTGGTGCACATGCTTTCTGTAACGTTATACGTTTTTGTTTGATTTGGAAAATTTGCCGATTCACTTCCATTCCCATGGAATGCAACAGATACTGGCTAGCTATGTGGCTGATGAAAGGAGGCGGATAGCAGAGGGGTAGTTGTGCAGATAACCACGAGCACTGTACTAGTTCGATACCGCTCTGGGTCCACCAAAACTCTGCTACCTCCGGAGTCGGGAAATTGCTACCAGACTTGTCCGTAAAAAATCATTCGTTGAAATCTAGTTAGCAACGCTCCAGCCCCTGCTATCTTAGGACTCAAAAAAGAATCGACTCGAGCAGCATCCTAGGACATCCAAGATGGAAGGAAAATCCTCAAGCAGCAACCAAAGCCATATGCAAAAAGTTGAGAGGCCTTCGTAGATGAGGGTATTGGAGTAAACGATTCGAATTCGAGGAGTGCTGGGATTCGCACAGTAGAAGTGGAAGACGAATCGTATGAAAAAAAAAGTGGGAGATGAAATACATGAGAGTCTCACGCAGAAAAAGCAGTCAGCACGAAAAATAAGACAGATAGTGACAAGAAATTGGTAGGAACACATTCCCCCACACTTGCATTAGAAGAGATGTTGCCAGTATTAAGTAGCCCCTACAGAGATTATTGTCTAGCATCTAAAGAATAACCTCTGTCCTTTAATACTGCCGTGTATTTTCCATGTTCGTTTTATACTGTTTCACGCTCACAATTGCCATCCGTTGTGCTACGAAAATAACTGTAGCCCTAAGTTGTCTTCGACCGTTATGTATCGATTTCGCAGTGTAATAGCAAAAGACAAACAACTTACCACATAAACCTAAATTATTATAGATATATCATTTATCGTTTTCATCGGCGTTTCCATCAGGAAGCCTAGCTAAGAGTAAACGAATACCAGAATCCACCACCGTCCTGGTATCAATGTCGTATGGTGGCAAATCTCCCTCTGATCCACAAGGAAGGAGACTGCCGGTGGTGGGGGAAGACCTGGGAATACTTTGGCCAGGCTGACCTCAGGGACTCCAGGGAGCCACAGTTGCAAAACCAGCAAAACTCCGAAAAATGGAGATTATGCTGGCGCCCGCACAACTAGTGAGGACGGGCCGTTCAAGTATCAAGTAAGTAAGTATATCATTTATAAGGACGTCTGTTGCACAGTGGATACAGGTTTTCTGTAATGTAAATTTGGTCACGCGTTTGATCTCGCACGACGTGTAAATCAAACTATCCATTCAACCGTGTTCAGAGAAATGGTATCTGAGAGGATAAAAAACACTGACTTGGTACAACGATAGGGCTCCCACTAGTCATTGTTTGGACCAAATATGCAATCAACCACCTGTACGATGCCTAACGAAAGAGTGTTAGCATCTCTAAGGAAATGATGGACGTCTATTCCTCTATATTAATCTCATTCACATCCCTTTTATGGTTGTGCGGCCTTACCATGGGAATAGATGGGTGCCGAAATGTGTAAATGAAAAAAATAAACGCACCTTTAACCTGGTACCGTACCTTCCCATCGCCTAGTATCTCACATTCATGACGCTCTCGTCCAATAATTCTCGACTCACCGGTCATCAAGTAGTCGATAGAATTTTGTAAATAACATCCTGCAACAAAAAATTATTCACTGAGAGTTTTGCTCTGAACAGTTCTAGTAGGAGTTGTGATTGCTCGGGGGAGCAGATTAACGCTTAAGCGATGACATGGCTACCGTGGAAATTATACGATTCTAAAATAGTGGGTGTTTTCGACTTTAAATCAATACATCTCAGCTCACAGCCAAAATTGTTAAAGGCCATAGAAAGTGCTAGAATCTGTAGTTCTTTGCGTACAGGAAAGATGTTCCTTCGTTGAACCACGATTAAACCCTTGATTTTTTGGACCCACGACTTATACTTTTTCCACTTTTTTCTTTTGTTTAAACGCTCTTATTCCAAACGTGAAAGCAAATTGACAAATGGACTTTCATCGAGCAGCGCACGATGGTGTTTGCCTTTGTATCTCCTGTGTTTTCGCTTGTCGCTTCTGCGTTGGACATTTAAAAACTTGCAAGTTTGATTTTATATTTCTTGGAATTCCTAATTCCGAACATATTTAAATTTGAAAGGGCACCGTATAAAAATTATACACACTATTAATACGATAGAGCAAATTTTCTTCTACGAATTTATAAGGTTCTGAACTCACGAAGTACTTTGTCGATCAAGGAATTATCGTGGAAAAGCCAGCGTCGTCATGAAAGTGTTAACCAGTCATTACTCATAAAGGAAAAAAAGATAAACCTCTCGGCGTTGACCAATCCCTCAGGGATGCGCCCTACATTCGACCTCACTAAGCATGGTTTAAAGGTGATTAAATGCATATCTGGCCTTCACAGTGACTCGCGGTGGCCTACCGATGTATTGAGCCAGTGCTGCTATTCTCTCGGACAAGTCTCGTACCAGCTTGTTGATCCCGGAGGGATGGAAGGCTTGGCGAGTCACGGGCGCGGGGATCGATCCCACGTGTGTGTTGCCGGGCGCTTCCGACCACTGCGCCACACGCGTCATCGCTCATATTGTTGCTATTTTCGAATCATACTTGTCACTTTTAGTTTGATAAGAATATCTTAAGAATTCAGAACTGCTTGGTTTCATCTACTACAGGTGTGAAAAATACATGTTGACCAGACAAATATCCGATTTTCTTGGAGGCAGCAAAGTTTGTAGTCCTCCTAATCGAACTCGCTAATTTTGCTCCATCTCTTCACTTCATCACTAGCGCACACAAGGTAATTAAACCGTATGAGAAATTTGTTTTTTCTTTCCTATTAGATGTAACGGACGGTGTGTGTTGTACACAACCACTGAATGAAGGATAAGATTGCATGCAATGCATCTTCTTTCCACTGGTTTATTTTGCCGCACAGAACCGTTTTTTTTTGTAACGCAAGTGATGCTGAGATATTTGCGAAACTCGGAACTCCGGGCGAGCTTCGAACCTGTGATTACCCTTTTCAATGGTTCACGTGTTTTCCCTACTTACTATAGTTTTTTTCAGTCATTCGGTAGAATATCGGAAGCAGGGTGGTGTTTATAGAGTTGCACCAGAAAAGCTGTTCTCTACACCTAGTCATTTATAAGGAACTTTTTTCGGACAAGTTTATTGACCGGTAATTTGACTGCTATTTGACTTTTGTTCCATTCCAGTGACTGTAATGAATCATATTTATCACAGAACGGTCAGGTCTCAGAAAGTGGACTAAACGTAAGTTTCAAAACACTTTCAAATTCTGACAGAAATGTCGTTTTCTAACCGCCTGTAGTAGGAAAAACGTAGCATCTGCAGCACTCATGCTCTGGAACGATACAGTAAAATCTCTACTATGGTTTTTCTGTCTATTCAATCTGTAGGGGCGCATGTGGCGCAGTGGTTGACGGCGCCCTGAAACACACAAGTGGAATCGATTCCTGCTTCCATGACCTTTCATCCCTCTGGGGTCGGCAAATTGGTACTAAACTTGTTTGGGAGGATAGCAGCACTAGCTCCATACATCGATGGGCCACTGTGAGTAATTTTAAGGGCCAGATGTGCATTCAATCACCTCTAAACGATGCGTAATGAAGTCGAGTGTATGGCGTATCGTTCAAGGAATGATCAACGCCGACAGCTTTATCCTTTCTTTTTAAACTCAACCTCTGAAATCCTCTATTTACCGAAAAATATCGTTTGCTGTTAAAAAACCACCAAGCGCGTCGTTTCAAACAGCATTGACGCCAAAAACCGCGAAGACGTTAAGTGATAATTTTATTTTTTTAAAATGTCTCTTATGCAGGTTATACCAGATTTTTATCACATTGTTCTATAAGCCCAAGTGATCACAATGATTTCGTAAAAGTCCCATAATCCGGCATATTCAGATTGTAGAAGTCAGTTAAGGGCTATAGAAAACGAGATGATAGTTGGTCACGCCCACCTTCAATGACGATTCCATCTCGTCCACAGGTGAGTCGGAACGAACCATTGCGAAATATGTCACCGATAGAATGCTGAATTCCATTGTCGAAGCACATCGCCTCTGTGAAAAAATGACAGTTTCCGGAAGTATGCGGTTTGTTTCTAAAGCACCTTCTTTTCACGTATTCGATAAAATTTGTCTACTACATCGGTGCTTCATAATGCTGTAGTGAACGATCAGATAAAGGCTTTTACACACCGCTTAGTTCTTTAGTAGCTCTAAACACATCTCCTCTAGGTGTCTTGTAGAAAGAAAAAAAATTTTAACAAACGACATCAGCCGACTATAAGCGGATGTGAACTATAAGGGGAGCGTCTAAGTATGGAATGCTTGCATAAGAAGACCTACCTTGTTCATAGGTGACTGAATCACCAATGATCGAACATTTATGCTTCATCCCATTTTTTTATGAAGGTGCGTCCAAGCTGAATTACTGACTGATCATCAGCAATGCAAGCTGAATAGCAGATAGCGATAGAATTTACAGCCGAATTATTGTCTCAGGAGATCCCCAAAGCCACCACTAGTAAACTCACCAACAACTTCAGCTGTTCCATTATGGCACTGATAGTGGAAATTCTTGAGAGTGAAAGTCTCACCGTGTTCATGAGTGCCTGCGTTGGCCATCACACATGGTAGAGGTGGAATGTGGCCATTTCGTACTAAATAGACGGCTGCTGATTTAAACGAAATAGTGTCGAAAGGTAAAGCTGCGCTCAGAAATCAGACAAGGTAATGCAAAAACATGCACATCAATCGCGTTCGAGTTTAACCGTCATATGGGTATGTGCACATTTTCTATTGTGTTTCACTCGAAACTTGAGCACGAGAAGAAAAAATAAGATTTCAGGCAAAAACCTATCGGTTTACAGGAGTGCACCGACGGTCTGACAAAACCGCAATGCCAATAAAAAAAACCTCTAAAGCTAAAAATTTGCAATTTTCTAGAGTGAGAAAAATTTCTTCAGATGGCATCTCATTTTTTTAATTATCACGTTCGTTCCCTTGTTGAATTAAATTGTAAGCTGTTACCTTAGAACCGTTAGGAAACAACGCAGCTGCTAAAGGATTGATAAGTGGAAAATGTATGAAAATGGAGTTCTCTCTATAGATTACCGCATTGTTCACAATGAAGTTTAACGGCTGAAGTTAATCAGCGTGATTACGATAGATGCTGCACTTACTGGGTATTATGATCCGATTGTTGGCGTCTTCTATGCTCATTCCGTGAGCGGTGAGGACAATCTGACGATCCTCATTACTCACCGAAGATATTGCACCATTAGTGAAAAAAATGACGAAAATAATGCATCGCATGTCTGAAAACGTCACATTGAGAGGCTGTCGGTCGATTTCAATCGATAATCGATTGCCACAGCCGGCATCGTAGTTTGCGGTGTGCTAACGAAAAAAAAATGAAAAACGGTTTTGCATCTTGTCGTTATCGGTTATTTTCATTTTAACTTCGTCAGGTACATATTTTCACGTCCCGTTTCACTAACTGGATACTTAACGGTCGGTAGAGCTCGGATATTTTAGAAAGTACATCGGTGCTTCAACTGAAAGTCATCGTTCATCTTTAGCCTGTGTCTTAAGCTTTTGACAGTCTGCAGCAATTCATTGCTAAACTGTTTACGGAAAAAGCTTCAAATGAAACGTCTGACAATTTCAGAAAAAGTGCTAAGAATAGTGATGAGAAGGAAACGTGCTGCTTATAGGGTAACTAATAAAAAAATACTGTAATGTTATTATTTTTTTATCTGAAATCTCCTTTTCTACCTTTTTTATCTTTTTCTGCCCAAATCTCTATCTTTTTTTATCACTTGTTGTGCACTGTAATAAGGACAAATTGAAATCATTACGTTGATTGAACTAGTCGTGATGTGCACTATCACAAGCCATTATACGCATTGAAATAACAGAATATGGATCAATTCTCTGGCCTGATTTTCTACTTCTTCCGACCCCGTTAGTGTTTTGTTCCTGAGCAGGGTCTTAAGCTAACTTATGGGTTTTGATGAGTAACCATAAAATGGCACGTGTTCGTAATACAATTTTGTGCTTTGAAATAGCTAAATGCTCCAGAGATACCCAGCTTGCCCCATCAGAGCACACCGTTAAATTTTCAGTACTGACTTCCGAATTCTTTTCCATATAGTGTATAGCAACTATTGCCAGAATAGTTACTATTTTTTTTATCTTATCGCACGTTCCTACATTACCACATTAGCTCTTCCTCATATCGCTTTGCAATATTGCAGTATGTAAAAGTTTCCATTTGATTCTGAGAAACCTTGTTTGGCGCAAGCAGGCTTTGTTATGCAAACCTCTTTGTGCGATTGAAACTTTTTTGTGTGTTATTTCTGTTCGAAGCTTTCAAGCACACAATAACACGATGGGCATTAAGTTGTTTGGGAAACCGTCTTCCGTTACCCTCATTTGGTCATGAGGGTTTGGAAGCGGAGGTCGACGAATGTTTTCAGTAAAAGCTCTGGACCTGTGCCAAAATACTGCCTCCTCCAGGAAACATTTAAATGGCCTCTTGAGTCACTATCCTATTCGTCTCGTTAGGCCACGTGTGGTCTTCCCGTCAATCTTATGCGTTAAGCAATGTGGGTTCTCCAAGTTGTTAGCTCCTATTGCACGTGGTCACTTATTGTACATTAGACTTATTTTCCGTCATGTACCTCTAAACACGTTAACACCATTGTGCGGTCATTATAAGTTGATGTTATCACAGGCTTGAATGCACTGCATAACACGATAACCTCGTCGCAATGTAATCACATGCTTACATGCATTTCTTAACATGCTAATCTCATCAGAACGACAACGAAAGCCTACATATAGTGTGTAACCACATCATATTCTTATTGTGAGTCTTTGTGGTGTTACGGCCTTACATGAATCCCTTAAACTGCCTACCTTTTGTACCGTCATCGATGTATTCCATATGCACATAGTGTTGTTCCACTACCCTATAGCAAAGCTGCTAACCGGCCTTACTTTCTCTTAGTGATCATGTTACCACATTGCGGCTTTTATTGTACCAATGTTCACATATCGTTGTTCTTGCATTACTACTGTTATAAGTGATTTGATTACCGGAGCTTCAGGTATTGATCTGTGACAACAACGAAAATGTTTACATGGAAAAGTCCTACGAAGTCGAGCATTCTATTCAAACTAGTGATCATTCGGCGCCCAGAACTGTCTCAAAGACCTAATTTTCACTACCGACCACTATGTTCTGGTTTCTTTCCCCTTTATCATATTCTCGATGCTCATAAAAGCTCCCCAAGCAGCCCGCCTCCTCCTGGTCAACTCTGGAGCTAGGTCATTCCTCATGTTGATTTCCTGACCTAGACAGACGTAGTTGGAGCACTCCGAGGTGCTGGTTCCTTTGTGCGCGAATGGGGCATACATAACCAATCCGTTCCTCATGAACATGGTTTTTGTGAGATTTAGTCGAAGACCAATCTTTCTATGGCTTTTGTCGAAGTCGAGAAACATTCGTTCCGCAGGACTGATGTTTGATGTTGTAAGAATGATGTCATTTGCAAAGCCAAAATGGTGTAATTACCGACCATCGATTTTGACTCCCGTGTTTTTCTCATTCCAGTATTCGCCTGGCGTTCTCGATGGTGGCGGATAAATGATTTTGGCTAGATGGTATCGCCCTGTCTAACCTCTCTTTTGAAATCGGTCTTAATGTCGTTGTAGAATGCCAATATTTTGGTTACGAAATGTTAATATCGGTCACGAAGAAACTTTATACACTGAGTAGGAACTTCCTGTCTATCCAGGGCTTCCATAACTGCTTCTATCTCAACTGGGTCAAAAGCGTTCTTTAAATCGACGACCAATAAGTCTTGCTGTAGTGACGATTTGGTCCATCGAACCGAATCCTTTTTGAAACAGTGCTTGCTCACATGGCTGTCCTTCGTCTAGTATTCTGTCAATCCCATTTAGGATGTTTCGAGTGAATAGTTTATAGACGACAGACAGCAGACAGATTGGGAGATAGTTGTCGGTATCATGGAGGTCACCTTCCTCGGACAATAGCACGGTCTTACTGGTTTTTCACTGAGTAGGACCCTTGCATTCAGAAAGGCAATGTGTGAAGCGCCGAGCCAGAGTGTTTACGAGGAGTGGCGGAAGGTTCTTTAGATGTTCAGATCCTATCCTCTCCGGACCTAATGCTCTTCGACTTTTCACTGATGAAATGGCATGTCGGATTTCGGAAGGAGAGCCGGTGGTACGAACGACATATCCATCCTTCTTTCTTTCATGTGACAGCAGTGGGACGTGATTACCGAAGAGATGTGAGTAATAATCACGAATGATTT
Organism: Angiostrongylus vasorum; assembly: GCA_018806985.1. NCBI lineage: Eukaryota > Metazoa > Nematoda > Chromadorea > Rhabditida > Metastrongylidae > Angiostrongylus > Angiostrongylus vasorum. Next base: position 29,175 of record JADANN010000075.1, on the reverse strand, counting down.
TCTCTACTGCCTTTCTGGACGCAATAACTGTTTCGTCTAGGCGTCTGAATGTAATCCTCTCAGCTTTGTAATTGGTGAAGTTTGTTGCAGGGCTTTGCGAATGCTACTTCCAGTCTATGCAGCTCCGACCGTAGGGGATATTCTTCTTCCTCTAATATCATTTTTTATCGCCTGTATGCATTGTTTTGCAAGGTCGGACGTGAGCCGACGGTTGTCTGCAGCTCGTACACACGCTGGCATATCAGTTTGGGTTTTTTGAAGAGAGGCGTCTCTTGGTGACTTTTCAACTTTCAGCCTTAATGGCACTAATGTGAAGATGTTGAATGAGCTGATCATGTTCCTTGTCGATGTTAGCGAGAACGGCATCTTTCTAACAGCCTACCAATGAACTGAATATTAGGAATGTTTCTCGTCTGGATATACGAGCCGATAAAACTTTCAATACTTTCATCCGAAAGCTCAATCAAACAATGCCAGCAATCACCGTAATCGCAGAAGGAATTTAGTCGTACGACGATGACAAACCTGCCTTCGATCCACGCGGAGCAGTGATACAGTAAAGCGATGATAATTTAAAAAGCGTCCTTGAGAAAATTTCTCGGAGCTCCAGAAAAAAAATCGATCAGAACGTTCCAATAATGTGGAAAAAAGAGCCAAAAGCTGTGGGATTGTTGGTTTCTAAGACCTACCGCTCAAGATTTATACAATTCAATTATTCGACAAATAGAATTTCGGATTTAATTGAGAATTAAAGGATAAAAAGGATAAAGCTTTCGGCGTTGATCAATTCCTGAGGGATGCACCATTCATTCGACTTCATTAAGCATCGTTGGAGGTGATTGAATGCATATCTGGTCTTTACATTGACTCGCGCTGGCCTACCGATGTGTCGAGCCACTGCTGCTATCCTCCCAGACAAGTCTAATAACAATTTGCCGACTCCGGAAGGATGAAGGGCTTGGTGAGCCACGGGCGCGGGGATCGATCCCATATGTGTATTGCAGGGCACCTCCGACCACTGCGCCACGCGCTCTCAAATTGAGAATTAGAATTAAGAATTTAAATTCAAGAAGGCTACGTTTTCAAGAAAATAGTGTTGGGACTATTGCAGTCAATATATTGTCTCTATATAGCGACTACATTTGAATATTCTGAACATATCGTGATTTTTCCCTTCTTGTCGCACTCATAAGCTGGTAAAAACGACTCACAGATCAAAAGCATCTCATCTTTGGAAAGGGTCCCATCTATTTACAGATAATTATTCACATACAAATAAATTTTTTGGTGGAAAGAAAAAAACACTTCCATAACGTTGTTTTAATGCATTGGTTTTAGCAGAAAGACTAGTGTTCGGCGTTGATCTATCCGGAGAGAAGCGCGATGCATTCTGTTTTATTAAGAATAGCAAAGGTGACGTAATGCATATCTGGCCTTTTTTATGACTCAAGGTGGCCTAGCGATGCATCAAATTAGACTTTTTCTCCTCACAGACTAGAGCGCTACCCATTTTCCGATCTCGGAAGGATGAAGAGTTTGGCGAGTTCGAAGCATGGTTTCGAAGCACAGACCAATCTCAACAAAAGAGAAAGCTTCTTGGCCAGCGGTAGAAGCTTAATTAGTTGGAAATGATGGAATAAAAACGATACCGTTACAAGCGTAGGTGCTTTGGAATATAAACTGGATCGGTCATTGCATCCATGCCACCATATCGCCGGCTCACCATGTCTTCTATCCATTCGGAATCGACAAATTGCTATCAGACTTGTCTGAGGAGATCAGTACACCCGACTTGATAAATCGACAGACCATTTAACTTCTTTGGAATGTAGGTATTAGGCTTGATTCTTCTTTGACTACTCCGTGTTGTAAAGAATAGGTGCCAGTCAAGTTAAAATGTCTTCATCATCAATGATTTTAATCGCAACTACTATTATGATAAAAGGTAAGGCAGCCAGGTGATGGTGGCGAAATAAACAAGCTATACAACTATTCAACACCAATTCACATTATTTCAATCGTTTTGTATCAAAATTTGTGTCAAAGTGCCTACAGTAAATAGTTGTTCTCATAATTTTCACAAATTTTCTTCATAATTATTTATTTCATATGTCGAACCATAAAGCATTCAGGGAAAATGGCGTCGACTAATCGAAATTTTCAAAACGGTCCAATTATTAGGATGTTTTGAATGTTCCTTCTCCATTTAGTAAATCATAAAATGTTTTGGCTGGATATAAATAGCACTACAGTTTTACTCCGAATCGTTTCAGTGTTCGATTATTCAAACCCTACATTGTACTTTTATATAGTGTCTATTTGTACCCCTCATCGTGGCTGGGAGGTATTGTTGGGTGTCGGGCTGCGATGTACAGCGAGCGGATTCATCCCACCGGCATAGTCTCCCAAGTTGAAAAGGAGTCCGGCGTTTCAATCAGGAAGCCTGGGTAAGAGCAAACCATTACCAGGATCCACCACCGTCCTGGTATCAAATTAGTCGCGTGGCAGCAAATTTCCCTTTGATCCACAAGGGCTACGACATTCTGTGGTGGTGACTACAGGGGAATACTCATTGGCCAGCCTGTCCTCGAGACTCCAAGGAACCAATATGGCTAAACCAGCAAATCTTCGGAGAATGGAAATTATGCTGTGGTCCGCACAACCAGTGAAGACGGGCCAGCCAAGTATCTTAAAAGTATCTTAATATAGTATCTCCTATAACCTTGAACACAAATTATACAAAATTTATGTACCTATGTTCTCCCTCTTTATCGTGAAAAATTTGCAAGATTTCTAATCGATTTATTGATTTCCGTATCGACTAGATAGCTTCCTACATAGCTGAATCGATACAAATAATTTCGAAAATACCTCATCTGTAACTTTTACAATATTTACCGATTTCCATATTAAAAACTTCAGAAACGAACTTGGAAAAAATTGGAAGGAAAAGGAAAGGCGAATTAATTGTCTTTTAGCTCCAATTCAGGAAAAATCAGTGCAAGGAAAATCCTCGATAGAAGCGATGAGTAGAAGAAATAGAGAAAAAGATATCGGATGGAAACATTCGAAGGCGTGATAGAAGGGAATAATGGAAAAACTCTTGAATGGAACTCATTGAAGTCGTGGCCGAATGCGAAGACGACAATTGAATGAAATGCCGTCCTTGAAGCGCAAAAAAAAAGAGAACGCGCAAGAACTGGAACAACTGAATGAACTGAATTACTGTGAACGTATGGAGCGCATAAATGAGTGACATGGCAGTAAGCGGACGAAAACGAGTAGTGGAAGACAGGACGAGAATGATGAGAAGGAACAAAAAAACAAACAAGAGGGAGGTGGAGAGTAAGAGAAATACACAAGGAGAAAAAATCGAAAGAGAGAAAAAAGAGGGAGGAAAATAGCAGCCAAGGAAGAAAAGAGTGATGGAGCGAAAGGTTAAGTTTTGGAGGCGTTAGAGTAGAAGCATTTATTTCGTGATTTAAGGGAAAAAAGTAGCCCGCCACTAGTAAAATAAATGGTGGTGGATAAAATGTTCAACAGTGATCAATCGCCTTGAGATTCAATTGCATTCATATCCTCGTAGAGATGCACAATTGGCCTAAACAGTAACCTCCCTGATCTATCGCTGTGTCAAATTGGTGTTTCTTATTCACTCTGGCCACTTTGGTGCTTGCTGGAGCCGACCACAAAAGCACGAGAATGAGGATGAGGGAACGCTCGGTTAGCTCAGAGCGAAGGATTTAACAAGGAGAGTGTTTATTACACAGTACCTCTAACCATTGCGCTATGTGCAGATTACAGAAGGAAAAAAGTAGCGAAGGAAAGATGGAGAAATGGTCAAAGGTATCACGAGCATTCCGGTTCTCATTGCTCTAAAAAGTCACTTAAAAGTCGTTTTTGTAACTATGTTTCTGGCTTGGTTTTAGATAAAGTCCCATGGAACTTAGCCATGACCTAGCTAGTAATAAACGTATCTAGCAAGAAAAATTTTTTAAAGAGAAAGCAACTTCGAAAAATATTTTAAAAAAATGGAGAAATGAAAGACCAAAATTAGAATTAAAAAATCAAAGACTAAAAAGTTGAATATGAAAAAGATTAAGGAAGCAAAATTAAATACGTTAAAACACGGCTGAGCACAACGAAGGACCCAAATGGTGTGGTGGTGAACGCGTTAGCCCTCGGAAGGCGTTAAAGCGTGTTCGATCCCTAGCGCAGACAGCTGCGGTCCGGAGTTTTGCAAATATCTCAGCACCATTGTGGTTGTATTTCACACCACACCTTGTCATGAAGAAAGGATAGGCAGTAAAATAAAAAAGTAATGGCATTGTAAAAAAATTAAAACTTTATCCAGACAAGAAAAAGTTTTTTTTGAAAGAATTTCCTGTTTGACCGTACGGATTTAGGGTGCTAGTAAGCAGCAACAGCTATCATGGCAGCCTACACTCATAGCTTCCTCTGTTATTCCCACAGTTATAGGCTAAACGTGTCAAGTAATTTAATTTATTGAATCCTATCATAAAGTAAGAGTAATCCGAATCGTAGAGAATTTTCCACACAAGCCTGGCACCAACTCCTAAAACCCAGAAAAATGAGAGGCTTAAATGGCTCTACATGCACTCGAACCAATGCTTTAGTGGCATTGGATGGCGTCACTGCTTCTGCGTTACCACAGCCATACCCATCACTGTGCGTGGAATTAGCCCACGGAATCCGTTCAATATGCCTCCTAAACAATTAATCGAATAAATGATAGCTATTTTTTCCTAGGATGATTTACTGGAAACAATATACTGGGCAGTTAAAGAGTTTAGGCTAGCCACGGTTCTTTGATGTTATCCTCATTTCCTCATAACATCTTTTGGTTTCTTATTTTATTCAAGAATATTTTTGCGTTTTGGAAGCTTGAGAAGGGAATTGTAAAGTTGCTCTAAGTAAGATGATGAGAAACTGAAAATGAAATAAAAACTTTAAAGAAATACCATCAGTCGACGGCCGCATCAAAGTCGTATCAGTAGGCTGACAGTCCTACTTTGAGACATGTGAGCCTCGCATCAGAAGAAGAGAAGTGCATCACCATTCCACCACTTCAAGTGCTAAAAAGCTCACATCGACCACCTTTAAAAGGCAAGGCTAATCAGCAGTCTACCAGTAGTGCTCGGAGGCAGTGCAATCGTATCTCACAGCTCCTGAGAGGTTGATCAATCAATCTACTATTACTCTTTTGCCAGATTCTTGCCGGCCTGCGTTGCCTGTGCGCGTCAAAAGCGTATTAACAAATGGTCAGCTGACGAAAAAAAATGCACTTCCTCTTTCTTTAAGTGGCTAATTGCGTACATGACTTTTTCTCCAGCAGAAAAAAAGCTTTCCAAGTTCTAACTGAAGGCCGATGTCGTCTACCACTGCATTCCGAAGAGAGATAAGCGCCTATTTCCATCTATCCTCCTTGGATGCAGTAGATCATTCGTTCTGTTTTCCTCAGGTGTTTCATCAAGCGGCTACTACTACTGTTCAGAATATAGTAAATCTTGTTCCACCTTCCTGCACAGGCTCGTCAGCCCAGAATCTTCCTATTGCATCCAATATATAGTTATCTGCTTTTCATATATACTCATCTATAAACTACCCCACAGAGAGGTATATTTTTGCCTATTAATCGCGTGGCAACGTGGCATATGACGGACAGAGGTTTAATCACGAATCAAAAGCGTCCTTGTACTTTTATGAGATGTAGATGGATCCAGGGGATGGAATCCGTGTTTCTGCTGCACCGATTTGAAATCTATCTTCTGTGCTTGGGAATATATATTAACACATCCGTGCATGAGCGTGCTCTCGTTTATGCGGATTATATTCCCCGAACGACTTTAGCCAAAAGACTATAATCAAGTGAGTGGAATATACATGGGAGACGGTTAGGAGTCGCCGCAACAAATAAGCTTCTTGCCTACTCTGAAACAGACCGGCGAGCTAGCCGCGAGTATGCCCAGTCTTACGTTTGAAGCTGAGCTGGCCACATGTGGGAGAAAAATGCTAAACGCAGCGAAATAAGTGAGCCTAATTTCCCTGACCCTGAAGGAGAGCTCGATAAAGTGGCATTGCGTAGGACGATTACGAAGAGTCTGCCAATATCTTAGAGCTATCCTCAGGCTGCCTAAATTTAGAACGACGAAAGTGAAGATTTTTGGCTACAATGCACGTACACTTGCATCCGAGTCCTCGATGGAAGACTTGCTCTTGAAAGCAAGAAGAATAGGGTACGACGTCACCGGCCTGGCGGAGACGAGACGACTCCACCCATTCAACGCTGTCTATGACACCGGAGAAGAATTGTCCCTCGGAACGTGCGACAGTAGAGGAGACGTCGGTGTCGGCATTCTCGCCAATATGAGCATAGCCATGAACATCGATTCATTAGAAGAATAGCGCAAATGAGACATTTAGTGTGGAAGAACTGTGGATCAATACTGACTTCGACACTCTTCGTCGTCTACGTACCGACATCAAGCTATGACGAAGACGAAATCGAGGGATTCTATGTGAACTTGGAGAAAATCTGCACAGAGTACTTTTTTAAATCGTTGTTGGAAATTTTAACGCCAATATTGGACCTAGAACGTCTGGACGAATTGGAACCCGCGGATCAGAACGAAACGAAGAGGATGAGCGCTTTCCGAGTTTATCACGACGACCAAGATTGTTCAAGGTGAATCGCAATTCCAGAAGCCCCACTCTGAAAGTTGGACGTGGAATTCTCCCAATAGAGAGTACCATAACGAAAGAGACCAAATCATAGTAAACTGAAGACTTTATCTAACGGACCTATGTCCCTCCCAAAATTCTACACTGGATCAGAATATTATTTTCCCATTTGCTGGAAAAAAGAGGACTACTTAGTTTAAAAAACGAAGACCCAAAACCACCATAAATTGGGGTCTATCCAGTTCATCAGCGGACAGGTGGTAAAGTGCCGTTCTAGATAACATCGACCAGGAGTACGATCGGCTCATTCAACACCACGTTAATGCTATGAGAGCAGAAAATTCGAAAGTCACCAAGATACGCCTGTCACCAAGCAGTCTCGAGATGATGCACGAACCACAGAGAACCTCCGAACTTGCAAAACGATGCCGACAGGCGATAAAACTCTTCACACGTTACCTGTCAGAATGCAAGGTTCCTAATAAAAAAGAAGACCAGCAAGGTTGTCCTATTGTTCTATAGGAGAGGTTACCTCTACGATGTCGACAATCATCTCCCATCTGCTTACGCTCCGTTGTCTACAAATTTTTCACTCGAATCATCCTAAACACGATTGGCAGAACACTGGACGAAGGGGGAGCCATGTGACCATGCAGTGCTCATGTTGGACCACATCTGCACGAAAAGGAGACTCAATGAAGTGCTGACAGTTTGCAGGAGATCGCTGTCACTTTCGTCAATTTAAAGGAAGTTTTTAAGTGAGATGAGATAAAAGCAGTCATGGAAACCTTGGAAGGCGATGGCATCCCTACTCGTTAAATAAGGATTCTCCGTAAGCTATATAAAACTTTAAAAAAATTTCCACCATTTGAAAACATTATTACCGTAGACGTCAAAAGCGGGTTAAGCCAAGCGATAGAATTTAACCAAAACTGTTTACCTCAACCCTCTAGAAAGTCACGCGAACATAGGAGTGGAACAACATAGGAGTGAAAATCGATGGCCGACGTTCACACTATCTCCCATTTGTTGTTGACATCGTTCTTATAACACTAAACATTAGACAGTCGGAAGGAATACTTTCCGACTTTGATAACTGCTTGTGGAAAGATCGGTCTTTGGCAAAATCTCACAAAAGACAATGTTAATAAGGAAGAGATTGATTTGATCTCGGAATGCTCTAGCTACGTCCGTCTCGGTCAGGAAATCAACATTAGTAGTGAGTTAGCTCCAGAGTTAAGGAGGAGGAAGCGAGCGGGGGCTTGTTGAGCTCCCAATAGCATCGCAGATATAGTTTGAGAAAAAAAGAATGCTTGTCTCCGTGTCCATCTTTTTCCCACTCCGCTATTCTTCCCTAGCGCATGCGTCAAAAATCTGCTCGCTGTGTAGGTAGGATAAAAGATCACTTAGCGTTGTAGAAGGCGCAGTCGAATTTGCGATCCCTGAAATATTCCGTATCCCGCATGTGACGAAGAAAATACGAAGCTCCGACATATGTCAACAGTCTAAAATCAAAGGTGCCATTCTGTACGCCAAACGGTGGAGGATAAGGTGGGCCGGACACGTTACGCGTATGAATGACAACCGATGGACAAGAGTCGTTAGTGACTGTATTCCTCGCGATGTCATCAAACGCACGGCAGCAGGACCACCGATCCGATGGTCAGAGTTCGTCGCGAAAACCTGAAAAAGAAAGATATGGTACACCAAGAGTCCCTAGAGCGAGCAGAACCCACTGGGCTACTCTTGCACTTGATGGGCAGAAACAGGAGATTTACTTGCGCCCGCTCGAGTCACTCGATGATTAACGGGGCGACAGGTGATATGAATGACATAAACAATCATGAATCAAAGCAAATACTGCGTTTTCTATCTCCACCGTTATCACCTTATCTCAAGTGTAATCGCATCGCATCTATTTAGATTCCTCTTCATTTCGAAAAGTATTTCAGACTTATGTGGCTGTGGTGATTCTCGGTTCAATGCCGTCACTTAACAAGAGAAGTGTGAGTTCTCTTATATATCGATTTGTTTAGTAAGTATTACGTGACATTCATAACGGCATCGCTTACATTGAGTTTGGATCTTAAGTGGGGCCGCTGCCCAAACAGTATGTATTTGCGCTCTAGCGTAATTGTTTTTTTAATGCTTAGCCTTCGAATTTCACCAACGGGCACCCAGTGGTCTCTGGTGCGTGCATAGATATACGGTGTAGAAAGTTAGAGTAGATATAACGATAATTTCGAATTACAATTTGCTCGTAGTGCTGTCGTTCGTTACGCGGTCCACCCAACCGTCATAGCCGGTAGTTCGGCGCCACTACAGGACCACCAAACACCTCGTTCTTCCAGGGTCGGGAAATTTGTGACACACTTGTTCGGGAGGATAAACATGACTAAATTCAAATATCGGTGGGCCACGTTAGGTGACTGTCAAGACCAAATATGGGGTTATTCAATCCTATGTGGAAAAAAAACTTGCTTGTTGTGAGATTCTCAGATACTAATGAACTTCTCATCAGACGGTGTTGGCGAATACGGATGGGATGAAAGCATTCTTCTTACCCAGACATATTTCATTTGTTTTCATTGAGCTGATATTAACGAATTTAGGCAGTCAAAAAAACCGAAGAAGAAACGTAAAAGGGATGAAAAACGCAAAGAACCAGAACCACCACGCATTGCGCTGAAACCAGAGAAGAAACAACAATCCAACAAGAGGTAAACAAGCTCTCAACGTTCGGTTGATGGGATTTCTGGATTGCTGCCATAGCAAATCCCATGACCAACTTTCTTATCTTTGCCATTGATCAATGCCCACTGTTTTTTCTCGATGAGCAACCGCGAAGCTGGTGTTAAAAAAATCTACCAGTACAGAATAGCTGACATTCCGGCGGTTTCCCTTTCTTTTTAAGGGGCGCTGAAGAAGGGCTGGTCTACAGAAGTCGGTAACAGTGACTGACATACCACCGGACGTTCTTATCCGCCAGGTAGTTTGAAGCGCTTGTGTGAGCATCTATGTACAACGAAAAAATTGCATAGTATGCCCTAACGGGAGAGACGATGATTGCATGAGTTCGGGTAGGGTGTAACTAATCTCTTGTAAAGCGTATGGGGTCAAACATATTGGCAAAACGGGTGCACTCCTCTGCGTCCGTATAAAAGAACACCTAACTTAAAGTTTAACCAAATACACTGCACGAGGCACGCACAAGACACAGAGATATAACGGCAAGGATTTCGAAATAGAAGTTACGATACTCGCACAGGAGTCAAAAAACACAAATGCGCGAAATTCCCAAGGCATTCTAGATTGACTCCAAAAATACGAAAATGAACCGCAGCGGGGGAATGCCTCATAATCACGCATGACCTGGCACCATACCTCAGACTGATTCTCTGACCTGAGGCAGGTACATTCCTCGGCCATATAGTACTCTGTGCGACTGGTTTCCACCAGTTGGCTGGAAGACTTATAACGAACAGAACGATGAGCTTTCAAAAGAGGGTGCTTATTATGCGAATGCAAATTTAATTTGTTATGTTTTATCTGGTGACGTTATGAAATTGTTTGGCTGAGTTGATTGGATGTCATTTTGACTCCCAGGCTCTGAGGAAGGCGAAAGCATGGAAACGTCAGCTACTACCGCGCTAATAAATTCTATAGTACCGACCTCGTGTTTGCTTATCAAAAAAACAGCGTTAGACGGCGATAGGATGTACGGTGATGCCTCAAATTTTTTTAGCACATTGGATTCCGTGATGTAGACATGTCACTCTGCCGCAATAAAGATAAGGAACCGATTTCCTTACTCTTTTTTTCATCCCTAGCCAATTTCTGGACAGTTCTCAGTTCACGTCAAACCCACTGTCAAAGAACAATGCTTGGCTGGAGATCCATTTTTCCGACAGGGCCGTCTAAGCTAAGGCTGAGTTTAGAATTTCCATCTAAAAATCCAGTAAGGAGTAAAACAGTACCAGGAGTTACTATTATACTTCCAACAGGATAGCCTCTATCTGATAAGTGGTGATGAGGCGGGAAAGCCCGATGCGGTGTTTGAGACTGCTGGAAAAAAAGCTTATCCAACTAGCCGACTTCCAGTCAAATGCAACGTGCTGCGGTCCGTATGGTTCCTCTGATTCGTGAAGATGGGCACTCAAGTACTCAAGTAGCTCCATTTAAACACACCATGTTATGAATTCGTCGTTTTCTCTCTCAGCAATCGCAAGGTTGTTAAACAACATACGTTTACTTCCATATATTAACACACATACAACAGAATAGTAGCTCACGTTTCGACAGAATCGCCTTCTTCAAAGCCGGGAAGGGCCTGGAAGGCTTCCAGGTTCTGAAGCAGGCGATTCTGCCGAAACGTCAGCTACTATTCTGTTGTGTATGTGTTAATATATGGAAAGTAAAGCGTATGCTGTTTAACAATCTCGCGATTGCTGAGAGAAAAAACGACGAATTCATAATTCAATGCCGAGGTTAATAGAAAGTCGATCCTGGGTACTATCATATCATGTTAGTTGGCTGGACGAGTTGTCGCATAGCTGCTTTTCAATGCGAACATTGCAAAACTGCTTTTGTATATCACATCTTTTTCACAATCCAAACCTCCTAGATATTCTAGGTAATGAAAGTTCTTCCAATGTCGTTGTTTCAGCAAGGGACCACGCAAAGGGAAGAAAAATGCTCCTGGTACTAGTGGTTTTGATAGGAATCCTTCACCCGCAAAACCGAAAAGTAATCAGGCTTCTTCTTTCAAGATCTCTTTGTCATATCTTTTTAAAAAATATAAGCCTGCATTTATAACAAAAACTGATCCTTACTAGGTTTTGTGTTTAAAAAAAAATCTAGTTTTAGACCTACTTGAAAACCGCGATGAAATAATTTCGCGAACAGCTTTAGAAGGTACATGATGGCCATCCGAATAACTTCTATTAACCTGATACCTTTCCTTTTCATAGGTATTTTTTTCCCTGTGGTTGCCTTGAAACGAATGAGATATAGTGCTAGGATGCTCCTACGTCGTCCTCACTGCCGACGTCTATCACCCACCATTGCTTGCGGTTTTAGAAGGCGGTTCACCACATTGTCCAAGAAAGGACTGGAAAGGACTTTTTCTAGAATTCCTAGTGGCGATTCCTGCAAAAAATTACATTTCTCGCTAGGCTTTTAGCTAGAAATATCGACCTATTGATAGAGTTTGCTTAAAATGTCTTAACTTTTTGTTTATTGCCTATTCTTTTTTTCTTCAAAGCGGGGTGATATGTGAAATACAACAACAAGGATACTGAGACATGAGCAAGACACGGCACGTCAGCCGTGCCTTGAACACGTGATAACCCTTGCTAGGAGCTCACGTGTTATCCACCACATCAACCGAAGTTGTTGCTTTACCATTCTCTAGTATAGTGGTTTATCCCATCACGGAGCACCGGGTAAGGGTAAACGAGAGCTCTTAGTCCAAATGAAGTGCCGAGAATTTTCTTAGCACTGTAATTACCTCTATCGCAAGAATCAGTTTTCTAACGCAAGCGTCTAAAGCGCAAAACATCCGGGATTCTCCACGAATTTCTTTTTTACTTCATAAAATAGTACGACATGGTTTGAGGCCATCATTATTTATATTTCAAGTTGTCTCCAAATTAGTGTGTCATTGTTTAGAAAAAAGAAGCCGCCACTGGCGGTGACTTATTGTTGAGTATTTTCAGAGAAGCAAGAATGTAACAAAGAAGGTGAAGACTCTGATAATACTTTGACCGATGTGAGCAGTTCATTTCTACATCACATAATCACAACATCATTCACTTTGCTCACATATTTTCCACCATACTGCACTAACTTGTTTGTCTAGAAGAACTACGCTATTGAGATAAGGACAAAGGATAAAGCTCTCGGCGTTGATCAATCCCTGAGGGATGCTCCATGCATTCGACTTCATTAAGCATCGCTTAGAGGTGATTAAATGCATATCTGGTCTTTACAATGACTTGCGGTGGGCTACCGATGTATCGAGCCAGTGCTACTTTCCTCCAGACAAGTCTGGTACCAATCTGGCGACCTCGGAAAGATGGAAGGCATAGTGAGCCATGGGCACGGGGATCGATTCCACGTCTGTTTCAGGGGGGCCTCCAACCACTGCGCCCCACGCGCCCCCGAAGGCTATTGGGATGGGTATAACTTTGAGGTTTTCACTATCGTTATGATTACAGTTATGCGTTTTTTACTACAGTACCATACAGTACATTAGTGCAGAAGCTTCCCTTTATAACAAGTAATAAAAAAGTAAGATTTTTGTTGTGTTTCCTACAGCTTCCGTTGGAGATGCCGAATATGGAATTGGAGGATTTTGAATACCGACAACAACTTATACTCGACGAACATCTCATATGAATCGAAAAACTACAGCGAAAAGAAATGTTTCCAATGCTGTGTTGAAGTCTTTTCCTAAGTTTTCCCAACCACTGCTCTAGAATTCGGCCTTTCCATAATATGTTGAACGTCTACCTATTCTCAACGGTTTCCATGCCTATCACAGAGGTTAATAAAATTTTAGATTAACGTTGTCTTTTTTGTTTTCAACGATTTCACCTTTTACTAATTTTGTTCTTTTCTTTCATCTTCCCTTTCTTCCTGCTCATTTTAGCTGATATCTATTTCAATTTCCCTCCCGTTTACCGCCTCATCGTGGCTAGGAGGTGTTCCTGGGTGCCGGACTGCGTTGTACAACGGGGGGGGGATTCTGTCCCCCGGAGGGTCTCCCAAGCTGAGAAGGAGTCCGACGTGTCCATCATGAAGCCTAGCTAAGAGTAAACCAATACCAGGATGCACCACCGTCCTGGTATCAAAGTCGCATAGTGGCAAATCTCCCTCTATCCACAAGGCTGCGAGTGCCCGTGGTGGTGAAGACCTGGGACAGACGTTGGCCAGGCTGACCTCGGGATTCCAGGGAATCACAATGGCTTAACCAGCAAATATCTTAAAAAAGGTGACTATGCTGGGGCCCGCACAACCAGTTAGTGCGGGGCGTTCAAGTATCAAGTATTTCAATTTGAAACGTCTATTCAATTTCAACTTCAATTTCGAAGCGCGCATGGGGCGCAGTGGTTGGAGGCCCCCTGAAACAGACGTGGAATCGATCCCCGTGCCCATGGCTCACTAAGCCTTCCATCTTTCCGAGGTCAGCAAATTGGTACCAGACTTGTCTGGAGGATGGCAACACTGGCTCGATACATCGGTGGCCCACCACAAGTCATTGTAAAGACCAGATATGCATTCAGTCACCTCCAAGCGATGCTTAATGAACTCGAATGCATGGCGCATCCCTCAGTGATTGATCAACGCCCAAAGCTCTTTCTTTTACCCTGTGTCTTTTTTATTACATCTGGCCTTAACGCATCTTATGGAGAACGTGCTTCTTCGTGTTGTTCAACTAGTGTTCGAAGACAGTTCCCAGGATCGACTTTCTATTAACCTCGGCATTGGAATATGAATGCGTCGTTTTCTTGTTCAGCAATCGCGAGGTTGTTAAACAGCATACATTTACTTCCATAGAAAAACACAATACAATACAACAGTAGCTGACGTTTCGGCAGTATCGCCTTCTTCAGAGCCTGGAAGGGTATACTGACATACAATTTACTAGGCCAAACGCTTCAATGACACAAAAAGACGAAAAACCCTATGGTAATTACATGGTCAACAGCTTCTCGAAAAAAACTCACCGCTTTTTTACGTGCCTTCCCATGAGGAAGATTAGAACAGCTGATTATGGTCGCATAAGGTTGATGACTGCACCATCCCACATCAGAAATTGATGCGAACATACGGGGCCAGGTCGCGTATGACCTCTGGGCATTCATCCCTGCTATTCATTGTAGGGTTTTTGGCATTTATCCAAAAAGCCTCAAGAAGTTTTCGCGCTGGTGTTCTAGTCTCCTGCGCAAGGATATTGACTTTTACTTCAAAATCGTCACCGCTGTGCTTTTTGTATCCTATGCGTGCCTAGTGGGGTACTTTGTCTTAGTTTTCGTTTGCCATCTAGGTGTTCTTTTATACGGATACACAAAGGCCTGCCCGTTTCGCCAATATATTCATCTCCGCAATTATTACAAGAGATCAGGTATATCGTACCTGAACTCATGCAATCACCGTCCCTGCCGTAAGGGCAGATTACGCAATTTGTTGTTTCGCATAGACGGTCATACAGGCGGTTACGAACTAACTGACGACGTAGAGTAGCCGGTGGTATTTCAACTATCGCTACCGATTCCTCCAGACCTGCCCTTCTTAAGCATCGTTTAATCGCTACGCTTACTTCATCGCTAACAAAGGGCAGCATAAACGGGACTTTCTTTTGGCCAGGTGTTTCGCTTGGGCGCGTCGCTCTCCTTCTAAACTTATCTTGTGGGGTTACTATTTCGTAGCCATTGGAGATGTCTATTTGCCGAGCCAAGTCGCGCGATTCTTCCTTTAGTTCCCCGGTTGTGCACACAGAGGTGGCTGTTCGAAACATGTTTCTCACATTCGCCCTCTTTGTGTGTGGAGGGTGGGAAGAAAGGAAGTGAACGAGGATGTTCTTGTTACTTGGCTTTCGGTACCACTTTGTCAGGTAACCGCTACTTGATAGGCTTATTTGGACGTTTAAAAACGGAAGCCAGTCTTTTCTCGGTTTCTCCCGGGTGAACTTAATGTACTCAGACTGCTCGTTCAATAATTCAAAGCATTTGTCCATCTCCTCTTGCGTAGAGAAGATGACAAAACAATCATCTACATATCTGCAGTAGAGTAGTGGCCGGAGATCGAGAGCAGGGGCTTCTATCTTAGACATAAACACAATGGCAAGGCTTGGTGCCAGTCGCTGTCCCATAGCCAACCCCCTTATTTGCGCGAAATATTTCCCAGACCATCTGAAAATCGAGCAGTTTAGGCACTCCTTTAGGAGAGCCATTAGCTGCTGAATGGACAAGCCATGCATATTTATTCTTCCTTCATGTTTAACAAGAAGTTCGAAGATGGCTTGCTTTGCGGAGTCATTCGATACGTTGGTGTACAACGCAGTAACGTCGAAGGACTCCATCACGTACGCGTTATTAGGAGACGCGTTACGTAGACGTTCTAGGAAGATTTGGGTGTTTGTGAGGTGAGCTGGAATATGGCTAAGCAACTGGGTAAGTATTAGGCTTAAAAACCAGATTATTCTTTCCGTTGGCCCGTCTACACAACTCATAATGGGATCTAACCTCATAGAATAGTGGATTGGTTGACACGAGATCATCAGCTGGTACTAAGTTATGTGTTTTAATAAGAAAGTATAGAACGGGATATGTTGGTCTACCTATTTTAAAGTGCGAAATAACCGATGGTTTTAAACCTGCAACCTTTGCCACACTGACCCATTGATTGTTTAGCTTTCGGTATTGACTTTTGTATTCCTTTTTCAGAGGATGGGCGATAGAGGGATAGCATCACTAAGATGTTCCTCTGTTATCTCAACATCCAGCTGGCGAGGAATAACTACGAACTCTCCCCCCTTATCACTAACAGACAATCTTATTGTTTTTGAGTTTATTAATTCTCTAATTTCTCGCATGCCACATTTTTTGTGCGGCTGTAAGGTTAGAGATAAACTTTCTATCGCGGTAATGATTAAGGGTCTTGAGAACGCCGTCCGAAAACATACGGAATTTTATGTCAACTCCATCGTTAGGGTCCTGCTGTCTAAAAAACGTCTTAGGGGAAAGGAGATGGTGGTAGTGACGCCGCCTCTTGATTTTTTATTTCTGTTTGATGTTTCTTGTTTGGCCTTATAGCGGAGTCGATCTTGAAGCTCATAAAGGTTACATGCTATCCTACGCAGGGTCGTTTTAGAAATGGGCTGTGATGGTGCAAAGCTTGGGCCCAATTCTAATAGCGAACGCGCACTCTCAGGTATTGTTATGCCCCCCAATCACGGTGACCCTAGATTTTACTGGTGCATTATCATAACACTTGGCCAAAAAGAAAGTCCCGTTTATGCTGCCCTTTGTTAGCGATGAAGTAAGCGTAGCGATTAAACGATGCTTAAGAAGGGCAGGTCTGGAGGAATCGGTAGCGATAGTTGAAATACCACCGGCTACTCTACGTCGTCAGTTAGTTCGTAACCGCCTGTATGACCGTCTATGCGAAACAACAAATTGCGTAATCTGCCCTTACGGCAGGGGACGGTGATTGCATGAGTTCAGGTACGATATACCTGATCTCTTGTAATAATTGCGGAGATGAATATATTGGCGAAACGGGCAGGCCTTTGTGTATCCGTATAAAAGAACACCTAGATGGCAAACGAAAAACTAAGACAAAGTACCCCACTAGGCACGCATAGGATACAAAAGCACAGCGGGGACGATTTTGAAGTAAAAGTCAATATCCTTGCGCAGGAGACTAGAACACCAGCGCGAAAACTTCTTGAGGCTTTTTGGATAAATGCCAAAAACCCTACAATGAATAGCAGGGATGAATGCCCAGAGGTCATACGCGACCTGACCCCGTATGTTCGCATCAATTTCTGATGTGGGATGGTGCAGTCATCAACCTTATGCGACCATAATCAGCTGTTCTAATCTTCCTCATGGGAAGGCACGTAAAAAAAGCGGTGAGTTTTTTTTCGAGAAGCTGTTGACCATGTAATTACCATAGGGTTTTTCGTCTTTTTTTGTGCCATTGAAGCGTTTGGCCTAGTAAATTGTATGTCAGTATACCCTTCCAGGCTCTGAAGAAGGCGATACTGCCGAAACGTCAGCTACTGTTGTATTGTATTGTGTTTTTTCTATGGAAGTAAATGTATGCTGTTTAACAACCTCGCGATTACTGAACAAGAAAATGACGCAGTGTTCGAAGACTTCATGGTTATCTCAGCTTCTTAATTATTTTTAAAACGGTGTCATAATTAAATCATAGGAATTTAGCCTTAGAGCACCTATTCGAAGCTTACGTTTCCGCAGATCTGTATTATTGCACGTAAACATGCGCCTTTCGATGTCCTTATCCACATTAGTAGCAAATTTTCGAGAGTTTTGTCGAAATTTGAATCAAACATAGCATTCAGTATCATAGATTTTCTTCTTTGTTTTACGATATGAGTCATAAGCATCATAAGCCTTACGTTATTGCGATCCTCATTGAAATGTGCAGTCTCATCCATTCATATCAGGCAGAGATAGCGCTGAACTTGCGGAACACATGTTTATCACTCATTCAAGAGACCACAGCGTTCATTATCATCATTCACGAACTTCTGTGCCATCCATCAACGAGCAACCAAATCCAGTTTCCAGAAGAATAAAAAAATGTTTTTCGTCGGTCTGGGTGTTCCCACTAGCTTCATCACACTTAGTCACTTTTATTAATCCAAATACGCGCAATTTTCTATGACTAGAGTTAGGAAGAAGAGCCAATGCATTACTGTTTTTCCACTGTTTTATATCCGATTATATTAAAACGTTGCTGGTATAGCAACCTCCTCCCTACAACAAATAAGTTCTACATTTTTCCCTTCATCGATTTATAGAATTCTAGGTCCACGGATTATCTATAATTTTAACTCCGGTAATAGTAGAGTTATCCAAGGATTCCTGAAAGAACTGTTCAAATCATTCGTCCAGCCATTTAGTGACATTCACGAAGAAGGCAAAATCCTGAAGTAGTAGACCAAATCACTTGAAAAAATTTGAAGAATTTCGTAGATGATGAATGCACAGAGAAGAATAGTGTGGTAGCATTGCTGAGCTGCAGTATGTGAAGTCGTTATAAGTGAATTTGAAAAAAAAACAAAATCTCTTTTCGTATGACGCGTCCGCTTTTTTTCTCATACGACTACACTTTCGTGCACCACAGATATACTCAAACCAAAGTAGCCAGCCGAACTTTGTCTTAGTGGACGTTGAAATAAAGGCTGGAAGCACGTGGTCGCTTCAGCTTTCTGGAAGGGTCTAAAGCGGAAGAATCACCTGTTAACAGGATTGCTGGTGGCAGCGTTAAGTAAAAAACTAATTCAGAGAAATGCAATGCAAAGCCTTAATGGTGCAGCGTGTGGTACGCGAGCCCCGAAAAGGGTAATTGTGGTTCGATCTTGCCCGAGGTCCAGGTCTTGCCAATATCTCAATATCGTTGTTGAATTTTTAACAGTCCTAAGCCTTAAGTGTGGGAGTGCTTTTTTGGTACTGTGATAACTAGAGACATGTTTTTCCCTACTGCAAGATTTCCAACAAATGTAGCGGGAAATCGTGACTGTTAGACAAAATGGCACAACACACGATTCTATTCCGTTTGGGGCCGCCAATCATTCTTTTGTAGACGTGCGCGGATAAGTGGGCGCACTAAGCCTTACTGAGCCTCTTATGAATGCGCTGTGCACTCGAATTCATTAGGAATTGTAGAAAAGGTTGAAAGTATATCTGACTTATCCAGTCATTTGATTTAGCATAACAATGTTTTAATTCTGCGTTTTTCGCGACCACGAAGTGATATAGTGCTCACTTACCCCGGGCGCTAGATCAAACCCAGCCATTATTCGTCATTGACGTCGCTTATCATTACCAAATAACTCAAGATGAATATTCTCTGACCATCTAAAAAGAATAAAAAAAACCACAACGATGCTGAGACATTTGCAAAACGTTTAGACCAGGCCAGATACGAATCCTGGACTACCCTTTTCGGGGACTCACGTGTAACCCACTACAGCAATGAGGCCTTTGAAAAATTTACGCTTACGCTGAAAATTTTCCGTTATTCTGTCGCTTCTTTCTGGCTTGCTTTCTTGCACACCTGTCACCTTTCTTGTTTACACTTCATTTTTCGACTGATGATGTATCCTAGTTTCCCAGCATCTCAGCGTTACTCTTCACGTCTCTCCTCTGCCTAGTGCTGTTGATCATTATGACTCCTAGTGAATGTTGTAAGCATAATCTGTTCGTAAAAGTTAATGAAATAGTTTTTGAAGCAAAGCGTTTTTGGTTCTCCGCCATTCGTTTCAGTTTATCGGTTTCTTTTGTCATATCGTCTATCGACCACTAAATCACTGAGAATTACCTGATGATCTGTGAGAATACTATGTCTCTTCGAGGCTCCTAACGTAATAGCCATTTTTTAAGAGTGTAAAGCTTCCAAGAAGCTCTAAAATGCCTAGGAAAAAGTGAAGAGCATTGTGGAAAGAGTTTTGCAGCTGCGTTCAAACGTTCGAAAAAGCAGCTGCAATCCGATGCGCACAGCCATCACAGCAATGCACCTTTTACACATTTCTCTTCACGAAAAGAAAGCTTCTTCCATGCTGTTTAGTTGTTTTGCATACGCCTCACACTCCAACACGGGCACATGCCAGTCATTGTTATCGTACATCCATCGCGTACTCCAGCCCCATCACGAAGCTGTACATGGTCGGTCACAGCGGATTCGTAGAGCAGAATTCTGCCATCGTCGAATAATCGAATGCATTCTATTTCGTCATTGGGTGAGACTGAATACGAAATTGAATATTTGAGAGTAAGTCTTTGAAACGTTCAGCTGCAAATAGACAAATGTCAAATGACGGCGACTCCATGAGAATTTCAAAGGAATTACGTCATACTGGATTTCACTTCATTCTAGGATGCGAACATAGAATTTGGTTTCATACTTAGCAGCTACTCAAGACTAAAAGCAAAGCAACTTTCAAGAAATGTTCCGTGATGAGTTATTCCCTAACGCTCGCACCAATGTTTTCTTTTTAGAGATCGTTTATTGTTTACTAGGACAATCGATTAGCTTGCTAATTCTTTTGTACTCTCGAATTTTAACATTGTTGAATAGTTGTGTGGGTCTTTAGTTAGTTGATACTTGATACTTGAACGGCCCGTCCTCACTTGTCGTGTGGGCCCCAGCATAATAACCATTTTCGGAGATTTGTTTTTTAAGCCATTGTGGTTCCCTGGAATGCCGAGATCAGCCTGGCCAAAGTAGATGTCTTATACAGTAACTTGGAATCTACCGAAGATAGTGTTCAATCCCGGTCTTTTAGAGCTTTGGTTCGCCGAATGCGAGCGATCGACATCAAACATCGTTTGTGTATGTGACACGACACCTCTAACAACTGTTCTTCTACACGAGCCTCATAATGACTTGTTTACCTCAATCTAGATCGGTTAGAATTACGAGAAAGCAAATCGGTTTTTCTGCTTCCCTGTTCTAAACGCCTTTTATCCAATTGTATAAATCATTATTTTAATCGACATCCTCCCCTTCCTAAGTAAGGAATCACGAGTTCCTTCCTCGACTAAGATTATGGTAACTAACCATTATCCATTTAATGCTCACTCAGAGATGCGTTTGACTATTCAGAGACATCAAAATTAACGAGATTTAAGTGATTGAACCAAAAAATTGGCCATATCATTAACAAAGAATATGAATGCAGTGAACAAAAAGAGTGTCATATAAGTCCTACTAACCCTGGAATGTGTGAAACCTGACCCAGAACTTGGGTTATTGGGCAAAGAAAGGGAACTACTTCATGACTTTCATAAGTCTCCTTGTTCTAGAGCTTCTTGTTCTCCTATTTTTTCAACTGTGTTCGAAATTTCAAGTGTAACATGTACTCGCGTCGATATCCTCAAATTGTTCGATTTGCGTTCATAATATTGTCGGTATTTTTTGCTGAGAAAAAAGAAGGCAGACATTTTAAAAAATTATGATGCCATATCCTTTGTTTAAAAGTTTATGAACTTTTTGATGTGAATGCCTTCCATGTGCAGCGTTCTTTCCTTCCCTGTTCACCTCCTGAGTTGGTTGACTTTTTGAACTCTGATTTTTGTTTCTGTTTCCTCATCCGGCAACTGGAAAAAGCAGTGACTAATTGCTCTTTGCAATGAAGGGTGGCCACTGGACGATTCAAGGCGAAAAAACCCGACAAGGGGACATGTGCTCTCTGAACTGGCTAGGGAACAAACCTGTGGTCACACAAAGATGACTGGTCCTACACTCTACCGACCCATCGACTACAGTTAAAGTAGTGGCTGTAATGCATAAGATCCAAAAACCCAAAAACGATGTCTGCTCTCCTTCTAAATAAAAAGCTCTTTGGTTCAGATTCAATTATAGCCCCTAAATCGTCTGTAGTGTGCGTGCGACTTTGTTGTATGCCTTGTTTCTGGTCGTATTTTATAACCTACCGAAATTGTTTTCTGTTCATCTAGTAATGAATTATAAGTAATTGCGGTTTCTGATTTTAGTTTTGAGCTGGTAAAATCGGGAGAGGAAAACCAGTAATGTAAAATACGTTTTTACAGGTGATGACACGAAGACAGTCTTGTACACTAAATGAAGCGATGCTCACTCATTGCAAGAAATTTCAGCTTAAGTTCGACCTTAATAATAATAAAGTAAGTTGTTTTAGAGTAGGAGGTACTAACTCGTTGTCTGGTGACTATTTTATGACTTCCATATGTCATTGATTAGACGACGTTACTACTGTTCGTTTTCTTCTTTCTTCTACTGCTTCCTGCCTTCTGCACATGCTTGGTTTTCTCGAGGAAGCATAGGGGATCTGCTCGTCGAACGATGCCATTGTAAAATTTTCTACTGTCACATCTATTCCTACTAAACTGTCTTGCCCTAAGTATTGTCCTTTATTGCTTTTTTAATTTCTGTTTTAGATACACGTTAATAATGATGTTGATAGGGTAGACATATGTAAATAAGTTTAAGGCAAGTCGCTGAAACACGGTGCTTAGAGAATTACCTGGAGATTTAGCCGGAATCGTAGTTTTAGGGAGCTTTCTGGAAGAATCTTATACGTTCAGACCCCACCGTAACATCATCGGGAATATCTTGGCCAATTTTTTCCAATGAAAAAGCAAACATAAAAGAGTTAAAGTTTGAGTTGATTCTGTTGCTATTCAGTGGTCCTTAAGAAGAAGTACTACTTCCTACTCACCCAACGAAAATCTTAAGAATTACACTCTACTTTCCCGCGGGTGGAATGAGCTATTTTTGCAGGCAGGCTAGCTATGGGATGCGCATGGGTTTTGCTTTAAAAATTCCTACTTAGATATAAATCTCTACACGACTTAGATGACACGCGGTTTCTACGAGAACGTTTATTCGTCTAATGTTTTGGCGCCTTCTTCTTGAAAAATTTCCATACCAACCCTAGTGTCAGCTCAATCATGTAGAAAATTGTTGCTTAGTGTTACCGGGGTTAAATAAAAGTTGGCTTTCAAAATACTTATGTAGACACTTAGCTAGGTTCACCCTAGGTCGTGTCGGGCTCGGTGCTTCTGGTCGTTTCGTCTTTTTGCAGCCGTTATCTATGCAGACTCAAAACGGCGTGACTAGGGACTCCAGAAAAAAATCATTCAAAGTCTTATTTCGACCTATTATTGAAGGCAGAAAGCATCAGATTGTTTAGCCACAGTCGCA
Organism: Angiostrongylus vasorum; assembly: GCA_018806985.1. Classification (NCBI taxonomy): domain Eukaryota; kingdom Metazoa; phylum Nematoda; class Chromadorea; order Rhabditida; family Metastrongylidae; genus Angiostrongylus; species Angiostrongylus vasorum. The sequence continues at coordinate 6,033 of JADANN010000075.1, read as the reverse complement.
CGCGCAGCGTGCCACGTTTATATTAGGGAATTCTGCATGACAACGAAGCAGATGGAAGTAGTGATGTGATTAGGACGCCATGTCTATGCATCCAGCTATCTAAACATCTATGCGAGCCCTTTTCACTGGAACGCCTACGAACTGGTTTCCAAATCTTTCGCGATCAACCTTTAAAAAAGTAACCATAGGATTATCTCTCCATTGTAACCACAATAAAAATTGCCCGATCAGCTGTTTTATTAGAATTTTTTTTCCGTATTTAGACCAATTCTTTGTTATCTAAACCTGGGACAAATAGCACTGCTCGAGTTTTTTTAATTTTTTTTGAATTTTATATGAACTGTCCTCACGTCTACAGTGCGGATCCCAGGACTTCTCACATTCCATTCGTTGCCTCGTATCCATCATCCACTAAGGTCTCCCAACTTTTACGTGTGGCTTATTTCGGCTTTCGGCTTCTGCTTGAGGATTTTCATGTTGAATGTTGTAGAATGCTGCTCGATTCGATTCTCCTTGAAATCCTGAGACTGAACCGGGCCTGAGCGTTCCCAATTGGATTATGAAGAGTGATTTTTTCCCCGGACAAGTCCGCTACCAATTTCTCGACCCCGGAGGAATAAGAGGCTTTGTGAGCTAGGGCAGAATCGAGCCAGCACCGTGCTCTTGATGATCGGCGTCACTATCACTGTGTTAGCCCTTCCTCCCTCTTGCACACACCTCCCACATCCTAGTGCTAGACTTATTTTTCTTCACAATGTTTAACCACAAGAATGCTGAGATATTTGCAAAACTCCGGACCGCAGGTGTTTGCGGTGGGGAACGAACGCGCTATTGTCCTTTCCGGGGAGTAGCGCGCTCACCACCACACCATGCGGGTCCTTCGTTTCGCCTGTCTCTCAGCTAGTTCTATTGATCTTTTGCCGTCAGCAATCACCCGTCACCGGGACTGATCTGGGGAGCCCATATCGGCATTAAACCCAGTTAAGCTGAGGCTGTAGTTGAATTCACAATATTTAGCTTTTTTATTTTCTGCCTTTTATACTTTTTATGGCAGGTTATTGCTATGCGAAATACAACCACAAGAATGCTGAGATATTTGCAAAACTCCGGACCGCAGGTGTTTGCGGTGGGGAACGAACGCGCTATTGTCCTTTCCGGGGAGTAGCGCGCTCACCACCACACCATGCGGGTCCTTCGTTTCGCCTGTCTCTCAGCTAGTTCTATTGATCTTTTGCCGTCAGCAATCACCCGTCACCGGGACTGATCTGGGGAGCCCATATCGGCATTAAACCCAGTTAAGCTGAGGCTGTAGTTGAAATCACCATGTTCACTTTCTATTTGCTGCCCACTACAATTCTTCATGGCTGAGAGACGGGCGAAACAAGGGACCCACATGGTGTGGTGGTGGATCGCGTTAGCCCTCGGCAAGGGTAGTAGACCGTTCGTTCCCCACCGCAGACACCTGCTGTCTGGAGTTTTGCAAATATCTCAGCACCATCTTGGTTGTGTTTTTCTTTATTTTATTTTTAAAAGATTTGTCTTTCACACCTACTGTGCGAGTCCCAGCATTTCTTGCATTCGATTCGTCTCCTCATTTCCACTATCCGCGGTCTTCCAACTTTTTGCGTGTGCGTTCTGCCCTTGTTTGGTATTTTCTTTTCGTCATTACTCTAACCGAATTGTGGGTGAGTAGATTCTCTTTGGAGTCCTGAAGCAGCGGGGCAAGAGAGTTATCACTTGGAACGCAGAGAGGGAAATTTTCTCCGACAAGTCTGGTCCAATTTTCCTACCCCGATGGGATGACAGGCTCACTGAGCCCCTGTGTTCGTGATGGTCGGGATAACTACCACAGCACTAACGGCCCCCTTTTCCTCGATGTCCGAGCAACTATAAGAAACTTGTCAGTTACACTCTTGTTATTTATTTTGTGGACTATTTGAAGCCTCATCCACAAAATGTTTAGATGATGGACGAAGCAGAATCCGATCGGCTTGTCGAGGAACGCTCGTTCATGTGGTCGTGGCCTTTTTTTCTACAGATGGTGGGCGTGCTCTGGATATTGACGAGCATATTTTATCGCAGTGTTGTCGACAACACTTCGAAAGAACTTAAATTCCATTTGGCGATCTGCACTCTAGTACGAAATTGTCTCATTCGGTTTCATCAATAGCACATAGTTTTAATGGATATTTGCTTTACGTGAAGAACCATGGGAGTGTTCCCGGTGATCATAGGAATCGTCCTGTGGTACGATATCTTCGGAGATCGATCTTATCCTCCCAGACTGTATATTTCAGTTTCGAAACCTCTGTAATACTATCTTCCTGCAGTGAGTTCAAAACTGCATCTCCCATGTGAAAGTTTGATTAAGCCTGAAAGAACTTTTTGACATCGTCTCAGAAAAAACATGTAGTTCTTGAGCAGAAAGGAATTTGCACAACAGGTATATTGAAAAATCCGACCAAGGACCAAGGACCAAGGGAGATGAGAAGTGAAGCTAGATCCTACTGCAGAGCTCCTCCTACCTATAATGAATGTCAATAACATAACTTCTTATATGAGAACATACAACTGTGGGATTGAAAAAACTTTGCAACCAACTCAGAAAATTGATATTCTGAAGGAATTGCAAAAATTCTACACATTGAAAATGTGCTTGCTAAAGATAGGCAACTAGTATGATGCTGAGATATTTGCAAAACATGGATCCTAGATCATTCGAACCTGCGATTACGCTTTCCGAGGGGCTCACGTGCTACGCACTACACCACTGAACCCTTGGTTTGCCTTTCTCTGGGCCAATTTTTCTACATAATAGAACTTAATATCTTAGAAACCAATTTTCATTAGACTTGCCTAGGAATAGTCAATAAACGGAGGCGGTATAAAAAACATTTACTCGGCTAACCTTTCGTCGCCTTCGCCTTCCTAAGAGCTGGGTTGATGCGAGTCGACGGTCCACAGCTGGTCGATGTGGCGTTGTGGGTGTCCGCTGTAGCTGAATCGAGCGAAAGAAGGACCGTTTGAATAGGGAACTTCACTGAACGATGCTCTTTTATACGGGATGGGTGTTGATCGATTCCCGCCTCCAATATGATCTACTTTGGACGTGCACTGCATCGTGCGCATTCAGCACTTCATTTGTATTGACACAGCGTGAGAATGGAGTTTTTTTTATTACTAAGCTCGTGTCAGATCCAAATAACAAGGAATATTAAGCCAGTAATAGGACGCAGTGGTTGGAGAGCGCCACTGCGGCACACACGTGGAATCGATCCCCATGCGCATGGCCCACCAAAGCCTTCCATTCCTCTGGGGTCGGCAAATTGGTAGCAGACTTGTCTGGGAGGACAGCAGTCGTTGTAAAGGCCAGATATGCATTCAATGACCTCCAAACGATGCTTAATGAAGTCGAATGCATGGCCCATCCCTCAGGGGAGTGATCAAAGCCGACAGCTTTATCCTTTATCCTTTTTAAGCTATTAATAGACCCCGGAAAGGGTAATGACGATTTTGATCCGGACCGCAGGTGGCTGCGGTCCGAGTTTTGCAAATGTCTCATTATCATTGTGGTTGCATTTCATATAATAAATACCCTTTTCTGAAAAAGTTACAGTAGGCAGTAAATAAAAAAGTAACATTATGAAAGATAAAAAACTTACCATTTCTCTTGTATTACGGTGATATGTAAAGTCGGTAGTTCAACATTATTTGGCATTTGTTTAGTACAGGAAAAAAAAACTGCTTTCGAAGTCCGGTTGTTACCAAAAGCACGAATCGAAGCCCACCTACGTGATTCGATAACATCGCAACCGACAGCATTCGTGCCAAAAGCCACAAACTGCTTACTCTATAATCAATGCAAGCAAATTTCTTCAAAGAGAAATGGTTTCATGCCAGTGGGACACTATAAATACAAGTACAGTCATCCTTTCCGTTAATGGTAATCTGAGAGATAATCCCATACCAATCATTTCCACCCATTCGCGATGCGAGCATTTTTTCCTCAGCTGCAGTCCTTGTTTTTTTTTTTTGCAATGAAAAATAATTAGCAATGACTAGGAGGTTTAAGGTTTTCAACATGACATGATTTTAGAAATGAATTTCCTGTGTTGTTCTGTTGAACCTCCCAACGGTTTAGCGGTTAATTGTGGCTAGGAGGTGTGGTGTCGGGCTGTGATGCAAAGCGAAACGACTCATCCCACAGCAGTGTCTCCCAAGCTGAGAAGGAGTTCGGCGTTTCCATCAGGAAGCCTAGCCAAGAAGTGAGCCAATACCAGGATCCACCACCGTCCTGGTATCAAAGTTGCATTGTGGCAAATCTCCCTCTGATCCACAGCGGCTGCGACTGCCTGTGGTGGTAACGACCTAGGACAGACTTTGGCTAGGCAGACTTCGGGACTCCAAGGAAACACAATAGCTAAACCAGCAAAACTCCGAAGAATGGAGATTACGCCGTGGTCCGCACAACCAGTGACGCGGGCCGCCCAAGTATCCAAGTATCCAAGTAGGTTCTGTGGATATGAGTGGTGGCTTTACTACTATTTTTTGTGTTTTACGGTCCATCATATGAATACACTGTGGCCGACATTTAGAAGTATTTTGCAGCTTATTTTGAATTTCCTTCAATATTTTTACATCCACCTGTTCCCTACCATGACCATAGTGATTGAAATGAAGTAGCAGCTAATTGTTAGCCAAACTACTGCTCAATGAATTTTCGAGAAAAAAATATTTCTTTTAAATCACTAGGTGTAGAGCATGCCTTTTTCTGATGTCACCACTCCTAACTGTCTACCTTCGATGATCTACCAAATAAACGCATATATATATATATATATATATATATATACATACATATAAATACATTGTATATATATTGTGGTAAAAATTCAATCCTGGATTCCATGGAAATGAAAGCGCACACCGTATGGTTTAAGCCATCCCGGCATACGGAAAAAGATTCGAGGTCAAACTGGGGTCCTTCTGATCTGCTTATCACCACATAGGTTGGTATCTCATAGCCATGTGAGAAAGCAAAAGGCAGGAGATCCCCTATGTGCGGTGATCCTTCTCATGTTCATTAGTCTGTACGATTTCAGAGTATTTCCCGCCCATTGTAAACAGCACTTTAGGACAAAAGGAGAATATCTGACAAATTAAAGATTGGTGCTCGCTTGTTGTGGGAGGCACGACATCGAAGAATGGCGTTCGATTGCATAAAATTTTGCAGCTGTTGCGTTGTTTCCTCAATCTGAATTTCATTTTATTGTAGGCCTGGCCCATGGTGCATACACTAGAGAGAGGTTTCTCGTATGCTTACCTTTTGACAGAGGTGGTACTGGGAAAAATAACGGCACCCGTAAGTGTCGCATTCTCATTTTCATTTTTTTTCCTTTCTTTTTTCTTTCATGATTTTATATTTTTCTGTTCTCAGAACTTTTGGCAACTTCGTGCACAAGACACTTGTAGTAACAAGTGTTACTATAAATTATTTGTTTCGCAATCCACGAGCTGATACTAAATAGGCAGAATTCAGTCGATATATCGATTCTTTCGTTACTATCTGCTTTGTAAGTCCGGAATACAGTCAAGACCGCAGCAATTTCAAGATCATACAAAGGGTTTCGCAGACATCACCATGTTAGAAACAGGCCACCATCATGGACAACGGAAAGGGAAGCACCGATCGGAAGACTCAAGTTCATGAGTGGATACTAACTTATGAGCTTTGATAAGTAAAGAGAAGACATAACAGTAACATGGTTCCAAGTTGTGAAATAACTGCTGATTTTAAACCAGCCGCTCCGTGTTGACTTTTAACTTCCTTTTCATGCGATGGCAGACAGAGGGAAGCGTCTTCAAGAGGCTTCTTCGTTATCTCAACATTTAAATGACGAAGATAAAGGTTAAAGAATAAAGCTCTCGGCGTTGATCAATACCTGAGGGATGCGCCATGCATTCAACTTCATTAAGCATCGTTGGAGGTGACTGAATGCACATCTGGCCTTTACAATGACTCGCGGTGGCCTA